>CM019149.1:241036913-241054538 GCA_009733165.1 Naja naja | reverse complement strand
CAAAACCCCAGAGTCAACATAGCCCAGATTGTAAAAACAGCCAGGTTTTTTAACTCGCGGAAGGTGCGGAGATTGGGAGCCAACCGGAGCTCCAGCGGAAGAAGATTCCATAAAGCGGGGCTGCCGAGATAGGCCCTCCTGGGTTCCCCAAGTGACATTGGGTCACAGATGGGACCCTGAGGAGACCCGCCTGTGGGCCCGCAGGCGGTTGGTACTTGATGCTGGGAGGAGTCGTTCTCGTAAGTATCCTGGACCCATGCCATGCAGGACCTATATACTATGTCTATATTGTCATTGCCCAATATACTTGCTTTAGATGGGAGGGCCTTCAGAGATTGGCTGATTCTGCTGGGAGTATATAATTTTGATCCATGCTCCTGGCATTCTTCACTCACTACTCCTAAGATCTCTTACTACAATGAGGCAGCTTAGCAGAAAGCAGTGGTGGAATAAAAATAAAGTTGCCCTGTTGCTTCACATCATAATTTACATGCAAGACGTACCATCTCATCTGCCTATTAAGAATTTATAATATGTTAAGGAACTAACAACTAGAACAGAGTACAGAACCCATACCAAAGGGGTTTAGACAAAAAGAGCAAAGTTTGTATATTGCTCCGTATCTATTTAACTTATGTGCAAAATAATTAATGCTGCATTAGAAGAAATGGAAAGTAGAATGAAAATTGCTTGAGAAACATTAGAAATATCAGACACAGAGTGTGCTAAATTAATGACCAGCAAATCCATCATTAATATGGTCATAAAGTGAAAAAAAAATCATGATTGCACCAACTTCAACAATAGTTCTGGCAGTTCCGGTTGCAGTCATTAAGCTGGTTGTGGTCATTCACGGATGTCAGGTATGATTTCCCACCAGCTTCCCCATTGCTTTTCCTTGCCAGAAAGTGGCAGTGAAGGTCACAAATGGTGATCATGTGACCGTGGGGATGCTTCAACAACTGCAACTTTGAGGACTGATTGTAAATCTCCACGTTCAATACCACTGTAAATCTGAGCAGTTGCTGAATGAGTGGTCTCTATGTGAAACTACCTGTATACTGATACTATCATTGTGATGGCTATAAAACATGGCAGGCTTAAAATCTCTTGTTGAAGCTGAAAGAAGAGAACTCAATAACTGTCTGTTTCTTGACATGCTACATTAATGGGCAAAGCCAACCCAATGCAAAAAGGCAGTAAAGATGTCACAATGGTTACATACTTCTCAGCTTCAAAAATCCTAGCCCCAAAAATACCCACTGTAAGGTTTGCACTTACAGGGGTGGGATTCTCCTGGTGTAACAACCGGTTTTCTAATTGCATGCTTGCCACCCCTCTCCTTAATAATTGTATTTGCCAGGACCAGGCAGGAAGTTTAGAATAAATTTAGCATAAACTTAGAAAACTAATAGAAAGACAGAGGGTTATTGTTTTGTCACTGCATGGATGACGACTTCATACAGATTGCATTTTTATTAGAATAAGTTTCCTTGGAACTGCAACAATATGTGTACTGGAAGACCCTGATGTTTCAGATAGTATGCCTACAGTTTTTCTGAATTAATATACAACACTAGTTTCAGAAGATGTGAAATCTGACATAGGAATTACATACAGTTAGTGTTTGGAATGGAGAACTGATTTTAAAACTTAAATTGCCACACACACACATACACACCATGTCATGGAACCTTTATGCAGTGCACAACTTGCACACCTGTTTGTGGCAACCCTGCCTTTTAGGTTCAGTTGTAATACTAATTAATGATTATGTTAAATATGTTCAATTCATTTCAAAGTAAAAAAAATAGTTTGGCACATATCGGAGAGTTTAATAATTAAGAAACCAATATCTATTATATTTCCATTTATTTCTAATCCAGCATCAATATTGATTTTGAAATTTGTTATTTCAAAATAATATTTGCTTCATTCATTTTACTCTTCATATCCCTAAACAGAACTGGAAAATTTCCTGAGAAACTAGGAGAATAATAAAAAAAACCCACCTCTGATTAGTTTACATGAATATTTTCAAATATTCTGCACTTCACCATCAAACTGATCGGCATTAAGCGTAATCGATCTTTTTTGATATATTTATGTTTGCTGTCACTTTCCTACTCCGGGCCTTCAGCACAAGACTTGGAAGTTAGGAAATTCTGAATCAGATTGTTTTTCCATCAGACCTGCCACTTTGATTTCATCACATCAAACCCTTATTGAGATCAAACCTTTGAAATAAGAAAAGATTTTTAATCCAGTTATACCAGATGGAGTCTAAATCTATAGGCCATGAGAGCTAAGGGATTAGGATTTCTCAGACCTTCGCACACATTCTCTCTCTCTCTCTCACACACACACACACACACGCACACACGCACACACACACACAGAAAGAGGGAGGGAGGGAGAGAGAGAGATGTGAGTGTGTTCACAGAAATACATACAAAGTTCATGTTCTTTGACAAATTGATCCACATGTATTGTGAAGATCTAATCTTGCATCATCCACAGAAAAGTATTTGGTTTCAGATGTTTCATCTCTCAGTCTTTTTAAATCCACACTAGATTTTAATCAATGGTGAATTTAAAGGGAGCTAATTTCTTGCACTTATCGGATTGAAAAGTTTAAACATACAAAACTGTGGTGCCTGTAAAAATTATGCATCATAAAACCAACATTGGAAAAAGTCACCTTTATAATAATCAGTAACATACAGTATTTGCTTATAATATTTGGGATGCTCATGGGTGGACTTTTGATCACAGAGAGAGAGGGGGGAGAGAGGGAGGGGAGAGAGGGAGAGAGAAATTGAGAGAGAAGGTAAATATGTCTACTAAGTGGTTGGTGTTTTGCTCTGTGACCCATGAAATGGGATCAAGAAATTAGTTCAAGAGCAGAAAGGCAAGTATGAGAAATAAAAGCATCAGAGAGAAAACATAAAGCTATGTTTAGTTTACGACAACTGCAGCTGGCCTGCATCCAACACATTCCCCCGAAATATTTATATCCTGTAAGTGGTACAGTAGTTTTAATAAAAGGCAGCAATGAGTACAATAATTTCTGGGACAATATAAAAAAAAACAGTATAGAATGGGAGAAAAGCCTGTTCTTGCTTTTTAACAAGTCCTCCAGGCTTAAAGTTGCCAAGGTTGGAGATCCCTGCCCTTGAATGAAGGGAGAGCCCGGTTTTGTTGGATTTCTGATGACATTATGAATGCATCCATGTAATTTCTTGGCAATAATATGAAAGTGGCTTATCATTGCTGGTTCTGGAACATTTTTTTCAACATCCCATATACAGGGAGTCCTTGACTTAACAACCACAATTGAACCCAAAATTTATCTTCCTAAGTGACAGTTGTTAAGTGCATTCTGCTCCATTTTACAACCTTTCTTGCCATAGTTGTTAAGTGAATCTGGCTTCCCCATTGACCTTGCCAGTCAGAAGGTTGCAAAAGGAGATCACAAGACCGCAGGACACCGTCATAAATATGAGTCAGTTGCCAAGCACCTGAATTTTGATCACATGAGTATGGGGATGCTGCAATGGTCATAAGTATGAAAAACAGTCATAAGTCACTTTTTAGTACCATTGTAACTTTGAATGGTCACTAAATGGACTGTTGTAAGTCAAGGACTACATATATTTCTTTGGTTTTCTAGCAAGTTTACATCCAAAAAGTTAACCAGGTTCAAATCTGACAGCTTTCAGGAATCAGCCAATATATAAACCAACATTTTATTCCTGATTTCACATACACATATACATACACACCACCAAATGTAATGAAAACCAGTGGTGGAATTCAGCCAGTTTGCACCAGTTCAGGGGAACCAGTTGTTAACTTTCTGAGCAGTTTGGTGAACTGGTTGTTGGAAGAAATCATTAGGGCAGAGAACTGGTTGTTAAATTATTTGAATCCCACCACTGATTAAAACCCCAGTATCAGTAAGAGCCAGAGGTCTTCATTTAGTTGACAATATTATCCTCCTACTCGGTTGTTTACTTGTGCATTCTTTGAAAGAGTTTGTTTTTAATTTTTATGAGGTTGAATGATCTTCCAGTGTAAGATTCATCTGTAAAAATGACTTATGAAACTCTGACACCTGTCTTTTCAAAGATAAGCAGGAAAGAAAACTAAAGATTTTGAAACCCTCTAACTCAAAGAAGAATTAACCACTACCACAATTCACTCAAACAACACCCTCAGGCCTCTTTGACAAGCCTGATCTAAAAACCAGGTTCTAAAAATCAGGTTATTGAATTCACAGTCCTGAAGTTTCTGCCCAATTCCAACTTCTCAGGTTCAACATGCTCAACCCATTCCTAGATTACAGTACAGGTTTGGATAAGGCCAGCATCCAATTGGAAACAAATCTGAGTGACTTTATCTGACAGATGCTGTAAAAAATTCCTCTCCATTCCTTGTGTCACTCAAAAGCAGGGCTGAAGGGTGGCAATCTGCAGATATAAGAAGAGCCACAGTGGCACAGTGGTTAGAATGCAGTACTGCATGTTACTTCTGCTGACTGCTGGCTGAGTGCAATTTGGCAGTTTGACTCTTATCAGGCTCAAAGTTGATTCAGCCTTCCATCTTCTGAGGTGGGTAAACTGAGGACCCAGATTGTTGGGGGCAATATGCTGACTCTGTAAACCACTTAGAGAAGGCTGTCAAGCACTGTGATGCGGTATATAAGTCTAAGTGCTATTGCTATAATAAGAGTATAAGTACTGGTGCTTTGGTACCCTTTCTGCCACACAAGATTTTGCAGGCAGCATCTGAAACATTTGAACACAGGCATAGAAAAATGTGCTTTAGAAATGGGCAGGAAAATGCAGCTTGGGAGATCATTTTGGGAGATTGATAAAGGGTTCAGGGCTTCCAGAAGTGGCTGTCTGTCCATTCTGGTTATGGGACTACCAGGCAGTGGGGATAAGCCCCTAGACATCATCCTGACTGGATCCCACAGGATGTCAACCTCAGCATACTCTACAGATTTGACAGAACAGTACAAATCTTGATGGGAAAGATGGTCCGGTAGATACTTGAATGCAAAGCCAGTTTGTGCTTTAAAGGTAATAATCAACACTGAGTATTCTCTAAACTCAATTGTTTTCTTGCAGATGTTTCATTACTGATGATGTTACATAGTTTGGTAATGAAACATCTGCAAGAAAACAACAGAGCTCAGAGAGTACCAAAGACACATAAGTTCAATCCTGAGCTGCAAATATTCTTCTCTATCAGTATCAACACTTTGAATTGGACACAGAGGCATATATGCAATGCTATAGCACAGGTGCCCTAAGTTAGCAGATAGACCACTTCATTTTCCATCATTCATGCTCTTCAGAAGCATTCATGTAGAGCAGGGGTGTCAAACTGGTGGCCTGTGAGCTGGATGCATCATGCACAGGCTACACCCACCCCCGACTCCACAAATGGGAAAATGTTGCAAAAGTCATGTGACAGCAACATGACATCATGAGTTTGACACTCATGATGCAGAGTGTGTCCCAATAACTTTTCTGCAAGGTAAATGGGACATGAGTCACTGTTGCCAGAGTCTTCCAGTTCAAAAGGCCTGCACCCCAACTGGAAATGGACAAAACAACCTTAACTACAAGCTCCACTGTGGATCCAGAAGGTCCCCATATTGTACACAGATGACATATCACACACACAAATAACGATCATTAATTTGTTACATTTTAAGATGTATATTTAAAACTCCAGAAATGTGCATCTGGGTTAGTCCAAGATGTCTGAAATATAAAATGAAGGACAAGGAGATGCCCCAATTTCCTTTACAATTGACAATTAAACTGCCAATGGAGTTTTATGGAACATCTGTGATAGGATAGAAAAGTTCTAGGTGCAGTAGGCTGGTTTCAAGAACAGGTGACAGGTCTTACACAGCATTACTCTCTGGTGTCTCACTGCTATTTTCTCTCCCCGACATCTGTTTCCTAATGCAGCTGCTTCCCACTTCCTATTAGCAAAGCCTGACTTCTCTTCATCTACTAAAATGATGGATAGAAAAAGGCCCAATATTGTTTTCTCTGCTATGGAAATGCCTGCACAGGTCAGTCAGAATTAAGAGAGCTTATTTCTCTAATTTTCTGCCATTGGCATAAAAACAAAAATGGGCAAATGTGAGACCACCAGAAACGTTTATTAGGAGACAGAAAAGAACATGCTGGAAGAACGGGGAAGCCCAAGTTCTAATTCTCCATTAGGTATAGAAACTTTTAGCTAGTCATCCTCTCTTAGCCCTGAAGTAGGAAATCAAAGAACATCTATATAAATCTGTTAAGTTTGCATGAAGAGTCAGACGCGGAGTGCTTCAGTGAAGAGTTTATTAGTGACTACAGCTCATAACAGACCCGCTTTGGCTGGGCTGCGGCTGCTACTTATAGCCAGCAGCCCGCAGTTGCCAGCCAATCAGAGTGCAGGGTTTTCCCGCACTTTTTAAACCAATCATTTCTGACATTTTACAAGAACAGTTCAAACTAAACCAATGACATTCAAACCTGCATACATAACAGTTTTGGTCCAGATGATTTTCTTCCAAACTTCCGTCAGAGAATGCACCTCTGAATCTAATTCTTTATGGGCAAATTGTGATCAAGGGATTGCACCATTGGGCGTTTTCCATTGTGCCACGTCTCAGTTCTGCAGCAGGAAAAAGCTGGAAGCTGGCATTATGGAAGGTTCCCAGTGTTGGGGTTGAATGACTGGCAGTGGCCCAACACATTTCCCAAGCAGATCTAAAATCACATCTCTGGAAATCTTCTCCCCCCTCTCTCCCCCCTCCCTCCTTCCCTCCCTCCCCCTCCCCCAATCCTTGTCCCTCTCTGTCACACACACTCTCTCCCAGAGTCCTGAAAAACTGAAATGTTTTCTTATTGCTTGTTACAGTTCAAACTAAACCAATTACATTCAAACCTGCATACATAACAAAATCTAATAAGCTACTGTGGACCTTGGTGGCTCAGGCTGTTAAATGCCTGCTCTTAAGATCCAGCTGTCTACAATTGCTGTAGGCTCGAATCCCACCAGGCTCAAGGTTGACTCAGCCTTCCATCCTCTCGGGGTAGGTAAATTGAGGACCCAAGATTGTTGGGGGCAATTAGCTGACTTTGTAAAAATGCCGCTTAGTAATAAGCAGGCATATACAATGGAATGAAGGCTATTGCTGAGCGCATTGGGTTGTGCTCCAAAATTGTAAGCCCCTGAGTCTTCGGAGAAGGGCGGCATATAAATGTAATTAAATAAATAATAAATAAATAAACTTGAATCATTATGATTCATAACCACCTTCAGTGAAGAGGCATCCACATTGATTGCAGTTAATTAATTTAAGCTAACACACATATCACAGAGAGAGAGAGAGAGACAGACAGACAGACAGACAGACAGACAGACAGACAGACAGACAGACATAAATTGTGTGTATGTGCCAACTATGAATATACTAAAAATATGGAGCTTCACAACAATTGGCAAATTGTTCTGCTCTCTGTATAAAGTGCATTCCCTGGTCCTACCCTGTGAAATTCTGCTCCAAAGAAACTTCAGTTGATTTCAATGCATCTTATTATAAGAAACTGCTCCTAAGATTAAACCTTAAATGTTGATATGCTTTATGAATTCTTGTATGATCCGGAAGTGAACCCTCCAACCTGCCCCGGGGCTCCATGGGAGGATTAGGAATGTGTGCACTTAACACTTTACACCAGGGTTTTACTAGGAAGCTGCTCATTTCCATAAACTTGGACATTTGGTTTCTCTCCTAGCAGGCTGGTGTGATTATGCTGAGCAGCTAAAGGTGAATAAGCTAAAACAGCTAGCAAATGAGAAACAGGGGAGGAATTGGATGGGGGGGGGGTCTGAGAGACAGGAAGAAGAATATTTTGGAGGGGGGAGTTGGTTTGGTCTGGGTCTTGCTGAGAGCCAAAGAACAAAAGCTCCCCATTTGGATGATTCTTCACTCAGGCCCCATCAGCTCCATTTACTAATGCTCAATAGCTGAAGCTTGACAGCAGTCAGGCAGTCATGGCTCCCTCCGGTCTTCCGAACTTCTGCTTCGATGTGCACTTTTCAGTAGAAAAAGGAGTGGAAAAAGGGGAAGAGAGAGAGAAAGAAAGAAAAGAGAGGGAGAGGAGAGGGGGAAGGGAGGGAAAGAGAAGAGGGGAAAAAAAACCCTTGCTGACACGGGGCATAACTTAATTTTCACGGTGCTGGGACAGCTGTATCGTGTAATCTGCCATGGCATGCCATTAAAACTTCAATGCCTTTACTGACCCAGAAGGGAAACTCAGACCGTGCAGACTCTTTTGAAAAGAAGTAGTGATCTTTCACGATTTATGAGCTTGTCTTAAAGAAACAGACTCTACTCACTTTATATTAATCACCCCTTTTTCGGCTGATATTGGAATCTAGGGTCTCTTAACTGAAGAGTGTGGAGACCTGATATCTGGAAAATGTTTGTCCTTTCATTGTTATGGTTGTTGTCACGAGGATGGTTGTTTGGCTTCGGTTTGATTTTTATTTATTTATTTCTGCTGGCCATAGGTATCGTACCAAGTGCAAAATCCAATTACCCTGAGCCTGTTTGAATGGTTGGGGCAAGGGAAAGCAAGGAAGGGCTATACATTTCTGTACACTGGATATTATGAAAAATGGAGCAAGTGCTTGAGAAATACAAGGAATTAGTATCTGAAGTATTTGTAACTATAGCATTGCTTGTCTGATGCAAGAATTCCTAGCCACACAACTTTTGCTGCTTTGTTCTACTATAAAGATATACACATTGATAAAATAGAAACAATCAGAAGGAATAGTTTTAAAAAACAGCAAAGGAAGTAAAATTTATCCAGTAGGGGAAAGTCTCTCCAAAAAATTCAAAACAGGGCGTCCTTCTCCAGGTCTGGGTGTTCCAGGAGCCTCTGTGGCACAGTGGTTAGAGTGCAGTATTGCAAGCTACTTCTGCAGCCAGCTGCCTACAATTTGGCAGTTCAAATCCCACCAGGCTCAAGGTTGACTCAGCCTTCCATCCTTCCGAGGTGGGTAAAATGGGGACCCAGATTGTTGGGGGCAATATGCTGACTCTGTAAACTGCTTAGAGAGGGCTGTGAAGCAGTATATAAGTCTAAGTGCTATTGCTATTGCTATTCCCAATCTAGGAACAAGAATTATGCATCTGGAAAGCACTAGGGGGTGAAGGTTGCTGGCTGGGGAATTCTGAGAGTTGCAGTCCACAGGTTCTAAAGTTGTCCAATTTGGAGAGGCCTAAGCTAGACAATCATTTTATTGGGATTAACTAAATGTAACAAGCAATAAGAAAACATTTCAGTTTTTCAGGACTCCTGGAGAGAGTGTGTGTGACAGAGAGGGACAAGGATTGGAAAAGAGGGAGGGAGGGAAGGAGGGAGCGGGGAGAGAGGGGGGAAAAGATTTCCAGAGATGTGATTTTAGAACTGCTTGGGAAATGTGTTGGGCCACTGCCAATCATTCAACCCCAACACTGGGAACCTTCCATAATGCCAGCTCCCAGCTTTTTCCTGCTGCAGAACTGAGACATGGCACAATGGAAAACGCCCAATGGTGCAATCCCTTGATCACAATTTGCCCATAAAGAATTAGATTCAGAGGTGCATTCTCTGACGGAAGTTTGGAAGAAAATCATCTGGACCAAAACTGTTATGTATGCAGGTTTGAATGTCATTGGTTTAGTTTGAACTGTTCTTGTAAAATGTCAGAAATGATTGGTTTAAAAAGTGCGGGAAAACCCTGCACTCTGATTGGCTGGCAACTGCGGCTGCTGGCTATAAGTAGCAGCCGCAGCCCAGCCAAAGCGGGTCTGTTATGAGCTGTAGTCACTAATAAACTCTTCACTGAAGCACTCCGCGTCTGACTCTTCATGCAAACTTAACAAAAACCAAATAATTTTAAGAATTCAGATTGCTAACAGCTAAAATCAGAAAGGTAATCTATTGTATCTATTACATATTTTTCCTTATCCTAATTTCAAAAACTGATTGGATATAGCAGGAGAAATGAATGTGAATCTATTACCAGAGGGGTGAGGAGGAGGGAATGAGGAAGAAAAAAGAGATAAAGAGTGAATAAAAATTAAAAAAGCTGGGGCGGGGTGCATGACCCAATGGGGCATCTACTCATTGCAGAATACCTTATGCCACCAGACTTGAAATTCTAGACCTAGAAAACCTAGAACTACGCTGCCTTCAGTCCGATCTAAGTATAGTATATAAATTCATACATTGCAATGTCCTACCAGTCAATGAATACTTCAGCTTCAACCATAACAATACAAGAGCACACAATAGATACAACTCAAGGTAAACCGTACCAAACTTGATTGCAGGAAATATGGCTTCAGCAACAGAGTGGTCAATGTCTGGAATACTCTACCTGACTCTGTGGTTTCTTCCCCAAACCCCAAAAACTTTAACCTTAGACTGCCTACTATTGACCTCACCCCTTTCCTAAGAAGTCTGTAGGGGCATGCATAAGCGCAACGTGCCTACCGTCCCTGTCCTATTGATTATTTTTATTATATGTATCCATTCCATGTATTCATAACTATGTTTATACTTATACCTATTATCTTGTAACATAAATAAATAAATAAATAAAATATGTTAATCTGCTACCTGATCATCTCAAAGACTCTCTTATATACATCATAATGCTATGACTGCAGGTGGCATAGCAGACATGTTAGTTTAAAGAGAGCATAATTTAGATTCAGTATCCTGTGTCATTTATTATGGTTCAATTTACCATTAGTAAAAATGGTAAGATTTTAATTTTACCATTTTTCAGACTTTATGTCTCAATGTGAATTTTCTCTTGGCCATGGGGTCAGATTAATTTAAGCTAACCACATGCTGCAAAAATATTGGGTTAATTTCAAAAAGCTGTGCTAATTTTGAAAGCTAAAAGAGACCATTTATAACCATTTCCAAGTCCTGGGTTTGACTTTACTAAAGTCAGCCTCGGATAAAGATTCAATAACTTTTTTGGGGGGGGGATAGAAAGCTCAAACTGTAAAAGGTATAGTTGATTTTAAGCTAATACAAGCATAATGTTCCCTTCTGGAAGATATGGCTTTTCCCCCTCTTTCCCTTGTGTCATCTTGGATCTTTAATAGTTTCCAAAACTTCTTTTATCCCTAGGTGAATTTATGTGATCCAAGAGTCACAATTTGAGTAAAAGTGATTCTAAAGCCTTCTTGCAAATAGTTCCACATTTTTTT
Organism: Naja naja; assembly: GCA_009733165.1. Lineage (NCBI taxonomy): Eukaryota > Metazoa > Chordata > Lepidosauria > Squamata > Elapidae > Naja > Naja naja. The sequence goes on along the minus strand of CM019149.1, from coordinate 241,043,242 downwards.
ATTTTAACTACCATTTGCTGATACGTTAAACGTGATTCAGCCAAAACTTACTTATCTCAAGACTTTTGGATTCAGTCCTTGCATGCAGTTTCTATCCATTTTACTGCTTCTCAACATGCAATTCTTAGTTAATCAAAAATCATATTACACCAATTATGCTTAATGACTTTTATTGTGGTTGTGGTAAGAGGTGGTAAGAGATGGAAGCAAAAAATGGAAGGAAAAATGTGGAAAGGTTGGAAATATCTCCTGTTATTCTGGGATTAAATTAAAGAGTGACTACCCCAATTATTGCAATGTGTTTAAAACATATTTTATTGAAAACTTTTCTATTAAATGGGCAGAACATAGTGGAAAAATTGTTCCTGTGAACATTAAAACCAACAGAGCCCTAATATGTTTATTGACTTGAATTATAAGTAACACTTTTTGTGGCTGCATCTGCAATGGGTGTAACATCATACATACCCATATCCAGACAAAGTATATTTTGGCACATAAAGTGAATGTGCAGAACCATAATTAAAGAGATGCTTTAGTGGTTCTTTTTTTTTAAATACAGGAAATTAAAAACATGACAAAATAAGGTCTGGGGTTTGCTTAACTCTAAGAAACCAGCAATTAAAGAATAAAACTTTGCAATAAAAAAATTATTTCAGGTGATTTGGACCACAAAAGTATAAAAGCCAATGTTTTCACTGAAGATCTCCTAATATGAATGGCTAGGTCAAAGTTAAAGGGGTACATTAAAATACATTACCTTACTTGTCAAAGGCTAATTAGAATAGAAAAATGGCCCACTTTTCATTTTCAAGCAGACAAGCTTTAACTTTAAATCATATGGAGAACGCAGATAAGCTAATGAACTGATAAGTTTCTCAAATTTCAGATCTTTGGAGAGGCATAAAGTCATAGTGATGGAAGACTTTAATGGCCCTGCAGTCTCTCCGGAGACAAGCTCTGCCAAGCATGAGCCTTCCAGGAAATTCCTAACTTGTCTTCATGAACAGGGGCATCTGCAGGGGAAATGAAAAGGCTGAAAAAGAGGGGTCAAGATGGCAGCTATAATAATATACATAATTAAAGCCCCCATCTCAGTCCACCATCTTGATCTTTTCACTCCCTTCTAATCAGGAGTGGGATTCAAATTTTTAACAACCGGTTCTGTGGGCATGGCTTAGGTGGAGGGCGTGGCTTGGTGGTCATGTGACCAGGTGCACGTGGCTTGGTGGTCATGTTATTGGCTGGGTGTGGCCAACTCAATATCACTCACATCGAGGCACACATCTCCTTGCCTGGCCTCTCATGACTGTGGGGATGCTGCAACAGTCGTAAGTATGAAAAATGGTCATAAGTCACTTTTTTCAGTGCCATTGTAACTTTGAATGGTCACTCCACACAAGCAAAGTACCAGCAAAGGAGAGGAAAAAAACTCCAGAGACGTTCCTGAGACAGGAAGTCTAGTCCTGCCAAGAATGTAATAAGGATTAACAGAGAGGCAGTTTCTGTAAGCAACACCAGAATGTTTCCTTCCTGCCTTCCTTACAGGATTAGGCCAGTAATTTCTTCTAACAACCGATTCTCCGAACTGCTTAGAATGTTAACAATTGGTTCTGGCGAATAGGTGCGAACTGGTAGAATCCCACCCCTGCTTCTACTCCCCTATAGCAGGGGTCGCCAACTTGGCAACTTGTGGACTTCAACTTTTGACTCACTTTAAGGTCCTTTTGTAACGAATTTCTTTTTCAGAGATGCCTACAGGGCAACAGTCTCCAACTTTGGCAACATGTAGGCTTCAACTCCCAGAAGTTGGCTGGCTGAGGAATTCTGGGAATTGAAGTCCACAAGTTTTAAAGTTGCCAAAGTTGGAGAGCCCTGCCCTAGAGGCACCTCTGAAAAAAAAATTAATGAGAAAAGGAGCCCTAAGATGAATAAAAAACAATATGGCAATTTTCAGATGTCAGTATGTCTTGACAAACTAACCTGATCTCATTTTTGAGAGCAAGGGCCCCCCTAATGGTTGGTAAGAATGCTGTAATACACCTTGATTTCAGCAAAGCATTTAATGAAACACTGCATGACATGCTGATTAGGAAGCCAGTTGACTGAATGGTGTGCCAATTAAGTGGATACATAATAGGTTCAGACACTGCATTCAATTAGTGTTTTTCAATTGTTGCTCCTGAAATCGAGGGGCATATTAAGTGGAGGATCATAAGGTTTGGTCTGAGCCTCCAACACTTCATTATTTTCATTGGTGTTTTTGCAGAAAAGATGGTGAGAATGAGTATTACATTGGAAATTGATAAAAAAAACCGAGAGGGTTAGCTAATATTCCAGAAAGCAGGGAAAAAAAATATCAAAATGATATTGACAGATTGGTTAAATTGCTTTAAGTAATTGTATAAGATTTAACAAAGACAAGGACAATCTTCTTAACTTAAGAAACAGAAATCAAATGCACAAACACAGTGTGGGTGTGAATCTACTGAACTTTTATGACTTTTTTTTAAGCCAACTAACATTCCCTGAAAAATAATGCATTACTGTGCTATTTATACATATAATCTGTGGAGCAAATACTGATTTCAAAAGTTTTGACAGTATAAGACAGCCCTAAACCAAATATTATCAGTGATAACGATACCAAGAAAGTATAAATAGCTGAAATTTCAGCTCAACAGTTAAATATCAAATTACATGAAAGAATGCAAACATCTGTTCATTTAATGTTTCTTTTTGGAGTAAGCTGCTTTAGAGTAAGCTATACTGTAGTAACCAATATTTTGGATAATGAAGCACAGCTCTATCACGCCTTTACTTCAAATAAGCTGTAATTCTACTAATACAAATAACAGAGGTGAAAAATAAATACAACTTCCTGATTAGAAACTGAAGTTCAAGAAATGATTTTCTAAATACACTTTTAGACCATTTTAAATAATTAATATACTGCATCACATAATTCATCAGAGGACACCCCACTAAAAATGAGCCAATTCTGTATAATAGAACATAGAAACTTCTTTTCATAGAAGTTGAAATTCGAAAAGCAATACAGCGTTCATAAAACCCTGTTTTATGTAGTGCAGAAGGATCACTTTTGCAAGATACATTTTAATGAAAAGCAGTAGATCCAGAATGAATTAATTATTCTTGAATGCCTTGAAATTCATTAGATAAATTTATACACTACCCATCTCACGATCTCAGTGACTTTGGGAAATTTACAGATAAAAGCTATAAAATCATATAAAAAGACATAGATAAAAAACAAAATTAAAAGAAGAGTTGAAAAGTTGATGGTAATGCCCTCAAGCTACCAAATACCCCTGAGACTGCATATCACTCATGCCATTTGTTATGTATGCAGGTTTAAAGTCATTGGTTTAGTTTGAACTGTTCTTGTAAAATGATCTTGTAAAACTGTTCTTGTAAAATGTAAGAAATGATTGGTTTAAAAAGTGCGGGAAAACCCTGCACTCTGATTGGCTGGCAACTGCGGCTGCTGGCTATAAGTAGCAGCCGCAGCCCAGCCAAAGGGGTTCATTCTGAGCTATAGTCACTAATAAACAAAGAGCTTGAAACACTCCGCGTCTGTCTCTTCATGCAAACTTAACACCATTCATCCCAACTCAATGGGATACCAAGGAGACTTATCCGTTTGGATAATTCAGTCCATTTAAAAAGAATTGAATTCATACTCTAACACAGTGTAATCTCTCTCTCTCTATATATATACAGTATATATATTTATCTATCTGTATGTCTATCAGTATCTATTTCTATATCCATCTCTATATTTTTGCCACTCTTCTATTTTCTTTCTCTTTCTATCAAGGAGCCTATGGATAATTGCTAAGTAATAGAAAATGAAGACACTAAAGTTCAAGGTGCTGGTACTGACCTATAAAGCCCTACATGGCTTAGGACTGGTATTTATGGGAGACCCTGCTGCCAGTAATGGCTTCCCAATGTCCCATGTGCTCCCATAGGCAGGGCCTCCTTGGGGTGCCGTCGGCCAGACAGTGTCGGCTGGTGACGCCTAGGGGTAGGGCCTTCTCTGTGGGAGCTCCCACCCTATGGAATCAGCTGCCCCTGGAGCTTCAGGTGGCCCCTGACCTTCAATCCTTCTGCCGTGGCCTGAAAACATGGCTTTTCCAACTTGCTGACCTGGACTGATAGAGGGGATGGGGTTTTAGTGAATTGTTTTTTTATTAATTTTAATTGACTATTGGGTTTCGTATTTAATTCTTTTTTAATATTGTATTGTATTCTTATGATTGTACACCGCCCCGAGTCCTTCGGGAGATGGGGCGGCATAGAAATCCAAATAATAATAATAATAATAATAATAATAATAATAATAATAATGCTCAAGGAATTTAGAATTCAAAAAAGACAAGCATCTGCCATTGTCAGGGATGGAATAAGAGCTCCTACCTAGGGTAGTGGGTTGGACTAGAGGCTCTTCAAGGTCCCCTCCATCCCTATGGTTCTATATAACACCCTAGTTTTAACAACTATTGATAAGAAAGAAAAAAATGTTTGTATAGTGGAAACAGCAAAATAGAAATGGAAAAAAAAATCACACACAAAAAAGACCTGCAAATAGAAGTGGAGCAGTGGTGGCAAAAGAAAGCAAAGATAGTACCAATAGTTATAAGTATCCTGGGTGCAATCTCCAGAACATCTGGGGCACCATTTGAACATTATTGTAGAAGGAAACTTTATTTGGATTTGCTTACATCCTACAACAATATATTTAATATCATCAAGCAACATCTACCTATCCCAGATCTTTGGGAAGGATAGGTGAATAAAAATGCCAGATCCAATCTACACATCTGGCTGACTGTCCAACAATCATCAACAAACTGATAAAGTTGTGGCATATAACATACCAGATTTGATATGAAAAGTGTGGACAAGTGATGTGGCCATGCCAGAGGATAGTAGAATAGAAAACAAAGAAGACAAAGTATGAGGATCTGAAAAAAGAAGTTGAAAGATTATGGCATCACCCAGCAGTTGGGGTGCCAGAGGTTATTGGAACATTGGCTGCCATAATAAGAAAAGTCTTGGACAGTACTTAGAAAATCTGTGCATTGATAAAATACTATTATTCTGGTACAGCTGGCTGGAGAATTCTGGGAGTTGAAGTCCACAAGTTCTGGGAGGGGAAGTCCATCAATCTTACAGTTACTAAGTTTGAAGAGCCTTGCACTATACTATAGCATGTACATTATCATATATATTTTTATATAGCACCTTGAATTGCACCTGGAAGCATATTGGTAACTACTGTAGCTTGTGAAATGGAAGTATCACATAGGCATGATTATTGATTATTGCAACATGCTCTACATGGGCTGCCCTTGAAGAGCATCCGGAAGCTCCAGTTGGTGCAAAATGCAGCAGCCCTCATGTTTTTGTGCAGACCCCGGTATGCACATGTGTTCCTCTCCTGCAGGAGCTGCATTGGTTGCCATTTGCTTCGGGTGCAATTCAAGATGCTGGTTGTCACCTTTAAAGCCCTTCATGGCTTGGGACTGGGTTATCTGAGGGCGTCTTGCTGGTCATATCTACTCACCAATTAGAGGGGGGGCAGGGAATGTTGCAGGTCCCATCCCTGAGGGAGATATACCTGATGGGACCCAGAAGAAGGGCCTTCTCTGTGGTGGCTCCTCTCTCTGGAATATCATTCCCCAGAGATTAGAATGGCCCTCCTCTAGCACTCTTTCAGAAGGCACTGAAGACCTGGTTTTGCCAGCGGGCTTGGGGAACCCAAAGCAGGATGGAGCTCATCAAATGGCTAGTGTGATCTGCTGTCCTCGCGGGGTGGGAGTTGGGGTGATTTTTTAAAATTTTTCCCCAGATTTTGTTCTATTGTACTTTATTAATTTATTTGATTCTTTTTGAATTTTGTTATTTCTTTCCTCCAATGTACTAAAGTCAGTTAACAATCAATTTCATTTATTATTGATCAAAATCAGCTTAATCAGAATCATCTGTAACCCCCACAGTCTGTCAATTATAATTCTCTTCTGTTTAGCCAATATTTGCTTAACTCTCATTAAATTGTTTTGTTACCCAACAGTGATCTTTCCTCAGAAAAGTAAGACATGAAATTTGTCAAAACATTGACATGCTACATTTATCTTCATCACCTTATGGCACCAAACAAGAAATTCAGACTTGTCAATATGTGCCAGTTCTTCTAAAGTATTGAAATTCTACCAAAGAATATCAAAATAAACAAAAAAATCATTAAGTATGTTTCTCTATGCAAACAATATTTTTATTTTGATTTATTTAATAAATCATAT
>CM019149.1:240948006-241035913 GCA_009733165.1 Naja naja | reverse complement strand
TTACCTGGGAATAAACCCAAGTAAGCAAAACAGGTTTCTGGAAACTGGTATAGGTTGAGAGTGCATGAGCTGCAAACAACTGTAAGCCTTTTGAACACAATATACAGTAACATATTTAGCTTAAAGCAGGTGTCAAACTTATGCCCGGGCCAGATGTGTCATATATGGCCCTGGCCCGCCCGGTTTAGCAAAAAGTCCTGAAATCTCACATGACACCATCGTGATGCCGCAGTTTGACACCGGCTTAAAGGAAGTCAGATTTCACTTAGATATGAAATTGAAATATGTTGTTATAAGCTGGAGGGTTGGACAGGAGAGAGTTAACAGGCAGTGGTGACATTAGCCATAGAAACCTTTTGCTTGGTAAATGTCAGTACAGGTAATATGTTGCTATAGGAACTAAATAGCTTATAGAAACTGGACACCTTGAGGTAATATATTAATAGGAAAAACTGATCGTGAAAATGGAAATATTTATGCCTTCCCAGCTAATGATGTAATCCAAGGGATTCTGTGTTTCAGAAGAGACCACAGACCACACATAATGCTAAATCATAAACTGTAGTCACGAATCACCATGGATGACTTCAGAAAGCATCTAAGCTACTATATCACACCCAGGCATCCCAAGCAATTACAAGATAGCAATGAAGACATATAGAAAACTCTGTGTTGCCTTCTAAAGATCATCTAGATTTTGCCATCCAAATATGGTATGCCTACACAAAGAAGCAGACCACATCATGACGTAATTCAATGGGTGTATCCAGCCACAGAGAGCTAATTTCTCTGCATATTTTCTATCTGATGTGCGAACAGAAGATCTTGAATGATTAAGCAATGCCTCCCCTTTGTCTTCTTTATTTTCAGTAACAGACCAGCTTTTATAAGATGAAAGTTAAGTAGAATATCACCTATAGATATGTTAGCACTGACAAGAAATTAGGATTATAACCACAGAATTTAGCAAGTTTCTTTACAGTATTTGATAGTAAATAAACCATAATGTCTTCTTACTGTAATTGTGGTGATACTTACTAGTCCTTCAACAGGCAAAACTACACAGAAATTGTTTCCCATGTGATCCCTATTTTGCTACAGTTGTGATGACAGCAAAGGGTGCTCTTTTAAAGTTGAGATGAGATAAGATAACCTATTTATCATTTTTTTACTGTGAGCACAGTGGCACACATTAAAAATGAAATTCTATTGCCCGCTCTCAAAGAAAGTGTATATATACCCATACATACAGTACATAATATATACACATATTCTATACACACATATATCTATCTATCTATCTATCTATCTATCTATCTATCTATCATCTATCTATCTATCTATCTTTCTATCTATCTATCATCTATCTATCATCATCATCAATCTATCTGTATATCTATCCATCTATCCACATTATATCTATCTATCTATCTATCTATCTATCTATCTATCTATCTATCTATCTATCTATCTGTATATCTATCTATCTAACTATCTTTCTATCTGTCTGTCTGTCTGTCTGTCTGTCTGTCTGTCTGTATATCTATCCATCTACATCTATCTACATTATATCTATCTATCTATCTATCTATCTATCTATCACACACACACACACACACACACAGAGAGATATTAGTTCATGTCCATTTTGAATACATAGCGGAAAGAGGAAACTTGACAGTGTACAAGGTTGATATTATATGGAATGAAGCTGTGACTGAATCTAGATGTTCTGCTTCTGATATCATGAAGCCTCCTCCTAGAAGATAACAAGGAAAACAGATCATGAAGAGGATGTATAGTGTCCTGTGGACCCTACTCAAGCATCACTTATATGCTATGTCATGGATACTAAGGCTTCCTTGAACTAAGGTACAAGTTATACTAAGAATAGAAAACAGTGTGTTTACGCAGCTTTGTATCCCTTCCGCTAACTTCCACTAGCTGGTAATGTAACATGCATCAATCACCCTTCTTAAGATGGGATGGAGTATAACCAGGAGGAGGAGGAGGAGAATTCTGAAAGATACTTAGAACAGCAAGTTTAGCCAACTGTCAAAAATAATTCTGGTTTAGTGCAAATATTCTATGGAGGTGTAGTCAGTCTCTCTTTGAACATTCCCATAAAACAGTTGTGCCAAAATAGAATTGACTTGCAGCTCCATTTGGACATGGCTTTAATGCTATTCCAGAGGGAAGAAGGTTTTAACATTGCAACAGCCAGTGACTTTAGTACCTTGTGTTGTGGATAAAATGAAAGCAACATCATGAAAACATGGCCAAAGAAAGAAGTGCCATTGCACATCCAGGTCATTCTACTCCTTCAAAACATCTGCATAGGGACGCTGAGCTTGTCGATCAGAAAGGTCAGCAGTTCAGTGGTTTGAATCCCTAGCACCACGTAACGGAGTGAGCTCCCGTTACTTGTCCCAGCTTCTGCCAACCTAGCAGTTTGAAAGCATGTAGAAATGCAAGTAGAAAAATAGGGACCACTTTGGTGGGAAGGTAACAGTGTTACATGCTTCTTTTAGTCATGCCAGCCACATGACCACGGAGATGTCTTCGGACAACATTGGCTCTTTGGCTTTGTAATGGAGATGAGCACTGCCCCTAGAACCAGAAATGACTAACGTATAAGGGGAACCTTTATCTTTAGAGTCTGTACAATTGAAACATGTTAGAAACACTTTCCAAGTAGTCCCGTGTAGATGTATCATGATGGGGTTTTTGGAGGGATGGAGGGTGGGTGGGTGGGACAGATTTAAACAAGATGGGCATCAGACTATAAATAGGCATTTTTATTTATTATTTATGAACAAGTTTCCTTTTAGGTTTAGCTCCCTAATCCAAAAAAGTGTCAACTTTTTTGTCAATTTTCACTCAGAGTGAAAGGCCCCTCCAGAAAAAAATAGCATGATTATGGTTTTTTTCCCCCCACGAAACTCTGTTAGTGATAGATTTTGAGCAGACTAAGCTAGCAGTTAAGCAATGAGTTATGGATCTGGAAGGAACATTAGAGCAAGTCTGCCTCTTGAGAGATTTAAGAATTCAGTCATTTAGTTTGAGGCCAGAAAAATATTTAAGTCAATGTACAGTGCCAAACTATAATTTTTAATGTTAGCATATTTAATGTTTTGCCCGTACATGCTGGAAAGAAAATCAAGAAAAATCCATATGCACGCAATTTGTCTTTTTCTTATATTTTAGGAGGTATTACTAAATCAGCTGTTCTTTCTTTTACCCAGTACATTTTATAAGAATATTGATGCACTAATTAGCTTCCATTAGTCAATTTACAAAGATACACAGACTCTTAGCGCTACTTGCTATCTAACTTCCTAATTATATAAACTCCATTTCCTCAAATGTAAGATTTTACTTCCTTGATCACACCTCAACAAGGTTTGACTGGCTCATCTTAGTGTTTTGTTTTTAATTATCAATTTATACTTTTATCTTTTATACTAATACTGCAATGTTCTATAGAAATAAAGCCCCATATCTTATGAACACTTTATACGCTACAGTTTGTTTCCATTTAATAGCAACCATATCTTGGGGTCCTGTTTGGTACACACAAAATGACAACTTACTCAAATATAAACCTGTCTCGGGAAACCAATTTCAAACACACATTTCTATGAATTGTAGTTGTTATGTAAGTCTTCTTCAAAAGTGCAAACCTATTTGTTATGAAATGGAGATTCTCCTCGCTCTGCAATAATGTGAATGTCTCCAAAAACCAGGAGAGAATTGGGAGAGGTTTCTGCCTGTGCTCATTTTCTTCTAGGACAATTAACAACCAAAATCATTTGTGGGAAATTGCCTTCCTTTTTTAAAAGTTTATGCAATACCTGAAATATTGACTGAACGCACAATAATCACATAGAATAGAATAGAATAGAATAGAATATTCTTTATTGGTCAGGTGTAAAGAATAGCATTCTTATTGGACAAGGAATTTGTCTTGGTAAATGCTTTCAGTGTACATAAAAGAAAAGATACATTTGTCAAGAGTCAAGAATCATAAGGTACAACACTTAATAATAGTCATAGGGTACAATAAGCAATCAAATCATACTAGGAAACAGTCAATATAGGATACAAGTGACAAAGTTACAGTCATACAGTCACAAGTGGGAGGGGATGGGTGATAAGGAGTGATGAGAAGATTAAGTAATAGTAGTGCAGACTTTGTAAATAGTTGACAGTGTTGAGGGAATTATTTGTTTAGCAGAGTGATGGCATTTGGGGAAAACTGTCCTTGTGTCTAATTGTTCTGGTGTGCAGTGCTCTATAGCATTGTTTTGAGGGTAGGAGTTGAAACAGTTTATGTCCTGAATGTGAGCCCCTCTTTGACTCATGCAGTATACAGGTCCTCGATTGAAGGGTTGGTAGTAATTGTTTTTCTGCAGTCCTAATTACTCTCAGAAGTCTATATCCGTCTTATTGGGTTGCAGAACCAAACCAGACAGTTATAGATGCAGATGACAGACTCAATAACCTCTGTAGAACTGTATCAGCAGCCTTGGCAGTTTGAGCTTTCTGAGTTGAACATTCTTTGTTGTGCTTTTTTATGACGTTTTTGATGTTAGTTGTCCATTTTAGGTCTTGTGATATGATAGAACCTAGAAATTTGAAGGTTTCCACTGTTGATACAGTGTTGTCTAGTATTGTAAGAAGTGGTGGTATAGGAGGGTTTCTTCTAAAGTCTATCACCATTTCTATGGTTTTGAGTGTGTTCAGTTCCAGATTGTTCCAGCACCATGAGGCAAGTTGAACAACCTCCCTGTCTGTATGGATTCGTCATTGTCTTGAATGAGACCAATCACTGTTGTATCATCTGCAAACTTCAGTATTTTAACAGATGGATCATTTGAGATGCAGTCATTGTATATAATATAACTACTCCTGTAACTTCCAATTCCATACATATTAACCAATTGACTGTCAAGAAATCAAGGATGCAAATGTATTTTGTTGAAGATTTGTATACTGAATCTTTTCCCATGAAGGTGGTATTTATGGTGTTGCCCTCCAATGTATTCTTCCTATAGATTTGTGGGGTAGGTTAGCAGAGGAAGGATCAATGCCACATGTTGAATTTCATGTTGAATGTAAATCTAAACCTAGCATTCAATATCCTGCATACCTGTTAACATTACTTCTATTAAGAATCATTCTGGTACTATGCCCATTATGTTCACTGAGCTTCAAAAGTAAGAGACACAGACTGGGATAATTGTTGACCTTAATTACCTATATTTAAATATATATGGTAATCAAGGTCCTAGAAAAAAATGACTGGACACTCTACAGTTTGGCTAGGATATATGCATTAAAACCTGGTGAAGTCAGCTCTTGTTTCATTTTATGTCTCCTCTGTGACACAGTTGTGGATAAGACCATGGCCCTGAGCACTTCCTCCATTCATATAATCTCTCTCTTGTTCTCATACGTCACTAATTCAGTTTGACCTGACTAGGCATGCTTGTTTATTTGCTTTCCCACTTCTGCATCCGCTTAAGATTCTTTCTGCCAGTATTTTTAAAAAAAACACTGCCAATCACACTCACCACATTTGGCATCACATATGTAATCCAGATGAAAACTATTTTTATTGTCTTTTCCATCCATTTGCTTTTCTACTTATTGCTGATGACTAAAGTGGCAATTTAAAAAACTTACTAGGTGAATACAATTGAGCTAAACAAACTTTTTCAGCTTTCATTCACTTTTTTAAAAAAGAAGAGGGTCTTTCACATATGCTCTCATTTACCAAAGACCCCAACAGTATTTCTGCAAATATGGTTAGTTTTTATGCAGTTGCCACTATTGAAAAAAAATGAATGCAAGTCTCCATGCCCCAAACTCCTGTCAGAATTAAGGAAAAAAACTAAGCATGTATATTAGGGATAATTAAAACACAAATTAGATACATAAGTAGATAGTTAAATGCCTAAATTATGCCTACTTTACGTTTTGAAGAATTTTGAATGAAATGGTCCTTATCTTTAGGTTGATCCAAGTATTAAGGAGCCAGTGTTTCAATTGTTTAACATAAATGGTAGCTTTAGAAGCATACTCAATTGCTTTTGCTTGTGATGGCTGCTAGATAAGCCCACCAGAACTTTAAAAAAGTGCAGATATCCATGCAAAGCTGGTCTTATGACAGCCTTGGTTGAGAAGCTGTATCATCAGTGTTATGTATGCAGGTTTAAAGTCATTGGTTTAGTTTGAACTGTTCTTGTAAAATGTAAGAAATGATTGGTTTAAAAAGTGTGGGAAAACCCTGCACTCTGATTGGCTGGCAACTGCGGCTGCTGGCTATAAGTAGCAGCCGCAGCCCAGCCAAAGTGGGTTCATTCTGAGCTGTAGTCACTAATAAACAAAGAGCTTGAAGCACTCCGCATCTGTCTCTTCATGCAAACTTAACAATCAGGAAGGTACCAATAGTCAGTTGTAGCTGGAAACTGAAGTCCAATATTCAACAGAGAAGAAAGAGTATTTTGTTGATCAAGTCAGTTGTCAATCCAAGATGTCAATGGGTTTAGTCAATCCAAGATGTTCCACTGCAAGAGCTGGTACTTCACATTTTGGTTTTCTTTGGTATGTGTACCAGAAGTGGTATTCAGCAGGTTCTGACCAGTTCTGGAGAACCGGTAGAGGAAATGTTGAGTAGTTTGGAGAACCGGCAAATACCACCTCTGACTGGCCCTGCCCCCATCTATTCTGTGCCTCCTGAGTCCCAGATGATCAGCTGGGTCTTCTTTTGTTGCCCTCCACAGGAGAATGGGGCTGGAAAGCAGGTTAGTGGGATGGGGAGGGAATGGGATTTTGCAGTAACCTTCCCCCCGGAGTGGGGAGGGAATGGAGATTTTACAACACCCTTCCCTGCCACGCCCACCAAGCCACACCACACCCACCAGGCCATGCCCACATAACCGGTAGTAAAAAATTTTGAATCCCACCACTGATGTGTATAAGTATTGGCTACCTAAGATTCAGGAGTTGGTAAGGTTCCTAACTCAGACCATATTATTACAAGTTTAAGGTATAGAGTTCTTAATGGCTGAGATTTAAATTTAGTGAAGGTGTTTGAAAGAAATGAGACTCTAGCCTTGATGCAAGCAGGGCTCCTGAGAACCAGCCTAATTGTGTCAGTCTCTTATCTTGCAGTTGGATCTAACATCCAGATCCAGAGTACAGAGAGGCCTTTCATGAGCCTCCATTTATGTAGAGCATGGGTGTCAAACTTGCGGCGTCATGTTGCCGTTACATAATGTGTCATGATGTTTTTTTCCCTTCGTGGGCATGGCCTGCAAATGATGTATCCAACCTGCAGGCCCCAAGTTTGATATCCTTGATGTAGAGGAATTGTTAACTGAAACCATTGTCCAGCAGCAGTAATGGAAGCCATGAGCCATTATTTTAAATTTCTCCTGATGCTTCAACATCACAGTGTTATGCAATAATTTGGAAATAACTCAGATAATATATTTCTAACATTTTCTTTGATGTCTTTCCAAAGAATCCTAAAAAAAATGCATTAGTACACAAAATGATAAAAATGATTACTTAATTTTTTTTTGGCATGGAATCCTAGGGCAGGTATCAGGTCCAGATTTTGGCTGTATTGGTATATTACTTTAAGCCACAATGCCATTTTGAATGAATATGAACCTAAAGTAACCCATGGACGAAAATAATGTATGGACCTATCTATATAGTTCTGATAGTTATGTGAATATAACTCTTCCTTAGGGGAAAACATTTATATAAGCGTTCTCTTTTAAATTGGAAGATATATATCAGTTTATTGGAAGCTTATTATATTCATATTCTACCTTTGTTCCGAAGAGTAATGATTAATAATAACATAAAGCATATAAAACTTGCTGCCTTTCCATATTTCTGTGATGGATAGCATCTTATATTAAATCATACAATGACAGACTACCATATTTGAATAATAAAATATCCCTCTTAATATGCTAATACTACTGGCAATGCATCATGGAAACAAATGTCAGTGATTAAGAAGCTTACTAACATTTTATTGCTTTCATCTGCTCACCTAATAATCACCTGGTGATTTGTTTTTCTCCCAGTTACATCCTGGCTTTCTCTTAATTAAGTGAAATAGCTAACCTAATCCAATAACCAAATTACCCAAGTATGATCCAACTGCAGATTTTCCAGATACATTGTTTTCAAAGTAAGCAGGTTAGATAGTCAGCTGTGCCATATACACCTGTATGAATGCCCTTTGCTTTTGGTATAGAACTCTATATGCACAAAACTGCATCCCCCTGAAAACACATCAGTTACAAACATGTGGTTTACAATGTACTTCTAACTTTGTTAATATGCTTTTAGCAAATATTATAAGGGTCCTTAGCAGCAATGGAAAGTAATGAGTTGCCATGTTTTTTTTCAGGTGTGCAGGATTCCAATTGAATTCAGCATTTCTCAACCTTGACCACTTTAAGAAGTGTGGACTTCAACTCCCAGAACTGAAGTCCACATATTTTAAATTGGCTAAGATTGAAATACAGCCATTTTGAAGGGTATGTTGGACCAAGTCATTTGTAGTTACCTGGCAAACGTCTTTTATAGCAATAACACTGAAATTGAGGAATCTGATGGGAGTAAGGAATAATAACCCCCACCAAAGCAGTATGCTGCAATACAAAAGGGCAATTACAAAAGTTTGCTTTTTGTAATGGCATTTGCCCCTAGCAAGGTGCATTCAGTCAAACTAGTTTAAAACTTTTAATGGCAAATACCATTTTTTGAAAAAATTGCTCATAGTTTGAAGTAAAAAAATCTGAATGAATTTGCTTTAGAGAGAGGCCCTACATGTATACTGCTTCGATAGAAAAATGATAGAATCTCTTGTAGGTGGCACTTAGTATATTTAAAAGGAATTTATACTTATGTATTATCTCTTTAAGATATATACACGTGTGTATATACATATACATATCTGCACATGCTCACTCCTTGAGCTTAGACATTTTTTCTCCATCTTATAATAGTGTGAGTATTTCTTAAATTTAGTAACATTCAGAAGGCAACTATGACTACAAATAAATGTATCTTTGAAAATCAAGAGTTTAAAAATATATTAATCCTTATAACACACTTTTGTTTATTAAAATTTATGACCTAGACCAAACACACCATACTTTTTTAGAAATAGCACAATATTGGGGCAATACCTGTTTGCTTATCAGGCTTTTAGAAGCTAAAGGGTAATTTTTAAAAAAAAAGGTGGGCGGGAGGCAGTGTGAGAAATCTTTTGTCCTCCCCCACCCAAACACTCTGATTCTGATAACAAGCTGAACCTATTCCAAGGCATAATGAGCATATATTTTATACAAATAAGCATAATGAGCTTAGCCATGTCTAATTAAATGAGAAATGCAGCATTTGCCTTAATTGGCTGGCACAGCTGAAGGAATGAATTGTGAGATACTAAGAATTGCAATCATATGGCTCACTTCACAGAAGACTGGTCTCCCTAGTAGTATGGAAGATACTGAATTTTTAGGTGGTTTCCTACATTAAACATGCAGGTTAACAAACGCTTTGAAAATCAGTATCTAGGGAAATCTCACCTGAGAATCTTTTTACCAATATTGAAGGAGTTGTTGACTTCAGGTGAGAAAATAACAGAAAGCGCAGCCAAAAGACAGTGCATCTCCTCTAAATGTTGCCAAGACATTTGGGAAGCCATTCATTTGTTTCTTGTACTATTTTAAGCAGGGATCAGTAGATCTGAAATTTGAGGAGAATTGCTTGTCTTGCTGCTGCCTCTTATTAGCTTCACTTACCAACAAAAGCATGTTAGAACGATGTGGGAATTTGCCCGGCCAAGGGTTGCTTCCTTAGAATGTGGCAGGTTGTGTTCTGCCTGAAGCATCATCAAAAAATTGTCAGCTAAGTGCCAATTCCAAAATCTTTATGACTGAGTCTTCCCATGTGCAAAGCAGGAGAACGGCATGACTGTCAGAAACAGGCTTGGGCATGTGGCATAACATTGCGTTCAAGAGCCATCATTTCCAAGCTCAAAATAAATGTATTTTACCGACTCTACAGAAACCCTTAAGTAAGCCTTGGTATAAGTGCACATATGTAATTCCTGCATTCATCTATAGGTGTGTGGGGCAAGGTAATCAGGGCTGTCACTATCATTAGAAGCAGAAGTTTCACCCAGCAGAGGCTGAATGTCCTCTGCCTTTGGTACACAACTTTATATGCACAAAAACTAAATTCCCCCTCTGAAAAATGCATCAACTACAAACATATGACTTACAACATGCTTCTAATATTATTTGCTCAGTATGTTTTAGTAAATAAGCGCCCATAGGACAGCAGCTGCCTTAAGCAATGGAAAGTAATGAGTTGCCATGTTTTTCTTTAGGTGTGCAGTATTGCCATTTAAATCAGTGTTTCTCAACCTTGGTCAAAGATGTGTGAAGTTCAACTCTCAGAATTCCTAGAAGTGGTCCTTCACTCAAAATCAGAGGCATGTGCCTTCCACTTTCTAAGCTAGCCTTCTTACACTGAAGGTGTCCTATCACTGGCTGAAATTGGAATTCATTGAATGAAAGGGCAGGGTTTGATTTTTGAATCTCTTCATATCTGATAGACTTTTAACTAATAGTTGAAACTTTATTTGCTCATCTACAAAAGCAATACATTTTTAATTCATGGATATCTGTATTTGACCTTTGCCGTACTTTATATGAACGAAAATGTACATTTTATTATTTCATATTCCAATTCAATTATCTATTTGCATGATACAGAGAAAGGTGCTTTGCAATAATCACCCACTATTGATTCCATCTGGTCATTTAATTTGTAGAAAATGTGTCTTGTTTCAAGGTTTTAACATTAGATGCCGTCAGTAGCTACACAACCTGTAACAAAGCCTCTTATTCTTTGATTACAAACAATTATTTTAATTTAACAGGTCAAAATTGTTTTGTATTTAATTCTAAATATAGATAAAGTATAGAACACCAAAAAAAAGACAGAATTATTAATTACCTCAAGCCATCAGATCATCACAAATTATAGAAGTCATATTAGACAGCAAAATAAAATAATAAAATAATAATGCTCCTAGCAACAAAGTAAGTAGCAGTGGATAATTACAGCCTACAATATAAGCTTGAAATATTTCTGAGGCAGGGTGTATTTACAGAATCACCTTTACAAATAAGTGTATATTTTGTTAATGAATTCTCTCCCTGTCAGTAAATTACAGTTTATGAACCCTAATAAATATTTATGGTTTTGTATCATAAATCCATTGTTGCCTGTATCTTTCCCACCTTCATCTGGAATCTCAAAACAGCAAGGAAACTGTACCACCACGCTCACAGTTACTGTAATTTTTCCAAAAATTAATCTGGTTTTTAAAATATAGCTGTATCAAAAACAGAAACATGTGCTTTAACAAAAATTGCTTCGCAGGTTATCACTGCTACACTTAAATTTAGCTTTTGCTCTACTACGCTCAGATAATAATTTGGGGGATAGAAATTAGGTTACAGAACCAATCAATAGAAAGGCTTTTCAAAACAGCCTTTTTCTATCTCTACTCCTTAGGTCATAGTTGAAGAGAGCAGCTTTTTTTCCAAATCGAATTCATAAATTAATACAAATAATGCACCATTTTGCATTGCTGGAGTTGCATGAAATTCTAATTTTTACTTTCTTCAGAAAAACAACCGTTTTTCTTACTCACCTGAGCAAAAGCACAGAATAGGAAACAGCAAAAGTGCATAAGATTAATCCTGCTGGATCAGGCCAAGGGCCATGTATGTCCATTATTTTCTTTATTGGAATGGCTGAAAAGAGATACTTAGAAACTTCCATTTCCCCCCTGCATCTGGCATTTGGAAGAATGTTGACTTCAACTGGAAAGTGTCACTGAACCTTCAAGATTTTTGTCTTTTGATAGATTTGTATTTTCCATAAGAAACTCAGGTGCATTTGCATATTCCAGACACAAAGGGGTCATTTAAGAAAATAAAAGTAATAAAGATCAAATAGGATATTATGGGTTATACTAACATCTCTCCAGCAGACAATAAACTTCATGATTTCCCGCCCTTCCATTTAATTCCAAAAAGATTACCACTTGGAATACTTAGGGGGTGAAATGTGTGCACTTGAAGAAACGTTGGAATGATAGAAATGGAAGTAATTTTAAAAAATGTATATCAGTAAAATGCCTTAACTGCAATAGGCCTAATTTTCAAGGTGTTTGAGAATTTCTTTCAATTTTTTTTGTAGTGTTCTGGAGAATATTTGAATATGGCCTATAGCAGGGGTGTCAAACTTGCAGTCACGTGACATATCACAGCTTTTCCCCCTCACTAAACCAGGAATGGGAGTGGCCAGCGTGTGATCATCCAGGCCACAGGCCACAAGTTTGACACTCCTTGCCTATTGCAAAGCAAGAAAAAGAAAAGCAAAGTAATTTGCTTCTAATAATGAATCAAGAAGCACTTCTTTGGAAAAGAGAATTGATTTTCTGAATATTTCCCTGATGAAGCATTTTGGCCCTTTGCCCTGAAATGATTTCTAATCAAGAGCACATTATCAATATCTGCACTGATTACCAAGGACCAGGTCAAATTATCTATATCTCTTCAGGGTAGCTGCAAATTCTCTGACTCATTTTACCCAAAGATGTCTCATCTGCTCTACAACATTGTTCATTTGCAGCCAACAAGCTACAATTAAAAAAATGCAACAATTAATATTGTAATTAATTTGTTTTGAACTGAAAAGATTTACAAATATGCTAAACTCTTCAAAATTATCTTAGTTGTGCCTCTAAATTTAAAGTTTCCTATATCACTTTGTCAGTGTTTCTTTTAAATGATAAGTTGGTTCTTGTTTGACAGGAAAGCTGAGGAAGTCAGAACATGTCACAAATTTGTTTTAATATATACATCTGCAGCTTAAATACATATCCTTCTTCAATTGAATCCCATCCAGAGAATCTTTGAGTGCTTCTGTAAAGGTTATTTTTAAAGTAAAATATACTATACACAGCTAAAGGTTGCATTGTATCATAATACCATTTTATACAATCGGAAACCAGCTTAGATTTTATAAGGAGAAGATATAAATGTGAAATGATTTTGTTATGTATGCAGGCTTAAAGTCATTGGTTTAGTTTGAACTGTTCTTGTAAAATGTAAGAAATGATTGGTTTAAAAAGTGCGGGAAAACCCTGCACTCTGATTGGCTGGCAACTGCGGCTGCTGGCTATAAGTAGCAGCCGCAGCCCAGCCAAAGTGGGTTCGTTCTGAGCTGTAGTCACTAATAAACAAAGAGCTTGAAGCACTCCGTGTCTGTCTCTTCATGCAAACTTAACAGATTTAATTTGCATTGTGTTGCAAAACTGATTGAGGACAAAGGCTGCTCCTTATCAAGCACTCCTTCCTGCTTCATCCAGCACCCCTTCTCCACACCTTTGGACTAACTTATCACTCATAGATACAGAGAAGGAATACAAACCTCTTCCAGGCCTGTATTACTGTAGCTTAAGCTATTTCTGCACAGCAGTCTAGAGCACTTGTTACCTATCAGCCAGCGACATTTGGACACAACTGAATACTCTTTCAAGTTATAGGTCACAGGCATGGAGCATCTCAGTACCTGCAACCTGTCATTCGGGCAACTTGAAAGGTGATGAGCATCCACCCCAGGCATCTCCCTACACTCATACAACCCTGCCCCACCATAAAGGTGGCTGCTTTTCTTGCTGAGAGATGACATTTTATGGAGAAGAACCAAAGCAAGAAGGAATACAACAATCAATAGTCTTACCATGTTCCATATTGAAACTGTAATGAAAGTATCAGCCTCATTCTTGAAGCATCTTAATTGTCTCAACATCTTTTTATAGTATGGTGACCAAAATTGGTTGCACTATTCCAGTTGTGGTCTTACTAGGGTTTTATAAAGCATCATTAATACTTCATGTGATCTTGATTTTATGCCTCTGTTTATACAACCCAGGATTGTATTAGATTTTTTAACAGCTGCTGCACACTGCTGGCTCATATTCAAGTGATCATCCACTAGGACTCCAAGGTCCCTCTCACAAGTAGTATTTTTGATCCAGGTCTTGCCTAATCTGTACTTATACCTTTGATTTTTCCTGCCTAAACTTTGCTTTTCTCCACATTGAAATTTATTTTGTCGGATAGGGCCCATTGTTCAAGTTTTCCAAGATCTTTCTTGATCTTGAGCTTGTCTTCTGGGTTGTTGGCATGATCTGTTTTTAACAAACCTGTGCTGGCTACTAGTTATAACTTTATTTGCTTCTACTTGTTCGCAGATCTGGATTTTTGAAAGATATCTAGATGTTTTTAAAGATTCATGGGTGCTGCAGCTTTTCAGGAAGCAATGAATAGTAAATAACATGGTGGTGGGAAACCCCATACATTACCTTACTTCTGCTTTTCCTTGTATGAAAACATGAGAAGGGAAGGGAAGGCAAAGATTTAAGTTGACTGAATAAGAGACCTGCCTTCTAATTACAGGGAATGTTGTTCCCTGTAAGAAGCTTTTCAATGGTAATTTATTGGCAAGAAAGGATGTCGTTGTACAGGTTTTTGTTCTTTTTAATATAATTTTTATTAAAGAATTTTAAAATGGAAGATCAAACTAAATAAACTAAGAAAAAGAAAAGAGAAATAAAAGAGAAAGTTAAAGGTGCAATAAAGAGAAATCCTCCTCTTTCTTTTGCATCTTGTAACACTTTATGTTTAGCTCAAGGCTTCTTTCTCCTGTAAGACATATCCTCCTGCCACTGTTGGTAGAAGGATGTTACATCAGTTGTCAAAACAGGTATTGACTGAAACAAAAACATCATTCTTCCCAGCAATGACAATAGTAGTTTCTCCAATCTTAACATGTCTTTTTTAAACATCATTCCAAGTCTTAACATAATTAACTTGAAATAATATACAGTTCATATATGTCATAATGAAACTGAGATATATTACCTTCTCAATCTTAAAATCCATTTTATTTACTAATTATATTTCATCTTTTATATTCATATTTTGCTAACATCTTCATCTGTTTATTAATCTTGAAACCTGATAATACACCAATTTCTTTTAATATGCTTATTAATATTTCAATTCCTTTAAAACATCTTCCAAAACCAACACCAAGCAAAAGCCATTAACTTGTAAGTTTCTTTTTTAACCTTTACTCTCACAATTCTCTCATCTTGTCTCATATGTCTATTCAGTATTTCAAGAACCAAAATAAACAACAAAGGAGACAGTGGACATTCCTGTTTTAACTTTTTGTATCTTACAGTGTTTTGTTAGATCTCCGTGAACAATTATTTGTGCTTTCTTTGAGTGTAAATTGATCTTACTCATTTTATAAAATTCTCTCCAAAATTTGTATCTTCCAAAACCTTGAACAAGAAAGCCCAGTTCAAACGATCAAAACCTTCTCTGCATTAAAAAAAATCAACATGCCTTGTTTTTCATTGCATTATTTCAAGTGTTCTGATATGTCCAAAGGCATTCCTAATATTGTCCTTTAACTGTCTTTTAGGTAAAAACCCACATTGATCCTGTTGAATAAATTCTTGCAAAATTATTTTCAGTTTATCAGGTAGAATTATTGCAAACAACTTGTAGTCATTATTCCATAATTATATTGCCTATTGTTAGCTTCTCGTCAAAGTGAAATCTAGTCCCTCTTTAGGGATTAAGGCAATATTGAACTCTTTCTAACTTTCTACCGTCTTTCCTCTCTGTATAATAGAGTTCATCATGTTTTGTAAAGGTCATAAAGGAATAACAGAATATACAATATTCATTCAAATGAAATAGAATCTGTTGAACTTGCTAAAGCAGCAACAGCTAAAATCATGATTTCATCAGGTTATGACTGATTACACTTCCTGTTTTTAGGCCTCAGGTGCCTAAAAATTAAATGTCTGAGATGGGCAGAGGTGCCTTGTTCTTAAGAATCACACATAATGCTGTCATTCTTCTTCCTTCCATCTAGATCAAAATTGCTTGATTGAATGGTAAGTGTTGACAAACTAATAGCATTATGAGCAATGGTGGCACTCAGTGGTACATAGTCTTTTATTTTCACTTACTACCTAGAACAAGACAACAACTAAGGACCTCCATTCATTCTTCATAGCATTTCTTCAAAAATGGACAAATGCTGAACTGCATGGGGTTCATTCACATCCATTTTATATTAGTTATATAATGTATGCAGGCCCTTAATCAATTCAATACACAATCCTACAAGAGTTATATTTCAGTATGTATGAAGATCAGACCATGGAAGGTTTATTTTTAAATGAAGATAGGCAAATCATATTTCCACATATAATATGCTAGCTAGATATATTACAGTGTGAACATTTGTAAGAACAGAATTTTATTGCTTCAGGATATTTCTTACTACTTTCATTTTTTATTACATATTTGTGTTAGCTCAATTTGTTCTGTTTAGATTTTTATATATAGTTTTATTTGAATTGTGCTGAAGATTCATACCTTTTGAAGAAAATTAATAATTTTTGGAAAACAAGCATCAACTTTATTGCAGCCCAGAATTGGTAGAATTATACTAAGGATAAGCTGGGCAGAACATTCTGATCCCTTTTGGGTGAACTTTGTGGGTTTTGAGAGCCAAAATGTGTCCATTAAACCTTGTTATGGAACTGCAATAAAGTTACCCAATGAGGATGTGCCCACTATTTGTTTCAGCCCCTCAACGTAGTTTCCATCATTCTGTGGTTAAGTTCTGTTGTTGTTGTTATTGTTGCTGTTTTTCTGAAGAGAAGGACACACTTTTAAACAAATCATTGGGCAGAAGTCACCCAACAATCATTTTCTAAAAATACCTGTAGAGATTGTATAGAACACAAAGGTCTTCTTGGAAATAAATGCTGGAATAGATGCTTTCCTTCCAGCTTGCCATATAATTTATTTTATCATCTGGGGATTTAGTTGACAGAATAGCTTTTGAACCAAACCTACTTGGATTTCCAGACATGCTGTATTTCATCTGGTATAACTGACAGATTTGGACCATGATGAGAGTTGAAGCTCAGTACATCTAGGAACCAACAGATCAGACCACAGAAACCAACTAGGTGTCTGTGACTGGTTATTCCCTTGGCTACAATCTCTCTCTCAACCTCCCTCCCTCCCTCTCTCCCTCCCTCTCTCTCTCTTTCTCCCTCCCCCTCCCCCTCCCTCCCCCTCCCCTGTGTTTGATTAGAACAGGGGTACCCAAACTTGGCAACTTTAAGACTTGTGGACTTCAACTCCCAGAATTCCCCACAAGTCCACAGGTCTTAACGTTGAAGTCCACAAGTCTTAAAGTTGCCAAGTTTGGAGACCTCTGGATTAGAAGCTTCCTGTGGTAATCAAAGTTCTGATCTACCAGTGGCCAGTCTGCTTCTTTCTCTTTCTCTTCCTCCTCCTTCTTGTCAGTGTTGACTCCTGGCACTGCCTGTACTAATCCCTCCAGTTTTCTTGGCAAACTGATGTGGTTTTTGGATGTGATTTGCCATTGCCTGCTTTCTGGGGCAAAAAGAAAATGACTGGCCCAAGGCCACCCAATCGACTTTGTGTCTAAGCAAGACTAGAACTCACAGTCACCCAGTTTCTAGCCGGATGCCTTAACCACTACATCCAACATGTCTCCGTGTTTCTTTACCGGCACAGTATGCCATATTTTGAAATTTCCACAAGTAGATTCTGGTTATATTTGCTGATCTGCATCCTCAAGCACTTTTACCATAACAAAAGTAAAGGAGTTGAGTATCAGAGTTAACTTCTGTATGTTGGATCTGCACAGACACTATACAGCTGATTTATTGCTTAAGTGGCAGGCTTCCCGTCCTCTGAGGTAAAGTAAATGGTCTGAGCCTAATCAAGGTCCCTCTCCAGTTCCTCCACTCTCCTCAAATTTATCTGAAAATCTGTTCTAACATGGAAAAATGTTTCACAGCTCTTACTCTAGATGCCATTCAATTGTGGCTTTTAATGTGGTCAGAAAGTCCTTTACAATAATACTGGGGAGCGGGGAAGAGAAGTAAAAAAGCTGCTCCTATGACTCTGCCTTGTGAGAGGAAATTCAGTTCTTAACCAGCATGTTGATTAGAGGACCCAAATAAACACCACTTTAGTAAGACTCTTTCCAAATGGAAACAATTCACAATTACCATTAAAAAAAAAGATACTGCAAGTATAATAAAGATCATACTCAGGGTTGATGTACGCGAACCTGAGTGTCCATGAATATATTCTAGACAAGCTGTGAAGGAAAGTGTAATAGAGGCTATTAAATGTCTGACTTATTTTATCATTGGAGGTGTTCCAGGTTGCTGAGGCAGGAAAGCCAGAGGGTGTTTTGTGTTCCACACTTTGTTCACATTCCAAACACCACAACAAAACAGAGTGGCCCAGCTGCTTATTAAAGCTGAGAGCAGCATCCAAGGTTGCAGTTGGTGTGTGAACTGAGAGCCATTCACATCGCATTCCAGACTTGGGCCAAACCAGGGATGGGAAAGTGGGGACTTTACAATGAATCTACATAAAATCTGTCAGGCTTTGGGGTTGGTGAAAATTGCATAAAATTGCACTTATCATTATAATTATATCCTTACAAGAGCTAATCCCCCTGATTAAAAACAGCCCCATTAACAAACCAGATGTTTTACCTCTTTTGAGATGGCTGTAGGGAACCACTTTTCATAACATGCATTAAATAAAATAAATCTCAAAACCATAGAAAAATACCACTTTCAGAAGTACTTATTTTTTTAGTGGGAAAAATTGGGAGGGAAGAAGAAAAAAACAGTCAGGGTCTTTCTTTCTTTCTTTCTTTCTTTCTTTCTTTCTTTCTTTCTTTCTTTCTTTTCTTTCTCTCCCTCCCTCTTTTTTATTTCTTTCTCCCTCTCTCTCTCCCTCCCTCGTTCTTTCTCTCTCTTTCCCTTCCTCTTTCTTTCTTTCCCTCCTCTTTCTTTCCTTCCTTCCTTTCTGTATTTGGAGTCCTCTGATTGTGTTATTTTAATTTAGTGGTTCTACTGAAAGCTGAGGGAGCAGCAAGGAGTAGCAACAATTCCATATCCCTCTTTCATTCTGAATTCTTCACACAGATTTGGGGAAATAGCAGTCGCAAGAATAGTAAAGAGGTGCTGAACGTTGCACTGAGTCTGCTGACAATGTATTGTTTAAAACTCCACCTGATTTTATGAATTTAGTTGCATTAGAACAGGGGTGGCGAACACGCGGCTCTCGAGCATGCGCTTCGGCCAAAATGAATGCGGCTCTTTGCCTCTTATATTATTATTATATTATTATTATATTATATTATTTTGTATACTGTGGCTCTTTGCCAAGTTTGGATTTTGTTATGCTGCTTCTGAGGAGGGATCTCTGAGGAGAGATTTCAGCGCGTAGTCCGCCCGGCTGCGTCATCCGTCTCCCATCCCTCGGAAACAACTGCACGAGCCAGCGAGCGTGGTGTGGCTCTCTGACTCGCACAGTTTAAAATTGCGGCTCTTTGTGTCAAACTTGTTCGCCACCCCTGCATTAGAAGATCCATTGGCTCTAGAAGAATGTAAAAAGAAGGGTGCAGATGACAAAGATCAGTGAAGCTTAGGACATCCTGGAAATTTCTTTATTTATTCAGTTTATAGCCCACATTTCAGCTGTACCAGATAATTAAGGCAGCTAACAATGATTCAGATAAAGAACAGAGTGAGAAAGGATTAAATTAAAATTAGTACTAAAATTAATCAACAGAGACTTGGTCTTTAAAGATTTTCTAAAAAGAACAAGAGTGGGATCCAATCATGATTCAACATTTTAGAGAGAAATAACATCACTACCTCCATTATACTCAAATCTTTACAAGTCTTCTTAGGCCAGAAACAAAGCAGTGGCATTCTTCCTTGTTGCCCTCTGTTCTAGGGAATGTTTTTTTTTCCCTTTCTTACAAAAGGAAATAAATTATTTTCAAATAAGACTGAAGCAATTTGTTAGCATCACTCTACTGCAGCCTTACTGTAAGGTAGAGCAGGGGTGTCAAACTTGCAGCCCACAGGCCAGATGTGTCACGTTCTGGCCTCACCCCCACCCCCACCAGTTTAGTGACGGGGGAAAAAGTCCCGATACATCACGTGATGACACCATGACGACGCCGTGATGCCGTGAGTTTGACATCCCTGATATAGAGGGTACCCTGGAAGCTGGCACAGTCTTACTCTTTTAAACTATTCTTCATAGAATCACTGCAAACTC
Organism: Naja naja; assembly: GCA_009733165.1. Taxonomy (NCBI): domain Eukaryota; kingdom Metazoa; phylum Chordata; class Lepidosauria; order Squamata; family Elapidae; genus Naja; species Naja naja. The sequence goes on along the minus strand of CM019149.1, from coordinate 241,015,565 downwards.
GACATATTAGCTGAGAATTAGGAAATAATGCTCCAAAACATATGGATGACACCAGGTTTCCAGTGTTCCTTCTGTTACCTGCCAAACATTTTTATTTACCTCACAGAATTCCAATTTCATTTTAAAAATTGAAGAACTGGTCTGAGCAAGTAGTTGCTACAATCAAAACTGCACAGCTGAAAAGCCCTGTGATGAAAACCTATGAAATTTGACATGGCTCAAGCCTTTATTACAGAGACCTCCAAACTTGGCAACTTTAAGACTTATGGACTTCAATTCCCAGAATTCCTCAGCCAGCTATGCTAATGCTATGCTGGCTGGGGAATTCTGAGAGTTGAAGTCCACAAGTCTCAAAGTTGCCAAGTTTGGAGATCCCTGTTTTTTTACATCTAGCTATTCTACAAGGAGCATTCCCTCTGGTAAAAAGCCAAAACTTTTTTTGCACTTTAATAACCCAAAAAAGGGTAACTCAAACCTTGTACTGTTCACTATGAAATTTAGCAGACTTCATCTCCACGTAATGGTCTCCACATAATGGTCTCTGTTGCTGCAAGCCGGTAGCTGAATTTAGGAGATGCCAATGAGATTCGCTAATTGACCCTTGGTTGAGTTGGGGGAGTTTCCTTTGTTCTTGCTTGGACCCCAGCAGCATTGTGCTGCTTTGCTCCATCATTATGGGATGAAGATAACTGTATTTTCACTGTTCTGTTTTTAAATTGTTGGCTGAATATAAAAACAGATAAACTCTACAAAAGCTTCCATATAAAGTTTCTTTATTGGATCATAAGGCATCCTCAAGGTATAACTCACAGTTATGTTGAGATTCATCTAATGTCCAAATCTTTGCATAATTAACTTCATAGTGTGAAAATACAGTTATCTTCATCCCATAACAATGGAGCAAAGCAGCACGATATATAGAATAAAGGAAACTCCCCCAACTCAACCAAGGATCAATTCAGTGATCAATCAGGATTACAGATGTGACCACATGACATGAACCACATTTCCCATGATGCATTAACTACATTTTCCATGAAGCATTCCCTTAAGCGGACAGATCCCAATTCCCAATTAACTATCCCAATTCCCAATTAACTATATACTGTCTGGACAGCACAGTCTCACTTTTCTGAAAATCCTATCCCACTCTGACAAAGAACAAAAAAAGGTTATTGGGGCCATTAAGTATTTATGTAGGCCCCATGCAAGGAAACCCAGGCAGATATCTGATTTCCCTGAGCAATATTCCAGAATAAGTAATGAATTCAAACCAGATAAACCAGGATACTTTCCAAGATGAAGATCCAGTCACAAAGCAGATGGGCTGGTCCTTGCACACTCATACTTTATAGCTGGGGTGTCCAACCTTGGCAACTTTAAGAGTTGTGGATTTCAACTCCCAGAATTCCTCAGCCAGCACAGTGAAATATTTCAAATAAAACAAAAACAAAAAAAGTCCATTTGTCATGACTCAACCTTCAGATTGAACATCTATGGGGATTCTCAGTCATCCATGCCATCTCAGCTTCATTTCTAGGAAGGCAACTTCCAATAATTATTGGTCCTGGAGATATCTCTTTCTGGACATTTATATTTTTGTGGGGGTGGGCATGTGATGTGCAAAGACTTTAAGCATTGTGCTATTTACGATGTACTAAAAAATTTGGTCCAAAAATTTTGTTATTTTGTTTGTACATTACCCCAGTCATAACCTCTGCAAATTTTCCATATAAATACCTGTATATTGTAATTTTTTCCCTATTTTTCTCCTCTTTTTCTTTTAAGATGCTTACTTTTTTAAAAAAGAAAACAGAAAGAGATAAATGTTTTCTATATTTCTTGCTGCCATCTAGTGTTCATTTGGATTTGTGCCTCCCAGATCTGGTAATTTTAACCACTTTGAATTTTAAATAATTCCTGCATTTTTCCAGCCCCACTAAAACTGCTTTAGAACTGCATAGAAAGAATGTGTGTAAATTTTGGCTGCCACCATCCTTCTCCAAATCTCTTATTTTTTTAATGAGAAAGGCTTATGAGGGGAATGTTTGAGTTGAAGTTTCCATCCAACTCCACTTTGGAATATCCTACAGAGTTGTCATCTGTTCTGGTCTGTTTTACTTTTCTTGTGTGTTTCTAGATAATGTTACTCTCGATAAAGCTGCCCCATAAGATCAAATCAAAACAGCATTTGCAAAACAGCAAGCTGAGTTACATATTAATCAGTTTTAACAGCTGAACCAATTACGCAATTAAGGAATTTTAGACTCCTGCCTTAACGGATTTATGCCCCCATCTTTCCTTTAGTTGGTGGAGTGTATTACCTCATTTACTTGCAGATTGTGGCAAGTTACTTCAGCATTTTTGGCAGCCCTCCTGCTTATTCTGCTGGATTGGGCCTTGTACGGCTGTCCTAAAATTCTGCAGTTGAAGCAGATTTAAATGGCTTTTGGACGTTCAGTAAATTAACTTTTGTAAAATTCAACCTGCGTAGGTCTAACTTAGTTTCCACTACAGGCCTTGCAAAACTTTAATGCCCCCCTTGGTTTTGTTTTGTTTTTTTTTAAGAAAAAGGTGTGTCTTTTCAATTAAAGGTGTTTCCAGGTTTGGATTTAGGTGACTGCCTATGGTTCATTGGCAGACTGAAGAGCAAATTACTAAGCTAGAGTTTACGACTCACAAACACAGTGAAATAATTAAGATTTAAATGTACTTTTCTGCCTTAAGCACCACTAATTACTGTAATGTGGTTACCAGGAGAGGCACCCCAAAGCACCACTTAATGCCTGCTATTGAGGGCTTGGTGCCCAGAGCAAATGACCTATTTCCCTTGTGGGCAATCTCAGCCACAAACAATCCATGCTATGTGTCAAACTCTACCCTCTGCCCTTTAGTAACGTTTTGGTTATTATTCAACCATTTATTTAAGTGTGTGTTGTAAGTCCATATACTGGGTGGGGTGGTTTTAAGTTTTGGTGGATTTTAAGTTTTGTATTTAATTGGGACCATTAGTTTAATTCTTTTTTAAGTATTTATTGTGCTTGTTTTATTGTAAGCAGTCTTGGAGATGGGGTGACATATAAGTCCCATTAATAAATAAATAAATAAATAAATAAATAAATAAATAAATAAATAAATAAACTGACTTTTCAAACTTTTTTTTAACTTGCCAAATGTTGCATTACAGAAAAGTCTTCTTCTTTTCTTCTTCTTCTTCTTCTTCTTCTTCTTCTTCTTCTTCTTCATCTTCTCTTCTCCTCCTCCTCCTCCTCCTCCTCCTCCTCCTTTTTCTCTTCCTGCTTAGAGTATGTTGACTGTTTTCTTTACAAAGTCGGGCATAGCACTGGAGTTGTTTTTGCTCCAAAAGTATGAGGCTGCTTCACTTGCCAAATCAGTGCATTGCTGGTTCTTTAAAAAAAAAAGAAGAGGAAAAATATCATAATACCAGTTAGGAACATATTAGTACAACATTAATTATGAAGTGGAATGTGTCAGCATTAAATGAATTACGATCTGGCAGCGGCCTGTAAACTATAATCAGATATTTAATAAACTCTAGACTTGCAGCTGCAAAGACTCCTGGATGTTTGCCACCTTTTATTAGAGTGGCGCCCAGAGATGCTGTGCAGTGAAGGGTCTGTCAGCATTTCCATTATAAAATCCACTTTTAAAGTTCTTGGTAACTTTCCTTCTTGTGATTCACATCAAGCCAAAACTTGACATCCAGATACTTTAGAAACCTTCTCTTTGATGTAGAAATCTTCCTTACAGTTACTCCTGGTATCGTTTTGTCTAAGCAAGGAGGAAGGAATGTCTGACCTAATTGAATGGCCAGTTGATTCTCTCTCTACTCAAAGGAAGTAGACCTGGGTAACAGCTTGGTTTTCATGGAACCAGAAGTGAAGGAACTTGACTAAATTCAAATATCTGTTTTGTAATTTAAATAACAGATGTTAATATATGTGGTTTGTGTGTGTGTGTGTGTGTGTGTGTGTGTTACTTATTAGTTTCTTTTTGATAAAGGACAAAGAAGAATTTTCAGGCTGCTTCCCCTATTATTCACACACACACACACACACACTACTATGGGTAATACTTATAGCAATGCCATTCTTCTTGCTTTTCATAGATAACTCTGCATCAAGTAAAATTGAGTCTTTGTGCATCCGAACTGGAAGAAAATAAGCAACGAAATTCTTGGTAAAGATAGTAAGGAGAGGGAACAAATGATGAAGTTGTTCTTTTCATCTAGAAAAATCGGGGAGGGAGGGGAATTAAGGTTTATGCTTGTGTTTGGGTCTGTTTAGGACTGCAGAATCTCCAGCAATCTGAAGAAACAGACTTGGTCTGGCAAAAGACAGTCACTCATATTGCACTCACTTTAGAAATTAAGAATAGAAGTGAACATCTGTTTTAGTAGCTGCATATGACATGCAGGCAGATCTGGGCTAACACTTTAAAAGCATATTGGTGCCAGTGCAAAAAATAAGGCCCCATTTACTAGCTTCAGCATGTGCCTGCAGCCATGTTTAAATATCTACCCTTAAATCAACATTTGCAGTACATTAAAAATAACTTTTATCTTAATTTGCTCAAAGGAAGGGGACAGATTCTTAACGGCATGCCAGTGTGATGTTTTATGAACAATCCCAGCCTAAATTATAGTCAGTCCCATTAAGACTGGTTAAAGTTTTCCTTCCTTATCTAGCAACTGGTAGGTTCCTTTGTCTGTTGTAATAGATTTGCTTGGCCTGGTGTAAGAAAACTTAAACTCTTTTAAATTAGAGGCAAGTACCATCAGTGTAATTTTAAAGTATAATACTAAAGAAGAATAATGTTCTCCATGCTTTTTAAAAAAAATACGGTAAATAGGTATCAAACAAATGCTGTCAAAAGCACTTTATGAAAGAATAGATTATTTTATTGTTTTTAATAAAATTACAATTACCAATTAGTTAAAAAGTTATTATTACTCTGTTCATTTTTCCTGGACAGATCCGCATGGCACAATTTATTTGTTCGTTCGTTTGTTTGTTTATTGGGATTTGTCCAACAAAAACGAGAACAAGAATAAGAGAATAAAAATACAATGACAGGGACGATAGGCACATTAATGCACTTATGCATGCCCCCTCTACTGACCACTTAAGTAATTGGGATGCTAAAATAGCTTGTTACTCATTTATCAATCTTTTCTGCTTTCTTTCCATTTCATTCTCTCAGGCAACCCATCCCCACCTTATAGGGTAGATTAGGACAGTGACAGAACACAATGTTCTAACCCAAACCCTTTTCCAATAAAACAAACACAAACCAAAGGGAACAGAAACCTTTTAATGATTCTTACGAATCCCCAGTTAAAAGGCTGCTGCAAACTAATTAACTTTGATAAGCACAAGCCTCCCCAAAACTGTGCAAGGCTGCCAAGAATAACAGATAAGGTTACCTAGAGATATTTTACAACACAAGAGTCTTCAAATACCAACTTAAGATACTGCAACGTCCACGAGGCTCAAGTTTCCAAATGTCTTTGCTTCCTACAAAGAACATCTGATTCACAGCTGGCTTTTATCTTCTTGAAGGGGGGGCCATTACCTTGCAACCTTACTCCCGAGTCGCCCATGCTGCTGCAGCTGCTCTTTCCTGCGAGCTGCCCTGCGTGCACATGCACTTGGCACAGGTTCCTCAGGAACCTCCTCATTGCTGCTGCCAGCCCCCACAATCTCTGAAGGTAGCAGTCTACTCCCTAATGGTCCTGGCCCCTCATCTGAGTCCTCGCTCTCCTCAGCCATCCGCACCTGCTGCTGGCTAACCACAACACACAACTTGTTTCATGAGCTAAAGTAAAGTAGAATAGGATGGTTTTTTTTAAAGATTAAAAATATGAAATAATAACCAATCAATCAGTGATTTATTGTTATTCCTGAAGTTATCATTTTGGAAGAAAATTATACATTCTATGATCATTTATGCTGTTATTTTTATTCAGGTATGGGTCTAAGGAAGGGATGGGAAACTATGGCCCTTTTATGACTTGTTGACTTCCACTCCCGAATTTTCTGAGCCATGCTGGAATTCTGGGAGCTGAAGTCCATGGTCATAAAGGGGTTCCCCACCTCTGGTCTAAAGCAGAGAATCATTCCTTATTTTAAGGGTAATTATGTGCTGAGCACTTTGACATACTCAAGTGTTTTATTGAATAACACAATAACAGAGTTGGAAGGGACTTTGGAAGTGTAATTGTCCACCTTTATGCTAATTTAATTACTACTTTATATTAATCATTTAATGGAAGTACACTATATATTTATATATTATTTGAAGGGTTATCAGAAAATATAAAACAATCTTGCTATATATATTCTCCTTCATTACTCATCATCTTATACTGTTTTGGTATTCACATGGAAAGTCAATATCATGACCGAGATGCTACCTGTGTGAAATTAAAAGCATTTGCAGGACTTCATCATCTGTTTTCCATCATGCTGTTTGGAATGGAAAGTTATATTTTAAGGGCATTATTTATAACCTGGCAAGACTTTATTCTCCCTTTGAAGTGAAGAGTCTGGTGGAATAAATGTGCAAGGTTTGCCAATTGATGAAATGTTTTTGAAGGTGCTATTTGATCTCCTGAAACTACCCTTTCTCAGAGTGTCATTGAGTTAGGATTCTCAAATTATTCTAGGAGAAAATTAAACCATTCTGAACCTCGTGATCAGAATATGGAATTATAGGACAATTAAAATTTTTGTTGTTATTATTCATGAGAGTTTGTTCTTTGGCAGAGAAGATTGCTAATCCAAATATGGTTCCATTGGGAGTAGAAACTGTCTTCTATACAAATATTCTTTCTGATAATTTCTGAAAAAGACTATATCTAATATCAACTCTACATTTCAGGAGGGTCCACAAATAGGACATCTCAATGAACCCATTTTTCTTCTTTGTACCTATTATTGCTGCCATTTTTCTGTTCCCTCTATTGGTTTAAAAGTATCCTAGCAGAGGACAATATTTGCAGAAATTACTCCTCTTCTTTATTGCTCAACAAAATTCCCTTCATTGAAAAAGGGTGATGGACTTGGAACATCATGAAGAAGAATGTACATCTGGCAGGGACTCCTACACAAGAATTAGGTTTGACTCAGAAATTTGACCTTTCCTAAGAATTGACACCAACTTGATGGCATATAATCGATCAACAAATGCTTTACAATGTCAGCCTTTGATCTGATAAAGAGCCTGAAGTGTGTTATTATATTGAATTTTTGTCTGTGGATCTGGGTGTATCAACATAGGACCAGAACATTTAAGATTTGAATTTTATTAGAATGAGGCTTATCAACTAAAGCAACACTAATGAGGTTCAAGAGTACTTAACATTATGATCAACAGTAATTTGGTTCTTTTCCTGCTATTGTAAAAGAAAAATGTGTTCCGACTTGCTCTGAAGTACAAGCTCTGATGTTCTCTGATTAGATGCCTAAGAACCATGGGATTTTTCAAATTTCTGCTTCGGGTGTTGTACGGCTCCAGAGGCTGAAATACTCCCTTAGATTCCCCTTCCACCTCCTTTTGCTGAAGAGTCAATATTTGGAGAAAAACATTTTTGAACCATATTCATATGTATAGAAAATATATATCAGCCTTGTACAGTGGTGGGATTCAAATAATTTAACAACCAGTTCACCCAGGTTTAGGTTGGCTGTTGTGGGAGTTGTGGCCGATCCCCATCTTCCAGCTCCACCGCACATGCAGGATGAGCCTTCTGTGATGGCCAACCTGACCCTGGGTGAACCGGTTGTTAAAATACCCTCCCTTTATTAAAATGGATCCTGGGCACTGCGCTGCAATGGAGAAACGGGAAATGGAGCAGCTGGCACAAGTGAAGGAGGAGAAGCAGGGAGAAGAAAAAGGAAAAGTGGCCTTCTTCTTCCCTCATGCCAGCTGCTCCATTGCCCATTTCTCCATTGCAGCGCAGTGCCCAAGATCCATTTTGAGAGTAGGGTGTAGTTTAACAACCAGTTCACTTGAACTGGTGCGAACTGGCTGAATCCCACCACTGGTCTTGTAGCTGCTTCATTGCATTTCAATCCTTACAGAACAGAAGGGAGAATGATATTCTGTTGTCATTTTTGCTGTGTGTCTGAGCTCTGAAAAGGCCAGTAGATTTGCCTTGTGTTTAGCCTGTTTTGCATATTGCTGTAAACCTTTTGGCATTATCCCACAACAAAAATAATTATTCTGAAATACCAAATAGTATGGACCAAATGAATTTTCAAAAAGTTTAAACTTTAGTATGCTCAGAAATTGGTAACATTGATTTCACTGGCAGCTGTCACATTCCATGTATATAGCACCAAGGAACCACAAGCAACACAGTTTATGTTTAAAGTGTTTTATACTGGAAAGCTTGGAAACCTGGCACTGAGTGATATACAAACAAAGTCAGCATTACCCACAGCCTTTCCGCTGCATCTTAAATCCCCTTGCGCATGCCTACCCCACCCTCTCAGCTTCTGGACACCGCGAACAGCCTGGAATCTTCAGCTGCATCTAGGCCAACACTCAGCAGCTGGCCTGCTCTCCGTGCTTCAGCTGATTGGCGCTTCGCTTCCCAGCCAATTAGCTCTGATGCCCAGCTGCTTTTCCACATGCTGATCAGTGTCTCCGCATCTATCCGGTGCCCCGTGGCCAGCTGATCGATTTGCCATGGGCCTCCCAGCTGATCAGTGTGGCTGAGCCATTTGCTGCCTCCCAGCTGATCAGTACAGCCGCTCCATTTGCCACCTCCCAGCTGATCAGCGGCTCCCAATCACACCCCTGCAGCCTCCCTTCCCCAAATGGCAACCCTGAGACAGCTCACTGGAGGCTTGCCGTTTCAGGGTTTGACAGCAGCTTTGCCAAAAATGCTTCCGAAAATTCTCCAGAGTTTGCCTTTGCCAAAACATTTTGGCAAGTATTAGTATATGACCTGTTTTTTTTTTAATTTTCCCAGAGGAAATAGCTCAAGAAAATTAATGTGTACAACATACACCTAAGTTTTGGAGAAGATTATGCAATGATTGCCGGTAAGCAAAATATACCAAAGTCTTTAAAGAGCAAGAGTAAAGCTTTATTTGCATGGCTTTATTCACATCACTCTTAAAAATCCAAAATGCAGCAATACAATTTTTAAAATCATTCATTCAAATGCAGTCTTGCCCAACATATTATAATCTCTATCCCCATTCTAGGGAACTGCCAAGATTCCAGAATTTAATAGGGACTATTGGCCCTATCTAATTTTTCCCCTTCTCTAAAATGGAAATCTTGGCTCAAAACTAGCTACTACTTCAAAGACAAACCATGGTGGGAAATGATTGGCAGTGAGACCCAGCCAATCAGGGCTATTCAAACAATGTGATTCCAAACACCACCACCAGCAGGTATATCAGATTTTGGGCTAAACTTTAGATTTTGACAGCTACTGAAGGTTTGCTTCTTTTAAAGGAGACAGAAGTTCATTCTTCCATAAGAATATCGTAAAATCCACAGATTGTTTTAATAGGAAGGAACTTAACGATTTGAAAATAAAATATAGGGGGAACAAAAAAAGAGTTTTATCCATCCATTCACAAAACCATTAGCATTTCAGATTTTAAGTCCTATATCTTCAACTATGTTAATAGCTCTGAATAAGACCTGTCACCTATTTTTCATGAGAGGGTTCTCCTCTTTAAAACTTTGAGGAATAGGTAAATACAAAAGGTTGATTTTCATGCTTCAAACTTAGCCAGTGAGTTATTGGGATAAAATTTGCCAGGTTCTTCATAAATAGAAGGTTAAGATTTGAAAAAGGGTTTAAACTAGGAAGAACAGAAAACTGCCAAATCCCTTTCTGAATATACTTGTTTAGGATGTTATGTTATTTTTTTTTGACAAGGTATCATTTATCTACAGTCTAAATCAAATACTTATTTCAACCTGACAGCCATCCTAAACAGCTACATCACTTCTAAGTGTTCTGTTATTAAAGTACTTGTCTTGCCAAGAAAGGGATGAAAATTATTGCCCACCTCTCTGTTTCATCCTTCTCTGATGGAAAAAAAAGCCTTTCCCAATAAAAGTAATACAAATGCTACAAGACCTGGGAAATGTGCTGAAGTTATTATAATGAAATTGGCAAACTTGAGCAGAATTGATCCCATACTTTTCAGCAACCAAAGTTAACCTGAATTCTCAGGGCATAGAAATTATCTTTGTTTCTATTTTAAAAAAATATCCTCCTAGAATTATTGTCTGAATGTATCATAATTCACTTGTTCTTTGTTTTTATTACTTTCCCTCGGCAGATGTTGCTGTTTCCAATTAGGACTGTAGCCCCTGCCCCTGTTTGTTAATAACTATTTTGCCTTAAGACATATCTCATTTGCTAACTGGAAAAGGCAGGCTAATGGTGCCTATATATTGTTTGGAGTGCATTGGTGAAGCAAACTCCCAGGGCCTGTAATCTCTGGAATGCTTGACACCTTCTTAGGTCAGTAATTGAGTATGTTGGAATTTGCTAGAGCAGCAGGTCCAAGCCTGACTTTGGGTCTCTTTGAGGTGTAGACCCTAGGGGTCAACAAAATAATTGCTTTTGGGGGCACAAACAGAGGAGGAAGGCTGCAATTTTCCATCGGCGTTTGAGACTTATAGTGCTGTGAACCACTTGAAAGACAAATCTTGCCACATATGGTATGTGTGTGTGTGTGTGTGTGAAGGTGTGCATGTGATGTTTCTTCACAGCGTTACCACTGAACTAATGATCATTATATTAGTCTTCTCATCAGAATGTCACAAGTATGAGAGAGGCAAATGCAGATGGATTTTTTTTAAAAAAATCACAGCATATTTTTACGAAGTTCCTAAAGCACACTACTATAATTTAGTTTATTAGAATCATAGTTGGAAGGTGGCTTTTAGATTCACCTGATCTGATTCTTTTCTCAGTGCAGGGATCCAAATTAAAACATCCCTGACAGACATCTGGTCATTGCTTTAATGCATTCTGAAAAGGGAGCCCATCATTACTTCTCTGGGTAATTGATTTCACGATTGAACTGCTCTTACTTGTATAGCATTTTTTCCATAGCATTTGGCCAAAAAATGCCTTCCTGTAACTGTAGTTGCAGAGTACCTCTTCAAATCTTATTTTGCTAGACATCTTTCCAGGTGTTTAAACAAAACTATCGTATTGCCACTGAATATTTTCTTCTCAAGTCTAAGATCTTTCAAGCATTAAGTTTCTTCAAGCACTAAGTTTCATCATTGTTACCCTTTTCTTAATGTGTTCTTTTTTTTTTTTAGTAATCCTTCTTAAAATGTGGAGCCAGGATTGGATGCAATACTCAAAAGGAATCTGATCATCCCAGAATAATGCAAAAGTACTTCTTTCCATTATTGGGAAACTATATTTCTATTAAAGTAGATTAAATTTGTATTTGCTTGTATTTATTTGCAGCTACCTTCACTGCTAATTTACATTCAGTTTGCAACGTATTCCTTTTCCAAGGCCTGTTTTATTATTGGAAAGCCAGTATCCTACACTGTATACAGTACCTGTGTATTTTATGGTTTTCTACATGAAATACTTCGTATTTATCTCTGCTAAATTTCATTCTAGTATTTTCAGCTCCTTTCTGAAGACTAATAGAACCAATAGTCATGTCTTCTACCCCATATTTATTGTAACAAACAGCTGGCAAGATGTTCATGGAGAACAGGAAAAAAAAGTCTGAACCATTCAATTCCTCTTTCTCATGGGTCTTTTGTAAAGAGTGATCCAATATGTCAGAAGCTACATTGTGAGGAGGCGTGCAGAAAAGAAATACAGGTCAAACTATGTAAGGAATTGGTAAGAGAATACCTAGCTGCTTTGAATGAATTCAGATCTTCGGGACCAGAGTAATTACAGCTCAAGGTGATAAAGGAATTGGTGGATATGTTCTCAGAAACACTAACTGTGATATTTGAGAATTCCTGAAGTATAAAAGAACTGCAGGAAGTGCTAACATTGTTTCACTCCTCCCCTCAATTTATGGGAATTGGGGAGCAGTTTGCCTGAGTCCCTCACACATATATTCTTTATGCTTTTGGACTTAAAACATATTTTTCCTTTGTAGTTTTGATCTGCTCTATCCCTCTCTATCCCTCTCAAGGTAATCTCCCTTACTCTATCTTTTTTTTGACAAAATTATCAAATTAGCAGACCAAAGGAATGTAATTAATGTAGTAGACTTAAATTCTAATACAGTAAGGTGTTTGATAAAATTGATCATAGTCTCTTTGATAAAATGGAACAATGTAGAATGGATACATTTATTGTTAGTAAGCAATAATACTCAGCACATAGACTTTAATAGATCAGTGGATACATGGAATAAGTTATGCAGTGAGATGCCTTAGGATTTAGTCCTGAGCCTATGGCTCCTCAACATTTTCATAAAATGGTGGCCTAGTCCATCACTGAAAGAAAATGAAGAAAATCTGCTCAGGCTTGAGTAAGACTGTTTATTGAGGTTTACACCATGTCAATAAGAATGGAAAATCTGAATTGTTTTCCTCTTCTTATTGTGTCTGAAGATTGCTGTCTGGCAGCTTTATTTAAGATAACCTATCCTTTTCTTGGTAGAACTGGATTGGAAGATCACCAGCAAGACTGTGGTGAGGATTTTTCATAGCATATGTTGGGAGCATTTTAGCTCAGACTCACTTAGGTTTAGATGCTAGCTAGCTATGCAGGTCTAATGGAGTTGGTTGAGGTACAATCTGATGTGGTTATCTGGGAATCATTTGATCCTGTTGGTCCTAAGATAGTAGACAGCTGTGAGTATTTCCATATGCATTTAAATCAATAATCTTCCTGCTTTCTGAAGGTCTTTTAGAAGATGGCATGTGGTTGGATCCAAGTATTGGTCAACTCTTCTTCGAGGCACAAAGTGATCCTGTCTGTGCTTAAGCAGGAATTATTGTTTTGCTAAGAAGCTATTGCTAGATTCAAATGTGCAATTTTCTTTAGGAAAATTGCTGAGAAGATTGTCAGGGCTCTGGATTAAGTAGATTAACAGAATCCCCTCCAGGCAGATTTCAAACACAGTACAGTAAAAAGACAGCATCGATCATGCTTGTTAATGACATGTGTTGGGAACAGAATGGAGGTGGTGCATTCATCTTGGCCCTCTTATCTCTCCGTAACTTTTGATGTCATCGATCACACTTTACTTTGGTTGTGACTGGAAGGCATAGCATTGAAATGGTTTTCTCTCTCTGGAGTTCTCCTGCCTGAACTGCAGCTGGCACCCATGGCTCAAAGGGCCTCCAACTTGTGTGCCAGATGCACTCATTATTGGATCAGGACAGCCTGGTCAAGGACACTCATTTCTTGGCTTTTGATGATCATTCAAAATCTGAAACTCCTCCAAAATGCAATGACATAGGTAGTTATGGGGGAACCTCAGTGTCATGTCCCATTTTGTAAGATGCACTTATATGTTGAATGCAATTCAAGATGCTGGTTTTCATGAATAAAGCCATCCACAATTTGTGGCTGTGTTACTTTTGCAGTTAGGCAATGTCATCTGATAGGACCCAAGAAACATGCCTTCTCAGTTACTATCCCCATTCTTTGGAACTGCATTCCTGCATGGCTCTGGCTCTGTCTGCCTTTTAAAAAGGATTAAAACATGGTTCTTCCACTGGTTACTTGATTGGGGGAGTGGTATGAACCAATGAGATAAGTTTTTCTCAGCATTTTAAAAATTATTTGTTTATATTTTGCATGAATCTATTGCTGCATATTGCTGATAATACACCACCCTGAGTTATGTAACTTGTGAGTGGCTATTTAATAATAATTTAAAAAGCAGTTCAATGGTGGTGACAAAGGTAAGATTCTGAATTTAATCAATAGGTGATAGATGAAATAGGTGATACCTGGCTGAGCAATAGAATTTGTACCTGTGAGGGGTGGCCAGATGTCTTGATAGATCAGGGGTCCCCAAGGTTGGCAACTTTAAGACATGTGGACTTCAACTTCCAGAATTCCTCAGCCAGCTATGCTGCTTAAAGTTGCCAAGTTTGGAGACCTCTGTGACAGGTCATAAATTAAGCATGAGCCAACAGTGTGCTGCAGTTGCCAAAACACACAATGAAATTTTGTGATTATAGTGTTAGTATCCCAGGAAGTGATAATCCCACTCCATGACACATGGGTGAGTCTACACCTGAAATACTGTGTCTAGTAAAAAGGATGCTGAGGAACAGGACAGATTAGAGAAAAGCAACAAAGGCATTGAAGAACCTGGAAGTTAATCCTATGAGGAACAGTCAAAGAGACGAGGTGTATTTAACTCAAAGAAACACAAAGAGAGATTTGGTAGCTACCATGGCGAGAAGGATATGGATTTATTCTATATAGTAGGACAGATGCCAACGTGTACAAGCTTTACAGAGGGATAACTCAGCTCAAAATAAGGAGAAATTTCCTGACATCTATTAAGCAGGAGAACTGCCTGCCTCCTGGAGACATGGGCGTTTTATCACTAGAGAAATGAAAGCTATTTGGGGATTTTCTATAATGAGTAGCATAGAAATACTGATCATAAATTAATAAATAAGGCTAGGTTGAGTATTGGTGATGGATTCAGCTTTGGTAGACTTTCTCTTCTCCTCTGCCCACTGACAGTTTTATCCCTTATGCATCTCAATAAAATATAACAGGGCTCTTTAGTCATACATACACATGTAAAGAGATCAGAACCTGATTTAGAGCCCTGACCTTTACAAAAATAGGTGACATAGTGATGTCACATGTACTTTATTATCTTCATACTACTGTGCAGACGAGTGTTTTATCTTACTTTGTTGCGGAGGTTTATCTTACAGGATTCAAACAGAATAGATAATCAGCATAGCTTTCTCTATTCTGGGCTATTAATATTATTCATCATTAGGAGAAAAATAGCAGCAGTTAGTGAGTAAAGAAAAGCAAAGACCAATGGGTCAATCGGTATTAAATTTGGCATGTATATCTGCCCTTCATACCTTTCCATTCTCATGATTGCAACACAGCTGAAGAATACATAATAAATGTATCACCATCTCTATATCTATCTGGTCTTCACTGCTTCACTTCACAACACCACCATATGGAATTATTTAAGTAAACCAAAGAGGCCAACTTTCTAAACCTTTGTTTCTAGAGAGATGTCACTTTATTTTACTTTCACAGCCAAGACCAAAACAGCAACAGGCTTCCATGCCTTCAAGCAATTATATTTGTTCTGCTCAGTAAGAGATTTTTGACTGCTCCATGTAAGGACGGAGAGCATTTTTATATAATTGTGGATCCAATCCGTCACACATCATGCAGCCTAGCCAAAAATGCTCTTCAAGTTCATCTTCTTCCCTTTTTTAGACCTAAAAAGCATCCTTGGCAGGTTTATCTAGCTTTTTACTTAAATAAGAATCAGGTTTAGATTACTACTAATAATTTCTATCATATTGACCCTTTGAAGTCAGTAGTTCTTTTCATTCAACAGTTTTGAGACTTCCAATGTTTTTTCTTCCAAGACTCACAACTTCTGGAGGCAAATTGTCCCACTGATTAATTGTCCTAACAATCAGGACATTTCTCCTTAGTTCAAGGTTGGTTCTCTCCTTGATTAGTTTCCATCCACTGCATCTTGTCTCGCCTTCAGGTGCTTTGGAGAATACATGGACCTCCTTATCTTTGTGGCAGCTTCTTAGTGGAATATGTCACTCTTAGTCCTTCTTTGCGTTAAACTAGACATACCAAATTCCTGCAACTATTCTTCGTATGTTTTAGCTTCCAGTCCCCTAATCATCTTTGCTGCTCTTCTCTGCAATTTTTCTAGACTCAATATCTTTTTTATATTGTGGAGACAAAAACTGGGTGCAGTATTCCAAGTGTGGCCTTACCAAGGCATTATAAAGTGATATTTACACTTCACATAACCTTAATTCCATCCCTCTATTAATGCAGCCTAGGATTGCCTGGGCTTTTTTGGCAGCTGCAGCACACTGCTGTCTCATATTTAAATGATTGTCCACTAGGACTCCAACATCCCTCTCACAGTTACTACTATTGAGCCAGGTACTTGAGTGATACAACACACTTCGCTGAGCCAAATTAGTGTTACATTTCAGTGAAGTGAATAGGCTCCAGAACCCAAAAGCCGACTAAAATATTAATTTAACTTTAAAATTACACATTAACCATTTAAAGCCTGCCTAAATAATCTTTAAAACCTACCAAAAATAATTCAAGGAAATGTTTCAAAACTTAGGGGAAAACATAACTTTATGCAATTTGAGGAGATCTGAAACAATCTTTGCTCTCCCATCATTCATTTCCACACTGCTTTGAATTTCATGATTTTGATACTCAGTCCCTGCATATATCAAGAAAGATATGTTAAGTGCTTAATTTAATAGATCTCATCCCCTTTGACAAAGAAAGGGCATTATTTCCAGATACTATGGCAGGAAAGAACAAAACACGCCAGTGATGGTTTTTAGAACCATGGGTGATTTGACTTCATCTCTGCACTCAGCCAATTGAAAGATCCACTTATTAGTGAGAAGCTGAACAGAGGTTTCATACATCTGTCATACTTGCTTAAAATGTAAGGTTCTTGGGAAGATTATTTCTGTAAACAGTTCCTCAAAAGTCATTTTTTCTGCTGCCAAGTTCAAGGTTGCATTATTGGAACATACACTTGAT
This sequence comes from Naja naja, assembly GCA_009733165.1. NCBI lineage: Eukaryota > Metazoa > Chordata > Lepidosauria > Squamata > Elapidae > Naja > Naja naja. The sequence continues at coordinate 240,998,794 of CM019149.1, read as the reverse complement.
TACTTCAGAGTACAACCAGAAGTGTCCAAGTTATTTCAGGGTTGCTAAAACAGTGACAAAGATGACAAAGGAAATCCATGTGTTTATCATTGGGAAGGAAACTAGTAACATATGTTACCCACATACACCTAATTTTTGTGTCTGGCTTTCTGGTCAGGCAATATCACATTGGGATGTCATGGAATAAGGGGTAAAATCAACAATCTGCTTTTGCTTAAAATCTCTTTCAAAGACCACATTGTGATGACCTGTTCAAAAGCCATCAAAGTTCATTCCGAGTAGCTAATTGCAAAGTTCAGGCATAGAAGACTTTTTTTTAATGCAGTTTTTTCTTAAGGTTAGACCTAGAGTGCATGCATAGCACTTTCTGGTTCTTTCAGTATATTAGAAGTTGTTGTTTATCTCTGGATGACAAAAACAAGTCTTCTTATAAAAGGAAGTTTCTAGGAATACCGTCCAATTCTCAAAATTACAATCCGTTAAAATGTCCACATTTGGAGAGAGGGTAAAGACATTTTTTTTCTGCAGTTGAATTTTGTTTTAGTTTACAGCAGAAGCTAAGATTATCTTTTGAATTTAAAAGACTCTAGGATTCCATGTTGCAGAGACAAACATCCATCTCAAATTCACACTGACATTTGAATATGATTTATTCTGGGGAAAAAAGGAAGGGAAGGATTTCATTAATACTCAATATTTTTTCCTTCTGTTTGTTCATCCCTGATTCTTGGAGACTGCCTGGACAAGGCCCTGTGGTTGTTTTGACAAAGGTTTTTGTTAGATTTGCATGAAGAGTCAGACGCGGAGTGCTTCAGTGGAAGTTTAGTGACTACAGCTCATAACAGACCCAATTTGGCTGGACTGCTGCTACTAGCCAGCAGCGCGGTTGCCAGCCAATCAGAGTGCAGGGTTTTCCCTACTATTTAAACCAATCATTTCTGACATTTTACAAGAACAGTTCAAACTTAACCAATGACATTCAAACCTGCATACATAACACCTCCCACTAGGTTAGTCCATCCAAACCCAACCTATCTAATGTATTCTTTTAAATAGGTGGGGCTCTCATGCGTTGAGACCTTGTGGTTCAGTTTTTAACGTTCTCACCCAGTGAGAGGAAATGTGTCTGTTGACATTTCCCTAGTTGGGCTTCCTGTGAAAGACCCTGTTTGATTGTTACAATCTGGTCTCTCCTCAACCCATCTCAGCCCAATGTCAGCACCCAAGTCAGGTAGTGATGTGCAATCTTCCACTTGTAAGGATGGATTTTGGCATTGTGACAGGTTTTGGGATGGTTCCTGTCGTAATGGCTCGATTACACATGGGGTTGATTCTTGTTTGCTGATTATCCTCATGTTCCTCCCCTCCCCTAGAAAAAGCATTAGGTATGGGAACTGAGAGGAACAATTGCGATGTTCCTGAGGTAACCTGGATCTAAGCTGATCAATGTGCCTGCTCAGAGGACTCCATCCTCTGTTTGTACCCTAAGAGGGCCTGTGATTTGAGTTATTTCAGCAGGAATCCATGAAGGCTCACCCATAAGGTTCTTAGCATAAACAGAATCACCCACACTGAACGTCTTGAACGCTAGTGGAATCAAGTGGTGCATTGGGTGCAAAGTGGGATGAAGGCGGTCAAGGGGAGACCTAAGTTTCCTACCCATCAACAACTCTGCTGGGGATAAGTTAGTTGATGGGTTAGGAATGATGTGCTGAACACTAAGAAGTTTTTCAACTTTCTCAGTGATGTCCCCAGGACCCAATTGCTGAAGCTTTTCCTTGGTAAAATATACCATTTGTTCAGCCCGGCCGTTAGCAGAGGTGCCCAGGGCTGTCAGGGCATGTCTGATACCCAGTTGTGCTAAATAGGATTCAAGGGTTGGATGTAAATTGAGGGCCATTGTCAGAGACAAGAACATCAGGTAACCCGTGGGTTACAAAAGCTTTAAGCTGCTTGATGACAGCATCAGTTGTGGTGGATGCCATAGGGATTACCTCTAGCCATTTGGAATATGCATCTACTATAATAAGGAAGGTGTGCCCTCTGGTAGGGCCAGCGAAATCAATGTGAATCTAGACCATGGGCCCCTAGGACATTCCCATTCCTGTTTGGGGGAGAGGTGGGGCAGGCCTGACTACCTGACAGTTGGGACAAGATGCAACCCAGTTTTCAACCATTTTGTCAATACCTGGCCACTACATAACTCCTGGCCAATCCCTTCATCCTTACAATACCAGGATGACCCTCATGTAACATTTCCAAAACCTCCTTTGCAGTTTTGTAGGAATAACCACCCTGTTACCCCAAAAAATACATCCTCTTAATACAGATAATTCAGTTTGCCTGGATTTAAAAGGTTGGGCAAGGTGAGGTAGATCTTGAAGAGGCCAACCTTTCTTAATCCAGCCTATAATAGGAGCCAATAAAGTGTCTTTGGCAGTCTCTCTGGCAATTTCAGCAGCGTGTACTGGAAGCTTGGCAACAGTTTCTAGGAAAAAGATGTGTGCCTCAGGTTCAAAGTCCTCCTTGTGATAAGGAAGTGGGCAGCGACTCAAGGCATCAGCATGTCCAATGTCCTTGCCAGGCTTGTGAATAAGTTTGTATGAATAAGCAGCAAGAAATTCAGTCCACCTCAGCATTCTTGGTGACAGGATAGTGGGTGTAGGTTTGTCTCCTGCCACAATGCCTAACAAAGGTTTGTGATCTGTGACAATGGTAAATGTTCTCCCATATAAATACTCATGAAATTTCTTGATAGCTGCAACAATTGCCAATGCTTCCTTGTCCAATTGGCTGTAATTCCTCTCTGCTTTGGTCAAGGTCGAGTAAAATGCAATAGGGGCTTCCCTCCACTGGGAAGCCTGTGGCTCAACCCCACTCCAAAGGGATGCATCACAAGTCAGTACAACAGGTAAATTCTCAGAGAACTGTATGAGTACAGCATCAGGCGTGATTAGTCTTTTAATACTGTTAAATGCTGATTGTTCCTTCCTGCCCCAGACCAAACAGACTTTTTGTCAAGTAATCTGTGTAATGGTTCTGCAATGGTTGCCTTCTGAGGTAGGAACATGTGATAAAAGTTAATGAGTCCCAGGAAAGCTTGCAAGTCTGTTTTGCATTTTGGTCTAGGGGCTTCTTTGATTGCTTGAACCTTGGCATCTGTAGGATGGATGCCATGCTTGTCAATCATGGCCCAAGAACTCAACCTTGTCAGTTCTAAGAGTGCATTTTCTTCCTTGACTTTTAACCCGCTTTCTGGAATCTGGTAAGGACTTCTCTGAGTCTCTCTTGTAATTGAGTGTCATTTTCAGCAGAGATTAACACATCATCAAAGTAAGGCACTACCCTGGCAGTCCTTGGAGCATCCTTTCCATAAGGCTTTGGAAAATGCCTGGTGCCACGCCTCCAAACTGTAACCTTTTACATTTGAAGGCACCTCTATGAGTCACAATGGTTTGGGCCTCTGCAGTGGCATCATCAACTGTTAGTTGTTGATATGCCTGGGCCAGATCCAATTTGGCAAAGACTGTACCCTGCCAAGTGAATGTAATAAATGATGCACCACTGGAACTGGATATGGCTCTGTTGAGCGCATGGTTCAATGTCCCCTTATAGTCTCCACAGATTCTCACTGACCCATCAGTCTTGACTGGTGTGACTATGGGTGTCTCCCATCTGGAGTGGTCAGTGGGCTCTAAAACTCCTTGAGCTATTAGTTTATCTAATTGTGCATCAATTTTTCCTTTAAGGCAAATGGGACCCTTCTGGGCTTTAAGCAATGGGGGCACCTTGGGATCTAGGTTGAAAGTGATAGGGGTCCCCATATACTTGCCCAATCCGTCGCTGAAGACCTCTGGAAACTCAGACTTCAAGGCCTCCTCCCATTCAGTGTTGCTCCGTGATTGATGCCAGTCACCTCGATGCCTAGTGGATTGAACCACTCAAGTCCCAGCAAGCTTGGGGTCCTTGTCCACGATGGTCAGGGCAAGCGTTTGGTGTGGCCTTTGAACTTCACGTTGAATTCTCTTGTTCCAACTACTGGAATCTTGTTCCTTGGTAGTCTTTAAGAGTCAGTGCTTGCTTCTGGAAATGCTTCTTCTGAATGTTGGGAAGTAGCCTGTGAATAGTGTCCCATGACACCATAGATAAATAGAGCCTGAGTCCACTTCCATTTGGCAAGGCCTTCCTTCAATTAGTACCTTCACATGTACTTTTCTGCTTCTTAAGGGTGAAGAATGACCAATGGTGACTGTTTGATGAGTTTCATTCTTCCCATTTGCTTCTGTGTTGCCCATTTTCTCACTGAAGTTGTTAGGCTTGAAATCTTTGTCAGGAAACTTCTTTCTGCTTGGTGGAGTTCTGGATGATTTGCAGACTCTTGCTAGGTGACCTCTTTTTCTAGCAGGCAGATGGTATCAAAAACTTGCATTCAGTCTGGGGTGGCCCCCACAACCTCTGCAATAAAATCTTGCCTTTTCTTCCAAGGTCTTTCCTTTTCTTCTCCATTCTGAGTCTATAAATTCCTTCCTCCACCTCACTACAGTCTGAATCAGAATCTATTTGCTGCAATGGGTTGTTGTGGATTTTCCACATCAGGATGGCTTGACCTTGTTAATTTTCTTCATGGCTGCTGCTGAGGACTTGGTAGCTTCCGCTGAAGAAGCTTCTTCTATGGCCTCCTTAAGCGTGATCTTAGGTTTCATTAATAATTTGCTCTGCAAAACCTTGTCTTTAGGCCTAGAACAAATCGATCGGCATGGCCTCTTCTAAGTTGATAAATTCACATGCACCCCAATGTCCCTTAAACTTGCCATGAAGTCATTAACGTTTTACTTTCCCCTTGATCCCGATGGTAGAATTGTGTCTCTTAATGAGGCCGATACTTGTGGTGCGTAATGGGCTCTTAATAACTTTTCTATCGAGTCCATTACCTTCGTCTGCAGCTCCCCAATGCCTTAGCCATCTTGAAAACCGGACCGCAGTGGGTGAAAGACGCCCTCTTCCACTTGTCAGAAATCCCTCAAATACATTTGGAAGCGATCTGCATCACGAGTCCCAGTCTTCTGCCGTCGGATCGAGCGGGGCTGGGGGTGTTCAGCACAGCCATCTCTCTCAGCTTCTTCTCGCGTTGTCTTCTCTTCGGAAGGATCCCACCTTCGCCAGTGTTAGATTTGCATGAAGAGTCAGACGTGGATTGCTTCAGTGAAGAGTTTATTAGTGACTACAGCTCATAACAGACCCGATTTGGCTGGACTGTGTTGCTACTTATAGCCAGCAGCCGCAGTTGCCAGCCAATCAGAGTGCAGGGTTTTCCAGCACTATTTAAACCAATCATTTCTGACATTTTACAAGAACAGTTCAAACTTAACCAATGACATTCAAACCTGCATACATAACAGTTGTTCAGAAGTGGTTTGCTATTGCCTCATTTCTAGGGTTGAGAGAAAATGACTGGCCCAAAATCACATAGTTGACTTAATGGCTAAGATGGGCTAGAATGTATAATTAATTAATTTATTTATTTATTTATTTATTATTTGGTCTTATATGCCACCTCTTTCCCAAGGATTCAGAGGCTCACATAAAAACAACCATACAAATTACAAAAGTTAAAAAGAATTAAACCAAATTCGACCAAATAATCATTAAAACCCATTAACAAACATTTAAAATATTAAAACCCCCCTTGTCCAGGCGGCCTGTTCAATAACCAAGTCTTTAGCGTGAAAGGACGGAAGGTGGGGGCCAGTCGCAGCTCCAGGAAGCTGGTTCCACAAGTGGGCACCCCACAGAGAGGCCCTCCCCTAGGGACTGCCAGCTGACATTGTCAGCCGCGGTACCAAAGAAGGCCCTGTCTGTGGGCACACACCAAGCGTTAGGTATTCGATGCTGGCAGGAGACGTTCCCACAAGTACCCCGGCCCTAAGCCATGGAGAGCTCTGTAGATAAGCACCAACACCTTGAATCTCACGCGGATAATCTCTTGGTTTCCAGCCTGGCGTCTTAACCATTACACCAAACTGGCTAACTTCTATGGCAAACTATACCAAAATAAAGCCTCTCCCCTAATCTTTTTTTCCTACAAAACCTGGCTGCATTTATTACACAGACAGACAATGCGTAGTTCCATCCTGAATGTCAATGTTTGTTTTTCACCATCTCCTTTACCTCTCAAAGGCTGCTCACCTTCAGAGGGAAATCAGTGTGGAGGCAGCTCAGATTACGGGACAGTAACGCAACAATGGATGCAAGATCTCCTGTCTCTCAGGTTTTTCTTTGAGCTGGAAAATGAGAGGTGCCTGTTGCTCAGTTCAATCAAAGATTATTATTCTTCATTAAAGTTGAGAACCTTGGAAAAGCCCTTGGAAAAACCGGCTTGTTTTAAAAAACAAATAAATCCTGCAGGCGCCCAGAGGGAGGATCAAGTTACCTATGGTTACTTTAAAATATGGCCAGTGCTATGTCAAAGCAGCAGTGGGAATATTTAAAAGTGACAAGTCAGCCCTAAAAACCAACATTGTTCTTATTCATTTTTCTACCACCACCCCCACTTCTCGCTTCCAAAGAGAAGAATCTCCTCTTAGCCCCCCAATTAGCAAGCTGGAGTATTTATAATGCCAGCAAGGACCTTCTCCTCCCTCTCCTACTCATTAGCTCACTCTGGCTCTTTTTACCCGGAGGATTTTCTAAAGAGTCTTGTTAAGAACATTAATAATAGTAATTAGAGGGTCAAGAAACCATCCTGAAACCTGACCCAAAATCTTCACCCAGTGCCTAAAAGCCTAAAACGAGTGATTTCTCCATCTGCTGTTTTCTTTGGCCACTGGAAGTGAGTGTCTGTTTCTTTTAAACAACAGCAGACTTGTCCCATCCTTGTATATCAAAGCCTTTCAGCATTGTTTTTGAAGGATGCCTTTAAAAAGCTGATCTTTCTCACAAAGTGATCACCGCACAATCAGGCAACCCTCATGGAACACTGTTAAATTAGCAAATCTGGCACTTTGGCAGGAGACTCAGCCCGGGCCTGAAACATCTGCATCACAAAACAAATCAGCAAGTCGGAGCACCAAGGAATGACTCATCATACCCTCCGTTTTGTTTAACTCTGATTTTTTTCCCCTCACGAAGAAGAGCTCCGAGCTTAACCAACTTGGGTTAATTCCTTCAAGCAGCTCAGACTATCTTTGGGATTCCTCTTTCTCTCTTCTCATTCAAACTTTTCACAACTTTGTTCAATGCCTTTCTGAATTTCATTGCTTCTTGGTTTGTCTGATTAAAAATGTTCTGTCAGAGAATTGCACATTAGGTGCCCAAATGCAGTCAGAGATGCTGGCACAGCCTTGTAGTTTGATATAAATCAATATATTTATAGCTAACAAGGCAAATGGGAGCATCATGAGGTAAGTCACAGAGCACAGTTCCCCCTTTTACCCACAGCAACCAATCACAGCATAGATTGCCTCATGCAGGAGCCAGCTCACTCCAACCAATCAGCTATAATTGTGGGTTCTGTCTCATTGTACAACTCCACTGTTCCAGCTCCAAATTTAAGTATTTTAACAGCACTGAAAAAAGGAACTTACAACCACTCCTTGTACTTATGACCATTGCAACATCCCCATGATCACATGATCAAAGTTTGGAATGTATTCAGGACAATTGCAGTATCTTGGAGTCACGTGACCACCAATTACAACCTTTCCTTCCAAAAAGCAAATTCAGTGGGGGAAGCCAGATTTTGCTTAATAACCATGGCAAATAGGGTTGAAATTAGGTGCACAACTCATTTAAGTTGCTTAGAAATTCTGGTATCAATTGTGGTCATAAATTGAGGAACAGAGGATGCTTCTTGTTGAAAGTTGTATCAATAGAAAGATGCCTCTTGTCACCAAAAGGCGCGTTTGTGTAATTTTACAGATAAACCTGCATGTTGTTCCTTTTGTTCAACTGCCCTGTTTGATCACAAACTGAGCCTAATGGACTTTCTGAAGTAAGTCTGCCTCTACCTTGACCTTTTCTGAATATTTATTTATGTAACTTGGCTTGATAAACCAAGTATTTTCTGTATAACTCAGCCACTCAAGTCCTGACTAAAAAAAAATTCTTTTCCTGGGCACACAAGCACATGTTATTATGTCGTAAGTTCACAGCTGCTAGAAAGTGTTTTATGTTGCCAGATTTAGGACATTTATTCCCTAGCACATTCAACCTACTTCTCTGTGCCATCTGTGTTTTTCTTAAGGAGCTGAATTCTTCCCTTATTTGTGCTACATTGCTGCTTTTTTGTGCCAAGATACCAGTTCATCTCTCACTTGAATGCACCAAAGAAATACTGCCCGACACACTGGCCCTGGCTATGCCCTGCTTGCTTTGCATCTGGCTCTCCCCAGCCATAAAACTATTTGTGTTCACTTGAATCTGAATCAATGCTTTAGTAAGATCATGTCTTACACAGAGAGCTGCTCTTGCATTCAAGGGAAAATGAGTGCAGCTTTCTTTCTGGATTCACAAAGAGGTTGTAGAGAAAAAACAGATGGGAGTCATAGAAGCAGAGGCTTGTTGTATATGGTTTCTTTTGCCTACCATTTCAAGCCTCCACAAGTACAGGGAACTTGACATTGTGGCCAGATCTCTTTCAGATTTAACCCAGTCGCACAGTAAAGTTAAGTCTGAGACGCTCAAATCATTGTACATAGAATAAACAAGCAAAGCATTAATGTTGCCAACTTTTTGCAAGTCTCATGGATTTAGCTCTTTTGGAGCTAAATCCAATTCAATTACAACTTTCTGAATCCAGTAGTTGTTTATGCAATGGCTGATAGTGCAAGCAGCCTAAGCTCAATGGGATTTCTGTGGTCCTCATCTCCAGCCGTGAAGAACTTGATATTTTGCCATAGAAATTAAGGTTTGAGAGTTGAGGATTCTGAGTGTTCAAACTTTTACATTCCCACTCTTGAAACCACATGCATGCTGAAAAAAAATGAGAGGAAATTCTCTCCCGCCTTCTTCTGAGTCATTAAAGTATATCCTGCCGCTCAGGAGGCTGAATTGCAAATACTCCACATGAGGGGAATAATACTTAGCTGAAATTAACCTAGCTTATTTTAGTTCAGCCTAATCCAATGCAATGCAACATTTTTTCCCAAATTGGAACAAGATACTAATGCTTAAAGCAGATCAACTAATATCATTTGGCAACTCATAGATACCCACTGCCTTCTGCAGGGTGTAGGGTTTGCAATTGCCCAAAATCTTCAATTACTGATGTATAGTTTGAGTTGAGGTCTCACCACTGTATTAATGCTAAGTTTAAGCACCGTATGATGGGGTGAGTTCCCATCCTGCTTCAGCTCCTTGCCCAATGGGATGGTAACAGCATGCCTCAGTATGGAGTCATTCTGGCCCACATGACCATGGAAGCATCTTCAGACAACCTGGCTCCCTTGGCTAGGAAACAGAGATGAGCACCGCTCTCTAGAGTCAGACAGGGGAAACTTTCACCTTTACAGTTTTTGTACACATTACCCACAATTTCAGATGAAATAGACAAATGATAACTGCTCATGATATATACACTAACCATAATGTCAGATAAACAAGTTGTACAGATTAGATCAGGGTGAGAGAGGAATGTATTACATACCTTTGAGTCTAGCATTTCTGAAAAATAATTTTCAGCTTTGGGAAAAACAATGCCAATACTTTAGTGTTGCTTCTCTTGCACATTAAAAGAAAATTCTATCAATGCATGTGACCTTGTTCCACAGGGGAAATCGTGCTAATTTAAATGAGAATAGTATTTAAAAACCATTATGTTAGTGGAAATGAAGCAATTATTACTATGACTATATTATAAAACATAAATATGCAGGATGAGCTTCCACTATTTTTGGATGTCCTCCTGACTTTGGTTCTCTCCTATTTATTCTACATTCTAATCTGATTTTATTGCTTTAGATTTAAACTTCTGGAATTCTTAGTTCTGCAAAATCACTTATGGTGAAAAGTCTGATCCAGTAAAGGACTTGTAAAGTCAGCATTAACTATTTTCTTTGGGCAGAAACATCAACTCCATTTAACTGTAATTTTTTTTTAAAGTAAAAAGTCAAAGCTTCTTATTTTTATCATTTCTCAGTGTGAAAAGTTGAATACACAGCACACTTTCAAAAATATATCTTATGTGCTTTCGATTATAAGCCTATTTGTATAATGAATAAGATAGAAGAGACACACTGTTGTTTATAAGGGGAAAAATCCTGAAAAGTTCATTAAAAATTCCATTCTGTTTTCCCTATACACAAACTGGAATATTTATGTATAATCCTGGTGTCATCATGTACTATCTAAAGTTAAACAATTGTTTCATTCGTGGAGGTGCTATATCTAATGGTGCTCAGCTGCCATATTCTTACCAGTAGGGATTTTCTCCAAGATAAAGAATTCTTAGCACTTGGTACTTCTTTGTAAAGGACAGTTAGCTGTAATTTATTTATTTATTTATTTATTTATTTATTTATTTATTTATTTATTTATTTATTGGACTTGTATGCCGCCCCATCTCGAAGACTCAGGGCTCACAACTAAAAACAACGACAATAAATAATTAAAAAGAGATTAAACCAATTCACAAGCCCAAAAAGTTACAAAACTAAAATTTACAATAATTAAAATAATTTAAAAACCCATCCTCCCCAGAGAAGGGTCACAGCCTGGACTGGTCGAACAACCAGGTCTTCAGATTATGGCGGAAGGTACGGAAGTCAGGGGCCAGGCAGAGCCCCAGGGGGAGTTGGTTCCAGAGGTCAGGGGCCGCGACAGAATAGGCTTGTCGCCGGGGGACCACCAGCCAACACTGGCTTCTTCAATAAGAAAAATGAAACAGAAAGTTAATTCTCAATGCTCCTTATTCTTGCCTTAAGTTTTGTAAAGAACTAGAATGTTGTAAGTATTAATTGGATAAATGGTTTTGCAAGATTCTGCATTATAATGTTAATTGCACAAGTTTTGGAGACCTGTAAAACCAGAGGAATTCAAGGAGGGGTCAAAAAAGACAAAATGCCCCCCCCCCAATCATGACATCAAAGCCTGATCCCTTTTTTACTTGGATCACAACAAATGAATTTAGAAACCTCTGAGAAGACGACTCCCAACCTGTGGTGGTATTCAGCCAGTTCTGACCAGTTCTGGAGAACTGGTAATGGAAATTTTGCGTCATTTGGAGAAACGGCAAATGCCATCTCTGCCTGGCCCTGCCAATCCCATCTCTCTCTACTTCCCCTTGAGTCCCAGCTGATTGGCTGGGTCTTCTTTGGTTGCCCTGCACAGGAGAACGGAGCTGTAAAGCAGGCTAGTGGGATGGGGAGGGAAGGGGGATTTTGCAGTAACCTTCCCCAGCCTCATACATCAAGCCATGCCCACCAAGCCATGCCCACAGAACCGGTAGTAAAAAAAATTTGAATCCCACCACTGCTCCCAACCATGTCTCTACCCATAATAAGGCATAGATCTTTCATAATTGGACAGGTAGCTAGCCCTTCCAGAGCAACCTCATTGCTTAGTTCTTTGAAAGAAAATGGCAGATAATCTCCCAAAACTCAGTTCAACTTGTCTCACTGTTTTCAGAGTGCTTCAATAAAGACATAAGAGACTATAGCAGGGGTGTCAAACTCACGGTCCACAGGCCAGATGCATCACACACTGGCCACACCCACTCCTGCTTTAGCAAAGGGGTGGAAGTTGTGATACGTTATGTGACAACAGCTTGTCATAGCAAGTTTGACACCCCTGGACTATAGCATCCATCTTGATGCTCTTTTGGTCTGAAACAGATCACCAGACCATGATGTTAAAGGTTAAGGACTATAGATGCTACATACTTTACAGAATGCTAGATAAAGGGGAAAACTGGCCTCTTTTCCAATCTGTGAAGGTCATCAGTGGAAGAAGAGATGAAGACAGCATTCTGTGAGCAGGTGATATAAACTGTGTCTTTGATGGCTAGATCTCATCAGTGTTAGCTTTTTCTGGATAGTTTCAACATTGTCTGGGCACAAAAAAACATCATTTTGAGTCAAGAGTTCCTACATCTCAGATGATGAAATGGAATTTAAAAATATTATTATTAGGGATAGCAATATATTTGGATAGATAGGCTCACTTAAATTGAGCATTTGCAGAAAATTTAAAAACATATATTTTATCACAGGAAATCAATACCATATGTGGCATTACTTTATATATACATACCTAAAATGTATTTTCAAAAGTGTACTGTATTGTTTTGGAGGTTTGGCTGGTGACACTCTCTATCTCAATTCTCACCCAGAAAGCTTTGTCAGAGAAAGAGTGTTTAATTTACCAGATTTAAGTCTGGAAAACTTTAAGCATATATTAATAGTGAATTAAAGGGAAGTTCTGTCCTTATGTGGGAATCCAAACTAAAAACAGTGGAGACACACATTACTGGAGAATCCATGTAGAATGTGGATGATGTATCTTACCTCAAATAATACAAATAAGTGCTATTATTTGAGGAGTTGCAGCCTAAGTATCATTTGTCACAGGGTGCAGATTGGCAGCATTTCAGTTAAACCACTGTTTTTCATCAAGATATAAGCTAACCTTTCAAAATTTTAGACACCCGTAACAAGCAATAATTTGAAAATCCCTCAAAGGTATTTGGATAGTAGGGCTATTTCATGGATGCTGTAGGCCCCTGATGTTCTTTTAGGAACGGCTGAATATGCACAGTCTAGGTGTCATGAAAAGGTTTCTGAATGATAAAAATTCATCCGTCAAGAATAATGAATTTTTCTAAGCTTAACCGCTTCACTCTGTAGATGTATATTTGCATAGAACCTGGAGGGCAAAAGAGAATGCTAAGTGCACAGAGGCCATGGCAATTTTGCACATTTTGACTATGGGAAGGTTAGCAGTGCTCTAATTAAACTCTGATTAGCCAATGGACTTGATCCAGACCATTTCAGTGGTGAAAGCATCGGTATTTTCTTTTCCTTTGGCTGCCAGTTTATCAGAGGTAGGCAATTAAGAGCTCACACACCTCCAGCTTTTCCTCATTTGGAAAGCCTGAATCTCATGCCAGTCAAGCCATAGTGTCCCATTGTCCTTAGAACAATGTTCCCCTCTAATCTCACTTCTAGCAATTTGCTTTTTTTTCTTTCTGAGCAGATTTAGAAACAAAAAACCCTGAATAAGCATGGAAGGGGAGGGGCAGGGAAGCGGAGGGTACGGCAGTGGCTGGCCATGGAGTAAATACTGCTGGTCTACATGCATCTAATCCCATCCCTAAAGTGGGAGTTTTCTCAGCCTATTCAGGTTTTTTTTTTATTTAACAAGCAGTGGATAAATAAACGTTGACTACATCCCTGCTTTGATTTAAAGGGAACTGGGAGGATCCAATTATATTTTCAGCAGGGAGGGAGATGTTGGAGGCTGCTTGGAAAGAAGTGGGCAGACATTCCCTTTCTCAAAGAAAACACAATGTCCCCCGTGTAAGTCCCCTGTAATTATTGCTTCACTACAAATTGACAAGCTCAGAGGTGAGCTTTGCTTTTGTTGACTGCTTAAATGCAATTATTACCTTTCTTCCACTTTTCAGGTTCCCAAACCTGGGTGCCTGTTGCTTTTGTTCACAAAGCCCCTAGATGTAAAAGAGAGACGGTAAGAGATTTAACTGGAAATCCACTCAATAGTCTTGCGTTTACGGAACACAGAGAGATGCTTAGCCAAAAGCTGTTTATGGAAGAGATACCCAAATATGCTACCTGCAATTCAAGTTCGGCCAAAGAAGCATTGGCTTTGACGTGCATCTCCAAACCAGGATCCATTATTGATATCTCAGCAGTAAAGAAGTTTTCGTGTGCTTGGAATTCTTGGGGTCTTTTTTTTTACTTTCTGATTGATATCCAACAACCAATACGATTTTCCCCTTTAGTGAGATTGTTGTTCCAGATTGTTGATTTCATTCACTTGGATAAATAGATCTGCAGGTTCTTCACACAAAAATCAAGGGGAGAAATGAAGATTAAAATGGCTTGCAAGAGGCATCTGCCATAAATATAGGTTTTTGCATTTTTTCTTGTTCATACTTACATTTTTCTTTCAGGTTGCTCAGAAACATTCCTTTCTCCTCCTCAGTTATCCAGCAGCTCCCCTATGGGCAATCTGTAATCAAACTGTCATCTTGTTGGAAAGGAAGGAAGGATTGCATGAACAAAACGATATAGAATCATGTTCAGTTGAAATTAAATACGTTAACCGAACTGATAAGGTGTATGTAATTCATTATAACTTTTGAGTTACAAAGTGTGAGCTGCAAAGTCTTCCCTTCAATTTTCAAGTTCTCCTGGATGTTGCCTTTATTTGTTGTTCTCCCTGCCATGGAAGGGTTAAGAAGCAGAAGGCTTTAAGAGCTTACCGCTGAGTGGGGCGGGTAGGGAAGGGGAAGATTGATGTATTACCACTCTGAGAAACTCATTCTCCAGGGGCAGAGATTAATCAGCTCTGAGTTGAAGTGTGTATCTCTTTGGGCTGCTGTATTTCCTCAAGTGTTTTGACTGGGTATTTCTCAAGAGGAATTTCGGTATTCAGTGGGTGATACGTATTTCTCCAGGAGATTGTTTCTCTTGATACTGAGCTTAACTCTTTTGACTATCCAGGATTGAAATGAAATCCACTTAATACCAAACATGGACAGACACTTTGGGAGGGGGAGTGAAAGAAAGCGGGGGAGGAATAGCTAGTTCATTATCTAAATACGGACATTTATATCCAGCAGGAGTCAGAGATGTTGCATTACTAAATAGAATAGAATAGAATAGAATAGAATAGAATAGAATAGAATAGAATAGAATAGAATAGAATAGAACAGTTGGAAGGGACTTTGGAGGTCTTCTAGTCCAGCCCCCTGCCCAGGCAGGAAACCCTATACCACTTTAGACAAATGATTGTCCAATCTCTTCTTAAAAACTCCCAGTGTTGGAGCATTCACAACTTCTGGAGGCAAGTTGTAATCCACTGATTAATTGTTCTAACTATCAGGAAATTTCTTCTTAGTTCTACTTGCTTCTCACTTTGATTAGTTTCCATCCATTGCTTCTTGTCCTGCCATTAGGTGCTTTGGAAAATAGCTTGACTCCCTCTTTTTTGTGACAACCCCTGAGATATTGGAACATGTCACCCCTAGTCCTTCTTTTCATTAAACTAGACATACCCAATTCCAACAACTGTTCTTTATATGTTTTAGCCTCCAGTCTCCTAATCATCTTTCTTAGTCTTCTTTCACTCTTTCTAGAGTCTCAACTTCTTGTTTACATCATGGTGACCAAAACTGGATGCAGTGTTCCAAGTGTGGCCTTACCAAGGCATTATAAAGTGTTATTAACACTTCACGTGATCTTGATTCTATCCTTCTGTTTATGCAGCCTAGAACTGTGTTGGGTTTTTTTGGCAGCTGCCACACACTGCTGGCTCATATTTAAACGCTTGTCCACTAGGACTCCAAGATCCCTCTCATGGTTACTACTGTTGAGCAAGGTACCACATATACTGTATTTGTGTATTTTGTTTTTCTTGCCTAAATTGCAATATTTTCAGATGGCTGTGTCGAGAAATAATTATGTGGCTGACGGCCGCATACATAGCAGGGCCACATACTTCATCAAAACCTTTCTAGTGGTAAATACTTATTGCAAAGCCAAGTTCCATGATTAGTAAGCCTCTATGAAGAATCTGCTGTTGGACCAAACTACTTTAGGCAGAGAAGTGTTGGAACAGATTTGATGGCTTCTTCTTATGGAAATAAACATAAACTCTGCCTATACAAAATTAGCATGTGTCAAATCCATTGCAATTTGACTTGGAATTGTGTTAACAGCATGATAAACTTGGATTCATCAGGTCACACTGTACACCACATGTGGTCCCCAACCCATGCTATTCTCCTTCTCCCAAGATCTCAACATTCCAGACATTCAAAAATCATATATCGTATATATAACACCCCCAAATTCTTTGGCCTGCTCATGTAAATAGTGTACAGTTTCCCCTAGCAGTTTGATGACGATATTACCCATTTAGTCGTGTCCAACACTTGGTGGTTCTGTTGGCCAGGTCTCTCCATATCTTCTGATCTTTCACTACTTTTTTGAGTTGTTCTGTGCTCTGGCTGGTGTCAGCTTTGATGGTGTCCAGCCACCATGTTCTTTGGCAGCTGGTTTCTTTCCTACTACTAAGTCTTCCAAACGTAATTGCTTTCTCCAGTGAGTTCCTCCATACGACATGGCCAAAATAAGTAAAACACTGTTTTGTGATTTGTCTAACAGTTTCCCACAAATAAAACTGGTAATTCTACAGTTCTGAAGCACATGAGGCATTTAAATCTTCCTCTCTTAAAAGTTATATTAGTATCAGGATAGCTAGTATACAAACAAGGCGAGCTGTTAAGGCCAGATGAAAGAAATCCATAACCAAAAAAGATACTGTTGGACCTGTAAGTACTGCAATGTCCTTTCAAAACAATATAATATATTGTAATTGTTTACAATATAAAGAAATAGGAAAGAAAATATGACATGAAATAGAGACTGAAAATCCTACTTAGTGACCATCAACATCTTCATAAGTTCTCTTTTAGAGCAAGCTTCCCTAATTTGGGGTTCCAGTTCTCAGAATTTCTAGGAAATATCGCCAATGGTGGAATAAGGTTGGCCAAGAAATACATTTATTTGTATATTTTTATTGCTTTTAACCTTATAGACTGCTCAGAGCTGCCTTGTGGCAGGATGAGTGGCAAAAAATGCAAATAATAAATAAATAAATGTTGTTTTATTCTGTTTTCATTTTATAAATTTATAATAATCAAGCAATTGTTTTTTGGGGGGGGACCTTTGGAACATTCAACAAAAATCAATTACCTTATCACTCTTTCACAATCATTTTGAGTTTTCATTTCTGCCCCACTCGGTTTTTAAAAAAAATTATAATAGACTTAGCATTTATAGTAACTCTAAGGTATTCATTACTTGGAGGCATATTCCATAGTTTTGATCATTCAGGATTTTGTTTGCTAGAAAACGTTAGAAATGTAATTTCAGTTATACCTTCCAGTTATTCTACTCCATCCACACAATGACTTCATTTTACGTATTTCTTAACTGTTACAGGAAATAAAATCCAACTTACATACCCATCTTTCAGAATGAAGTGATTATTTTCAGTGATTTCCATAAATGATTAAAATTTCAGCACAAGGGGGAAGCACTCAGGTTAATATAGATGGTCTGTCCTGAATATTTTCTCCTTGTAATAAACTCAATAAGAAGGTAAAACTGAATTAAAGTAGATCAGTTGCCCAGAATCATCCAGAGACATGGTAGATAAAGAGTTGCAGACATATAATCTTACTCCAAATCTATAAATATTACCTTTGCCTTCTCCAACCTACTATCCTTCTATAAGCTGGAATTACAACACTGTGGAATTCTAGGAGCTGCAGTTTGTCCACACCTGGAAATACCTAGTAGGGAAGGCTGAACTATTATTTGTTGGTCTTTTCTTCTTCTTCTTTTTTTCCAATTTTTCATGCAATAGCCCTCTCTTATGAGGCTGCTATGATTAATAGTGGTTTACAAGAGTGAGTACATAGGATTCTTTCCACAAGTCAAGGACAGGTAGTTTGAAATCTGTGGTGTTTTTGCATGTCCCTACAATGCCATGGCTTGTTAGCTGTCTTGGAAAAGCCACCCCATTAACTTCTTAAGTTAATTGGCCTGGCTCATCATCCGAAGGAGACAATGTGAAGACAATTACACAGTACTTCCTCTGAAATTCAAGTTGGGGAGTAGGAAGACTTTCACACTGGAGAGAAATTCTGTTTCCACAGCCTTCCAACTCCTGCCATTACCTCCCTCTTTCCAGCAGCCCAGGTATCACAATAGCTTGGTGCTTCTCTTCTCAAATCTCTGGGTTTGTCATCTCTGTGTCCTGCTCTTGTATATTTGCTTTGTAATTGTTCTTCCTTATGGACAGCAAACTAGGAGGTGCAATCTGAGGATAGGGACAATGAATAAATGATAGCCGGCCATTCACCCGAAGCCAAGCTGTGCTAAAAGCCCCCAAAACATGAAACACTATGTTGCCAGCCAATCAAGACAAAAAAAATGCTACAAAACAGACAGAAGATATTAGAAACACCAATCAAGCAGAACACAGCAAACTTCAAGACCAATAAACACAGACCAAGACTTCCAGTCAATCAGGATGAAGAAAAAACCATTCTAACAAAGCACGAGGCTAGCACCAAATTTAAAACAGAAATGGCTGGAAAGCCTGACACACAGACAAACCCAATACAGAAGCCTGATGATGGCAGATGAGATTCTGCCGACACGCTACAACTTTAAAAGCACAACTATAATGACGTGGGAAAATACCCGAACAAAGCTGAATACCATACATTTTATTTATATATATACATATACATATACATATACATATACATATACATATACATACATACATACATACATACATACATACATACATACATGGCATAACCAACTGGAGTTTATGACTATTCTTGATAGAAGCATCGGCTTAACTACAGCA
This sequence comes from Naja naja, assembly GCA_009733165.1. Lineage (NCBI taxonomy): Eukaryota > Metazoa > Chordata > Lepidosauria > Squamata > Elapidae > Naja > Naja naja. The sequence goes on along the minus strand of CM019149.1, from coordinate 240,980,167 downwards.
TTCAGTAATCTCTATATTTTTTGCTGTTTGCAATCCATGTAAGCTCACCTTGGTTAAAATTTCTAAAGCAACTTTTTTCCAGGGCACAATGGGAGAAAAATATAAATTATAGTGTATTTTTGAGGAATATTATTTCCTCTCTGCATTTAATTGGTTATTCTTTTCTCCCTCAATAGTTTGGCTACCATGGAGTTAAAAATTGGAAACCCATAGCAACATGTTTCACTTCAAGACATATACTGACAATATTCAGAAATGGAGCATGCAATCCAATGAGGTTTGCTCTCATTTCCATTTTCATGAACCAAGGATTCTGAACAATAAGTTCTGGGAGAGTCAAGAATGACACATTCCTATTTTATAATAAATATGGGTGATTGTGTGAGTTACTCCCATTAAGTTTAATAGTAGCCACATGGTAAATTTCCCTCTGATTGCACCATGGCTCTCGGCCACCATCTGATTGCACAAGACAATATTTGGATGAAAGATCTCCTAACCAAAATTAAGTACCACAGGAAGTCGTGGGATTGACTAAGAACTCACATTTGGAGCACTTCTTAGTGAGTCATCAGAGAACTTATGTTCCAGAATACAGGGAAGATTTCTGAAATAAATAATGCTTGGAGCAGATGCTTAACTGGAGTCAAAACTTTCTTATTGTTTTAAAAAATTAAATTGTTTTCTATAAAAAGAAAAACAGAGTTGTGGGGCTATTCTGAATTCCTGCACATTACACTAGCCCCTCCCAACCTGCTGGATATGAATTCTATAATTTGTAAACTAAGTTCACAATGGAGACAAAGTTAGGAATTGTTCTTTTTAGATAAACAAGCAATATGTTCTTCAAGTTGCAAAGTGAAAAAAGGGAGTCCAGCTTCTACTGTCTCCTACTTTGCTGTACTTGTTTTATTGTTTGAGAAATTACCCATGGCAATTCTGACAGTCTCAATACTGTAGCTTCATTAGACATGGAGGATGTTAATAAGGATGAGGTATAGTTGCAGCAATTTTCCACCCACAACTGATTTAGTGATTTTATAGAAAAATAGCCTAGAACAGTTTCAGATTTCTCCCTCATACTTTCCAAACTGGCTTTCAATAGGATCACTCGTATCCTGCTTTTCTCAATACAAATCCATGTCGACCAACTTTTTGATCTTCTTCATATAAAATATTATAAAATACAAAGGGTGATTAAAAAGAGGGGGAAGGAGAAATTACTAAACAGGTTCCTAAACAGGACAAATAAAAAGGTCTAAGAATAAAATATATACATTTTAGGATTCATTAAAAGTGAAAATTTAAATAATATAATATGAATATTTAGTAGCGGTAATGATATATTGTACTTAATATGCATAATACACAACCCCGACTTAATAATTTATTCAAATATTAGATTATTAAAATACCATACTATAAACAAGTAATCTCTCAATGGATTTTATGGCAAGGTGCTAGGATTTTATAAAATCAGTAAAAAGTCAGTTTTGGAAAAATGGTTATTCTACAGGTTGTGTTCAGCACCATATTTGACAAGCTGCCAGGCAATATAACATACTTTAGAAGCACAGTCCAGAGCCAACTAACTGAATTTCTACAATAATAATAATAATAAATTATTGAATCCTTCTTTATAAGACACATGATGCAAACCAGGTACCAATTAATTAGGTTCTGCTGTCTGTCACCAGCCTATATAAAAAGCTAGTTTAGATACCGTTTCATCTTGGAATTTCTGCACACTAAGTGTGATAAAATTATTTTTGTCAAGCAGGAATAGGGTCATGATTTTCCAAACTGTCTAGGAATCACTGTAAAAGAGGTGTAAGATACTTGGGGAGACTCTAGGTGGGCTTCTCTCATGCAAAGGACATTTCTGTGTATGTGTGTTTATGTGGAGGAGATATCCTCAAGAATAGTAGCTAATTCACTAGCAAAATATGGCAGAATTGTACTAGTTAAAGGCAACATCTCAAGTACCCAGGATAAGCTTTCCTTAAGAATCTCCCTTGTCCTGCCAACAACCATACTGCATTGGGGCACATTGAGTTGCAAATCTTTCCCACTCCAGTCAGGCCACTTCAGTTGTTCTCATCTTACTTTTTCCCCTAACTCTACAAGGCACTAGCAGAGTACCAGGAAAATATTTCCCTTCTGTCCCCCTTCTTATTTTGTTATGAGATGATCAGCTTCTCTCTCAATGTAGGGGAAGAAGTGGCAGAACTTGGGAATGGCTTAAAAGAAGGATCAGCCCAGCATTCCCACATAGCCACAAGCAGACTAAGTTCAACCCATCTTGAATTCTGTTGATCCCTATCTACTCCTAGCTGGTACTAATTGTCACTTGAGAACATTCCTGTGCATAGATAATGAGTAGCAATAAATCACTTTAATTGGACCTTCCCATGTGGACCTGGTCTTTCAGTGTGGTATAGCTGCCAAAAAAAGCCAACACAGTTCTAGGCTGCATAAACAGAGGGAAGAATCAAGATCACGTGAAGTGTTAATAACACTTTATAATGCCTTGGTAAGGCCACACTTGGAACACTGCATCCAGTTTTGGACACCATGATGTAAACAAGAAGTTGAGATTCTAGAAAGAGTGAACAGAGGACTAAGAAAGATGATTAGGAAACTGGAGGCTAAAACATATAAAGAACAGTTGTTGGAATTGGGTATGTCTAGTTTAATGAAAAGAAGGACTAGGGGTGACATGTTCCAATATCTCAGGGGTTGTCACAAAAAAGAGGGAGTCAAGCTATTTTCCAAAGCACCTAATGGCAGGACAAGAAGCAATGGATGGAAACTAATCAAAGTGAGAAGCAAGTAGAACTAAGAAGAAATTTCCTGACAGTTAGAACAATTAATCAGTGGATTACAACTTGCCTCCAGAAGTTGTGAATGCTCCAACACTGGGAGTTTTTAAGAAGAGATTGGACAATCATTTGTCTAAAGTGGTGTAGGGTTTCCTGCCTGGGCAGGGGGCTGGACTAGAAGACCTCCAAAGTCCCTTCCAACTGTTTTGTTCTATTCTATTCTATTCTATTCTATTCTATTCTATTCCATTCTATTCTTTCAGGCCTGACACTCAAAAGTAATAAATTTTGACTTTCTTTACCCATAAGTGTTCTCCAAGTTTGCCATTCTATTCTTGTGTATCTATTTGTAATCCTAGGAGGTCCTTTTAGCTTTGCAAACTGTTTTGGCAGAAGATGCAAGGTATTCATAATTTTATAATACATAATGTTGTTTCTTGACATTCTGAGTACAGCTAAAACCTTCATAAAACAATAACAAAAGTATAAATTTCAGAGTGAATCAAGTCTCCCCCTTTCAACATTTGCTGAGAAAGAAAAATCCATTCTGCTCATTTATGCAAGAGGGAAGATTCATTCATTGTAATAGATGGAAAACATCTACAAATCATTCTTCAATTAAATACTGGAATTTCTGAAAAGATCATTTTGAGTAATAGAAATTTCTTAAACCGGAATATTTTATTTTCTTTCAGATAAGTTGTTTTTAAAAATGCACAATATCTTTAATGTTGTTAGATTTGGCTCTGCTCTTACCACTTCTAAAGGCAACCTAGTTTTCTTTCATATGTAAGCTGCTGAGTAACTATATTCTTGTTTTATTTGGATGCTATTTTTAATGCCAGAGGGAAAAAACAACATGGTCCAAGAGAATGGACAGGACATCCAAGGTAAAAAAAAAACAAGATTCAAGGTTGCAAGAAGGCGTTCTTAAAACATTTTACTATGACTCCAAAAGGGCTTCCATATTTAAATTCCTCTTTCATTTTATGTTGAAGATCTATTGCTTTTGTGACACCAGACCTCCTAATATTTGCTGTAGCACGTTGGGGGCCACACTCATTTTTCCAAACAGCCCCTTAAGTGAATGTGAACTTTTACCATTACAAGTTATTCACGTACATGACAAATTATGCACAGGAGGATAAAAGGTTATCTCTGTGCAACACCTGGGCTTCTGCAACATATTTGCATCTGTGATTAAACTGTCAGGGCTGTCTGCTTTAGCAATGTTAATCACTTGCTTCAGATGTTGAGAGAGACTAATTCCAAGACTGAATGTCCCTCTCATGCCATACACATATGGGAAATGGTTATCCTGGTCATAGCTTGGGACCTCTCTTAGATCTCACAATATTTTACCAAATGTCTGTCAATTAAATTGGGCAAAGTCATGTAGGACCCTGCAGGTGTGAAAGGCTTAAATAGAAAGATACATAAAAATTTAATATATATATATATATATATATATATATATATATATATATATATATATGTAGGTCTTGGTGTATTCGGGTCTTGTCCCATGTAAGATTGAGAATACCTTGGCAACGTTTTGACGAAATCTCATCCGTCATCTTCAGGCTGGTGTCTTCAGCTTCGTTCTTCTGGGAGAATATATATATATTATATATATATAATTGGGCTGTTTTAGGTTGAACTGCTATGTAAAAAAAATGTTCTCTGTGATTGAAACCTGCTATGAAGATTTTTTTTTTTAGCAATATGTGATTAAATGACAAATGCAGAGTTATTTGGCACACTGAGTTTTTCTCAGAAGGACTTAGATCCTCAAGCCATCTTGAACTTTGGGCTATTGGATATATAAATCACTAGTTTGAAGCTCTTTAAGAAAAAATTATCCAACTCCCCAAAGTAACAGCCCACATTCCAACTTTGAACATTGTTTTAAGCAACAAAGCTAAGGACCAGATGAGAATTGTTTGAGTTTAGGAATCTGGATAAATCAATAAACTTTCTATTATTTTGTCTCCTTCACCATATGTACATGATCTTAGGCTCAAATGAAATTGTTGCAGGCCAAGATATTTCAATGAAATCACTATAAATGTTTTATTGTTTTGCTCTCAGCTTGAGTTTCTCTACCATTTATAGAGACCTTATGATCATTTCTATTAGTAGCTGGATTATCTTAACACACTGCTTTTAGACTATTTTTACTCATTACTTTCCCCTACTAAAAAGGAGAAAATTATATTGGACTTACTATACAGGGGTGGGATTCTACCTGGTCGGACTGGTTCTATAGAACCAGTTGTTATGATTGTGCCCAGTTTGCAGAACCGGCAAATCGTGCCCCTGGCTGGCCCCGCCCCACCCACTCACTCCTTACCTGGCATGTGCGCCATCAAGCTTATCTGCGTTTGGTAATTTGCTATATTTTTCCTTTTTTTCTTCCGACCATCAGCTGTTCTTCTGTGCCAGGAGATTTAGATTAGCTAGAAAGCAGGAAATCTTTGGATTTCTTGCTTTCTAGCTAATCTAAAAGCAGAGCCAAACCTTCCTTAGGACTGAAGCTTCTATTTTTCAGTGCAGACTCAGCTAAAGATTGCAGAATGGTAGATCTCTGAGTGAATCTGTGATTCTGTGAGCAACTCAATCTGGTTGCCTGCTTTGCCTGATTTTGGGTAAAAGTTGCTTTTTTATATTAAAAAAAATCAATATTTACATAAATGTTTATAATATTTACATATAAGCTACACCCACCCAGTCACATGACCACCAAGCCACACCCACAAATTAGGCCACACCCACAGAACCGGTTGTTAAGAAATTTGAATTCTACCCCTGTTACTATACATATATATTTTTTCTTGTCAGAGATGATCCATTTGTTATAAAGAGGCCATTACTCTACAACATAATAACAAGCTAGTGTTATTATGGAATTATTTCACATGTACCCAAAAATGATTATATAAATATTTGTATTATGAATTGGTGATGTCATATTAGCATGCCATTTTTGTATGTTAAATAAGACTCATCAGAAATCTAGAAGAATTCTACTTACCATATCACGATATCATCCCAGTTCTAGATATTACAGATAAATAGTTATAAACTACTGACTGTGGCATAAGAAGGAAAACCTTGGTCTTCCATAACAGGGGTCACAAACCTCTGGACCTCTAATACTGTTAGACTATCTCATTGTTAGCATTGGTTCTGAGGAACACTGATAATTGTGGTTTAGCAACCTCTAGATGACCACTGATTCCTACATCCTTCCCTGAATGTGGGAAGAATTTGCAAGAAAATAGATCCGGGCTGTCAAACTCGCAGTCCATGGGCCGGATGTGTCATGTGCTGGCCCCAGCCCCGCCCAGTTTAGCAAAGGGGAAAAAAGTCCTGATACATCATGTGATGCCACCGTGATGCCGCGACTTTGACATCCCTGAAATAGAGAGTTAACAAGAGTCTGTTTGGTGTAGTGTTTAAGACATCAAGCTATAAACCAGGAGACAAAGCCAGCTGGGTTACTTTAGACCAGTCATTTTCTCTCACTAAGGCAATGGCAAACTATGATACTTCTGAAAACCTTGCAAGAAAACCGCAGGGACTTGGCCAACCCATCTCTAAGAATCAGACATGTACAGAAGAAGAAAGGGTCTGTACTATTCTCCATTCCCCTCTTGCACATTGCTAAATATGTTTGTAGTATTCCAGGGTTACTGAATGATTGAGTCCCAAAGTCCACACTTTCAGTGTGTTTAGTTTTTTCCAAGAGAACAGGGAAAATTCTAGACAGTGTTTCTCAACCTTGGCAACTTAAAGATGTGTGAACTTCAACTCCCAGAATTCTCCAGCCAGGCTAGCTGAGTTGAAGTCCACATGTTAGGTTTTCAGAAGTGAATTCTTCACATGCTATTTTTGTGACTGAAGGTCCATATGCCCTGCTAAAATGGTTGCTATTAATTTAAATACAAAACAGTGTCTATTCGCAGAATTTAAAAAATCATTTTTCTTCCTGAACTTCATAAATTTAATTTATTTATTTAAAGAAAGCAATAAGATCCTCCTGAAGATAATATATCTGTGGGATAAGTTGACATCGTTTGATGGTGCATAACCAATCAATCAAAGCTACAAGAAAGAGTTAATGAGAAAGCTCTTCTCTAGTTTTTTTAAGTCCTTCAAAATTCAAAACTTCAAGGAAGATCAACAAAGAGAATTTATGTAGATCATTATCTTTCTTTGGATAACTTATCTACTAAGACAGTGGAAGTTTTGATGTCTTACACTTTCTCTGTAGGAATTGGCACCATGATGCAAGAGATTAGGGGTTCTTCAGTGACAAAGAAACATCAACAAAGGGAATTGAAAGAAAACAACCCACTTTATCCAGATCATCTCACTGTTAATTGTTCTGGCTCTTTATATGTTATTGTAAACAAATATATTTCAAAAGCATGAATTAAAGAGACAGTCAAATGTATGCAGTCTATTCAGCAGCATTTGCTACCTTACAATTAGCTTCTTAAAGTGATTAAGTAACACCTGGGTTCTTAGCAAGACAGATTTTACAGAGCCCATCACTTCCCTCTCTTCTTGTTACTGTTTTCCCTTTTATCATTCTATGCATACGTCACTACCACCAGTAAGCAAGGCAGTAACTGCACTTGCACAATAGGACAAAGATTGTGTTTATGTAACAATAGGCTGTGCCAGACAAGTATATGCTGTCATTTTAAAAAACCGATTAGGACAGAACAGGATAGTGATTGATACCTCCAGGGAATTATGAAAGCCATCAAATCCTTTTTGGGTGGATCCTGAACCCTTACAACCAAAGCACTGAAAAATCACACTGTAAGTGTGATTTTTAAAATATTTTGGAAAGCATGGGCAAAATGCAGGCATTAAGATAGATTTAATGTATTTTAAAAATACAAGAAGCCCCAACTTTTTCTCCCGAAGTTAAAAAAAAAAAGATGGTAAATTGTTTATTTCTAGGTGTGTCTTTCTGTTTCCATTGAGCCAGTAGAATTTCTTCTCTTTGGCCATTCACTGGCCTAAACTAAGAAAAAATTCAGTTGTGAGGGTTATACATGCTTCTGCATTTGGGAATTAATGATAGATATCCTTCTAAATAAAACCAAAACTTGCAGAGCAAAATGAACCAACATGGCTCTTCAGTTATTGTTTGATTCCAAAACCCATCAATACAGCCAACACTCATTTACTCCCAATCAGAAGAGTCAATAGTTAGGGATGATAAGAAGAGTAATCCAAAAGAAAGACACAAATTATGTATGTATGCAATGGGCAGAATTGGAATTATCGTTCAAACTTATCTCAGTTTGCAACCCAGAAAAATAATCCCTCCTGAATACACTACATTAAAAGTCTTGGTAATTCTTAGAGATGATAGAGAAATTCACCGTAATACATATAGTATCTTGATAGTAATACTCAGATAATAGGTCTTTCCATTTCCTAGCTGCACCATAAGATGAGCATTTGACAAGTGAACAGCAGGAACATCCAATATGAAGTGCAAGAAAGGTTGTGACTCTATAATGAACCGAAAGATGCAAAATTGGAGCAAAAAGGAGAAAGGGTTAAAGAGAATTGCATTACTGTACCTCTGTGCAGGGCCTAGCCAAGTGACGGCTGCCCCTGAGCTGCACTTGGGTGGTCTGGCACAAATTCTTATGCAGCAATCTATTGGGGCATCGAACAGCATGATTTATGCAGCTGTCAAGGAGACGTCACCAGCACAAGTGAACTGCGGGCATCGTCAACCCTTGCAATGCTGCCAGAGCATCTAAATTAAAAGAAAAATAGCCCAAGGTGCCACCCACTCATCTTCTCAATTCTTTAATAACAAGTTCCCACTTTACAGAAGAAAAAAAGAAAACCTATAAAGCAGCTCACTAGAGACCCCTCTTGCAGAAACCCTACTGTCTAACAGCAAGCAGTCTATGAAAAGCTCAAATTCAGAGACTGTGTAGGAGCAAGGGGGGGCCACAGGGCAGATTCGAAGAGTTCTCCCAACCTCAACTGAATGTCAATAGTAATAACAGTTAATAATATTTCTTTTTAAAAAAAGAAAAGACACCTGCCCAAGTTGGTGAGGTTATTAAATAAATAGTCTAGCATTGCTTTGTCTGGAAATAACATAAAATTCCATGATTATAGAACTCTGACCTATATGCCTATGCTGTTCTGAAATGAAATATGGTTGTATTGATATAACATCTTTCTGCACCTGAAATAATAATATACTTCCCAACATTAGTAGCAATATTCAGATGAACTTAGACAAGAGAAAACTCTACAGATATTCAGCTGACCCGTACGATTTCTTTAAAAACAGTGCATATGCTTGTTCTGGAGACCATGCATGCTCATGTACATAAATTTATCATGTGAAATATGAATCAGTGATTCATTACTTACTTCCTTTCTTTTCTTTAGGATACCAGTAGACACACTTTTTAATCCTATGGTCTCATTTTCTCTTTATGTCCACTTCAGATGCCACAAAGAACATGGCTGGTGATACAACATTATTCCAGAGGGAAAGACCAAACATTTCAAGCAGAGGTTGTATTCAACCAGTTCGCACTGGCTTGGGCGAACTGGTAGCAGTGATTTGGCATGGGTCACTGAACCGGTGGCAACTTCTGGCTGGCCACGCCCCTGACCCAGTTGCCTGGTCACCCGGTCACTCACTTGTCCCGGTCGCTCTCCTACCTTTCTCTACCATGTGGCTGCCATGGCACAGCTCAGCAGATGTCCCAGGGCTGCTGCACATGTGCACTGCATGTGCAGCCGCTACACATGCAGTGTGCATGTGCAGCAGCCCTGGGACATCTGCCTGCCTGCCCCCTCCTGGAGCATGTTTTCTTCCTTCTCCCAGTGGACATGCCTCTTCCAGCCTGGCCCAGCCTGGACAGCCAGCGGGTGGGTGGGCAGATGTCCCAGGGCTTCTCGCCCCCCTTGTCGCAAGATGCCTGCAGCTGCTGCGTGCTTTTTGGTGCAGCTGCAGTCCAGCAACTGCACCAAAAAAAAGCATTCCCTGTTCTATGTGCTGGGCCTGGTAAGTCTGAGCAGCCAATACATAGAACAGGGCGGCACTGAGCCATTGGAGAAGCGAAGCGGAGCTGGAGATCAGTAGCTGCCTCTTTCACAGTGCAAGGAGCCTTCTCCAACCAGCTGGCTGGTCTCCTCTTTCTCTGCCTGTTTGTTCTGCATGGCCGAGGAGGAGGAGACCAGCCGGCCAATTCGGGGAGTCTTTCTGTGCTGAAAGAAGTGGGTGGAGATTGTAAAAGAGTCACCTCCAGCAGCGGCCCTTTGGCCGGCTGGTCTCCTCCTCCTCGGTCATACAGAACAAACAGGCAGAGAAAGAGGAGACTAGCCAGCCAGTTGGGGGAGGCTTCTTTGTGCTGCAAAAGAGGCGGCAACTGATCTCCAGCTTTGGTCCGCTTCTCCAACGGTCTGGCGCCACCCTGTTCTATGTGCTGGCTGCTCGGACTTGCCAGGCCTGGCACATAAAACAGGGCATACTTTTTTCAGTGCGGCTGCTGGACTGCAGCCACACCAGAAAAAGCACACAGCAGCTGCAGGCATCTCGCGACAACGGGGTAGAAGCCCTGGGACATCCGCCCACCCACCTGCTGGCTGGCCAGGCTGGGCCAGGCTAGAAGAGGCATGTCCACCGGGAGAAGGAAGAAAATGTTCTTCGGGAGGGAGGGTGCCAGGCAGGCAGGCAGATGTCCCAGGACCACTTAAAGGTCAACTTTAAGAGCGCCCCCATGGAAGAAGCCAAGAACCGAGAGCAAATGTAGTGGCAGCGGGGGTGACCGGTGTGTGTCCCTCCACAAGGAGTATGAAGGGAGGCAGACACCGCGCCTCTGAGGAAAAAAGAAGGTTTCGAAGCCCTGGCTGTTACCTGGGAGGGGACTGCAGAGGGACCCATCACATGCCCCTGTCACCCCCGCTGCTGCTACTTTTGCTCTCATTCTCAGCTTCTTGCATGGGGGTGCTCTTAAAGTCAATCTTTAAGAGCTGGAAGACATTTTGTTAGATCACCGCCAACTCGGTGAGGTGTAGCCCCTGAATACACAAGAAGTCTTGGGCAAAGTTCTCTGACTTTTAAAATGCATCCACACAGTGTTTGCCTCTCTTTATACTCCTTGTGCACGCCAGGAGTGCCTAACCGGAGTGAGAGAGAGCGAAGTTGAAGGCCATGAGGTAAGCACCTTGGCTTCCCCTCTTGCTCCTCACAGTCGCCCTGAGCCAGTGCAGTTCTTTAGTTGGGCAGCCAGGTGGCCACAGCAACGCCCACAGCAGCAACAGGCAGCGCCACAACAACAAGGTACAGATTAAGTAAGATTTGGAGGTGCAAATTTATCTCTGAGGAGCTTCTGGCAAAAAACAGAACAAAAACCACCCCAAAACAAAACCCATTCGCCAGGCAGATTCGGCAGGCAGTCATGATCTTTAATTGGGCTTTTTTTTGTCACCCCAAAGGGGGGGGGAAGGTATATAGGAAATTCCCCTGTCTCTGTAGCATCGGTCATGTGATTGAGTGGGCGTGGCCAACTTGATGTCACTCACAGCAAGGTGCTGCACCACCTTGCCGAGTTGGCCATGACCACCCAGTCACATGACCACCAAGCCACGCCCACAGAACTGGTAGTAAAAAAATTTGAATCCCACCACTGATTTCAAGGCTATTTTTCCCCTCATTTTACTAGAGTTAAGGGATGAAACAGTGTCTTAAATCTTAAAGAAATTCAACAAACTTGCTAAAATGGAAACTCAGCTGAATTCATTGGGATTTTTAAGGGCAGCTAAATGGATTTAAGCTTCTGCATGCATGATTTGTGGGAGCAGAACATAGTTTGAGAGCAGATGAATGACAGGGTGAGCTAATATGTGGTTCTGCCTTTATTTAATATATTTATTTGGTTAAGAAAATCTCATGGTACTAAATTGAAGCTGTATGTGATCATGTTGACATATTCCGCTGACAAAAAAGTGGCACTGATATTGTAAAACAATTTTTCAGATAAATGTATCCATATATATGTGTGTGTTTTGCCATCAATCATTAAGCTATTCCTTGAGTTGCAAACTACATTGCACAAATTTGAAAAGTATATACCTTTAGACAATATTCAGTTTGGATTCTATTTATTTTAGAGATCCAAAATTAATTTATTCATATAAATAAACCAATATAGCAGATTTTGCATGCATCCCTAGAATTGGCTGAGCACATTGTTCTCATTATCCCATAATATTGCAGCCATGTACCCTATTGCTACATACCATACACATTCTTCTTACTGTTTAAATATACAACCAAAATGACTGCTACATGTGAATACTTCGTGTGAATGTTATAGCCTTTTCCTAGATTAGCTGCAAAAATGTTGTAAACGTTAGCTTTGGTTATGTGATCATGGATGTGTTTGATATCAGAGAGATGAATGCACGCTTTCTTGTGGAATATTTCGTGTAGGTATCTTTTGAAGGTCACTGTTTATTTCATATGACATACTGTAGTACAGTAGTTTTCTGTCTGGGATAGTACTTTCAAGCTAATTCCAAGTAATGCAGCAGCCAAAAAGTTATGAACAAGGCAGGCAATTGCTACACTAGCTGAAATTGATACTGTCAAGTCAGTGCAGATTCTTAGCAACCATATGGAGAGATTTCAACAGAAGGATCAATCCCCAACCTAATCTTTCAGGTTTTCCAATGGTGCTCCCATGGCCAGTGTAACTAAATCTGTCCACCTTGCTGTTGCTCATCATCTTCTTCTCTTTCTTCCACCTTTCCAGCATTAGCACCTTCTTCAGAGTGCTAGGACTTCTCATAATGTACACAAGGCATGATCAGTTGAGCTTGGTCATTTCTGCCTCAAGTTAACAACTCTGGGTTGATTAATTCAACACTCCATTGGTTTGTTTTCTTGACTGCCCAAGGAAGTTTCTGAAATCTTCTCCAATACCAAAATTCACAAACATGGATATTCTTTCTATCTTGCTTCCTCAAACTCACCCACATGACAGACTTGAAGAAAGAGGAGACCAAGGCTTCAAGGAAAGAAATCCTAGAATGTGGGATTTTTTAAAATCATGACATTTATTTATGTATTAAATTTATGTGCTACCCATCTTCTCCAGAGATGACTCTGGGCTTACAAGCATTAAAATAATAAAGCAAAAAAACAATAATAAATAATCTTAAAACATAGGAAGGGAGAAATGTGAAATACATGGAGACAGGTGGGTTTTTCCTAATTTAATATCATTTTCTGGATAGTCAATAAAATGAAGATTACGATAAAAATATGTAGGCAATATGTTCACTAAACTTTTGTCATTTCTTAATAACTGGATTCTTGTTCTGTTTTGTTTTAGCAGCAGAAGGAAAAGAATTTCTAAATCATATTGGCATCCTTCAAAGAGATGTGTAGAGAGGATCTAAAAACTGGGCTTTCTGCTTTCTCTCATCTTCATACTTGGTTTGTGTGTTGCCCACAATATTGAGCAAAATCGGGGAAAAGCACTTCAAGGCAATTATCTAAAATGAGATTTATAAAAGACATATTTCGAGTGAGTTTTTCTTTCTTTAGTTGGACTGTTTTAGAAAAACTATTCATAAATTTAAAAGATCAACAAACGAAACAGGACTTCTTAATTTTCATCAAAGGGAAATCGTAGCTAAGAACAAACTGTACTCAAAAGCAGCTGAATTGCCCTCCCTTTGCCCCAATGAAAGATCAGTATGCACTGACACAAAAGCGAGAGCATCCGTCAAAGTACATCAGAAATACGCCAAGCTTCAAATGCTGCATTTGGAAACAGTTTAAGCCCTTCAGAGCGAGAGAGTCCTTTGAGTCACATGGTTCTTATGTGAAATGATCAATTCACAATAATTGGAAACATTTTCATGGTGGATTTAATAATGGTGCATGTTCTTTCATTTGAATATTACAATAACAGCAAACCTACATTACATTTCTAAAGGTTAGCTCCTGGCTATGTGTTTTCTGGCAAATGCTGGCTTTGGTTCACAGGTTTCCTTTGCAAGTCATATTGGCCTTGACCCAGTAGAAGCTACCAAATGTAGTTCCTACAGCTATATAAACTGTAATTGTCCAGGTTTGGATGGGAATTGTACAGAGGTGATATACCCTGATAGTTCTACTATCTTAAGATTAAAGGCTAGCAATTTTTCTTTTTTCTTTGCCCTGCTTTGACATAGAGAAATGCAGCTGGCAAAACTTTAACCATTATATTATCTCCATCTGCTAGGAAAACAGATGCTTGCTACATGTCCAAATGAAGAGTTGCAAAAATATAGGGCCATCTACACAGAATATGGGCTTGATCTTCCTAAGTCCAGATGGGAGATTTCACAGAAAGTCGTGGGGAATAAGAAAGCTAAGATCCTGTGGGACTTCCAGATCCAGACAGACAAGCAAGTGCTCACCAATCAATCAGATATCATGGTAGTTGACAAGCACTAAAAAACAGTGATGGCCGAGCCAAATCCACTGAACTTCTTGGCTGAGTGGGAATTGAAACCAAGCAATATTGGTCCAATAGTTTAACGCAGTGGTCACCAACTAGTGGGCTGGGGACCATTGGTGGTCCACAAGAAAATGTTGGTGGTCTGCAGAGAAATGTCACCCCCAAAGTACCACCCAAAGCAATTAATCCAGGCTGCACAGGAACACAAGGCTGCACCATCCACATGGCCCGTAGGAACACAAGGCTTGCGTTGCTTGCATTACGAACAACACAAGGTAATGAGAGGAGGGGGGAAAGGGCAGAGGGGCGGGAACTTGCCCCACTTACCCCACATGCCTCGCCTGGCCAGTGGGCTGCTTCTTTCCACTTCTTTCTTCTTCTGCTTTTGGCAGCACACAAGGAAAGCAGTAAAAGTCTTTCTCTCCACCAAACTCCAACAGAAATGAGTCTTTGGGACTCTGCAAGGCATCCTGCTCCAAGAGGCTGCACTGGTGTGACAAGTCTCACGAAGACTCATTTCTGGAGGAGTTTGGGGGAGAGAAAGAAAGACTTCTGCTGCTTCTGCTGTTTTCCTTGCCTGAAGCCAAAAGTCTCTCTTTCTCTCTCCCCCTGAGAACGGAGCTGGAGACGGTATCCTGTGATCCCAAATAAAGAAAGATCAATTGGTAGGAAAACAGGGTGGGGAATTTTCCTGCAGACTTTTTTGGGGATTTTCTAAGGGTCTTTGCTGCTTTCTGCAGAGATCCTGGGAAAACATCAGCAAGCCACCATTAGTCAAAATTCATATTAGTGGTCTGCGGGATTTAAAATTATGAGTTTGGTGGTCGCTGAGGTCCAAAAGGTTGGAGACCCTTAGTTTAACATAATGTCAGCTATCATACTTGGGTTGCAGATATCTGAACAAATAGATGACATTAAAAAATGCAGACGTTTCAAGCACTGCCATGTAAGGGGTGCCTGAATTTTGCAGCTCTAATCTGTACTTCTAATTAATTCTAGTTAAGCAACTAATTCACCCCATATGAATAACTGTGGGGGAAAGAACTGGATGACAATTGGTGAATCAGAAAAATAATGAAGCCAGCTTTTAAGTCAGGACAATGTGAGCACTAGTGATGCAATAGTGGGTGTTTCTAATTCCTCTAGAATATATATCATTATTTGGTATGACATGAAGAGCAACTTTATGCTCATGCTATTCTGCAGTTGTATCAAGAGAAGCATAGATTAAGATCTTTGAACAACAAATGTTGAACAAAGCATGTCAAAGTATCATTCCAATTAAAATATTAAATTTAATTAGGATTTGTTTGTTTTGTTTTTCTGTCGCCTGTTGTCCTGTAACAATATTGGAGTATTTATTTATTTACTTAAAACATTTATACAGCCACCCATCTTTCAACCAATTCTGGAAGATTCCCAACGACCAAAAGACACATAGAATCACATTAAAACTGTAGGACCAAAAAGCATATCTGTCAGAATATGAGTCCCATGACTACAAATTAAGATCTGTCCAACATGTCTCAGAATTACCAGACTGGGGAAAATTAAGAAACCTTGAAAGGCAATATACCATACAAGAGCCATCATATAGATAGAAAGATAGATAGATGGATAGATAGATAGATAGATAGATAGATAGATAGATAGATAGATATAGAAATAGAGATAGAGATAAAGATAAAGATAGAGATAGAGAGATAGGATGTGTGTGTGTATGTGTGTATGTGTATGTATATGTCTGTACACACACACACACACACACACACACAGAGAAAGAAAAAATCCCCTCCGCCCCCATGGTGGTTCCATTCATAATTTGTTTTACTGTTCATCTTTTAATATGGTAAGAGATTTCTTCAAGGATTTGCATGACTTCAATTTGAATACAACAACACATATTTTAAAATGTTCTATCATAATCAAAGATGATTTAATATTTTTTAAATTCAACAAATATTTAATAATTTATAATGAATTTCAAGGATTTGACTATTTTCTTTTGTCCATCAGCAACCCTTACAACATGCCTTTCTGTTGCATTGGTTAACAATGTTGCATTGTTGCATTGTCAACAGTGGTTTCCAGAATTCATAACCAGGCTAATATTTATTTTATTTATTTATTTTATTGGACTTATATGCCGCCCCATCTCCGAAGACTCGGGGCGGCTCACAATTAAAACATACAATACAGTAATTATTTAAAAAAGAATTAAACAATTTAAGCCCAATAAAACCAAATTAAAATACTTAAAATTATCCCATGGCCCAGGTGAGGTAATCACAGCCCGATTTGGTCGAACAATATGGCTTTGAAGGTGTCAAACTGCCACTACTTTCTTTCATCCCCCAGAGTGGATTCTGGACACCATATCTAATATAACCATTAGTTCTTGAAATGATAACTAAATGGGGGGAGGTTAGAACAGCAGAACATAACCCCCCCCCCGAGTTCTTCTTAAGTTTTTATTCTATAATTTTTAGTTGTGCATATCTTTGTTCAGCTACATTTCAGCTCTTTCTTCATTTACAAAGGTAACTCCAGCATTAAATCATTTTTAGTGGCTGCCTATAGGCCATGGTGGCTGGTCCGGTGTAGGTATCACCATCTGCATTTCCCCAGTGCACTAACTGTAGCATTTCTCTAAGGCAAATATTTTTAGAGTACCTATTTGTCGTTGTTGTTGTTGTTTACTTTTGGCACTCTTGAGAAGCATTCTAGCTTTCATAATTCCAATCAGCAGGACCAATGGCTGGGAACTGGAGACATTTGTAGTCTATCATATCTGGAGTACCAAATTTTGGAAGACTGGTCCAATGAACATCATGTTCATTCCACTGAATTTCTCAGCCTTCTTCTGCAAAATCTAGTGTTTGTGTCAATTTGTGCTTATGGATGGGAGTAAATGAGAGATTAGCATAAAACATGTCCTCTTGATAATACTCTCTATTTTATCGAAGTAAGGAAAGCTTTCATGATCTATGATTACCACATGAATATCACCTACAATACTGCAGTTCTCACTCCACAGGTGTGCTTAATGTTGTCATTTTATATACTTCTTTGTAGGGAATATTTTTATTCCCCATCTGTACTTTCAGCAAATGACTCTGAAAATTTTGCTACATGCTGTTCACTTTTTGGAACTGGTAATTATTTATGTCAAGCTGTCCTAAATACAAGGATGTGACTTGCTTTGGGAAAACTCCTGTAACTCCAGATGTCATGGATGATGCATGAAGCATCTGAATCTCAGTCTAGGCCACAGGAAACAGCAAGGCAGAGGTCTTGTCACACATGCTGAGTGGTTGGAAACACAATCACACACAGTTGGAGTAGTTATTATCATAGCCGATAGGAGGATTGTCTCTTGTTTCGCAGGAAATTCAGCTGTTCATTTTCTGTAAATGTCAGCCAAATATCTTGATGAAGCTTGCAAACATACATCAAATCAATTTCACTTAGAACCTTTTTAAAAATCACATAAACTCACCAGTCCACCAACCAGCCATAAGCAGACAAAAGAATCTGCTGCCTCATCATTGCCAGATTGTTCAAACCAGATATAAAATAGAAGAAATTTAATATCACATCAACTGTAACCAAAGCAATATAAATAAACATAACCCAGTCTATTTTACAAAGTGTTTTGGAGCTATTCATATATGCAGTTAGTCCTTGACTTACAGTAGTTCATTTAGTGACCATTCAAAGTTATTTTTCCCCCAACACTTTATTGGGTTTTTATGTTTATACATTTCTAATTGAACAATACTGTGACAACATATATATACATTTATACATCCTATCCAATCTTTCAATACACACTACTTCCATACCCTCATAACTATTATATACATTATTTACATTTTCTATTCTTATGTCTATTGTCAATCCAGATATACCATATATTACATTGTATTCCATGTCAGCTTTCCCTTTTAATTCCATAGTTAATTTGTCCATTTCCACGCACTCGAAGATTTTTTAATTATTAAACCTTCGGAAGGTATGGTGTTTTTCTTCCAGTACTGTGCTTAGGAAATTCTAGCTGCTGTTACTGCATGTAATAGAAGATATTTTATCTTCCTGTTATAGTTTCTTTTAATTATTCCTAAGAGAAATAGTTCCAGGATAAAATCAATTTTATTTTCAATTATCTCCTCTAACCACATACAGTATGAATCACTTTCCAATATTTCTTCGCTTCAGGACATGACCACCAAGAATAAAAGAGGGTACCTTGTTGATGTCCACACTTCCAGCAATTTGGTTTTAGATTTGGGTAGATCTTAGCCAATCATGAAGGTGCCATATACCAATGAGAGAACATTTTGTGTTGGTTTTCCTTGTAAGCTGCTGATTTTGTTATTTTATAATTGGTATTTCAAATCTTTTCCTACTGGTCTAAATCAATAGTATGTCCAAAATTTCTACCCCATGCAATCATTGATCCTTTTACAATCTCCTCTGCTCTATCATATAACATATATATGTTTATATATTTTAGATAATAATTTTTCATCTGGGCCAATCAAAATTTTATCTATTTTTTGTAATTCATTGTCTATTCCAAACTCCTCACTGCCTTTTTTATATCTTGTTTGTATTTGCATATAAGTCCACCAGTTCAATTTTATTCCCTGTCCTTCCAATTCCTGCCTACTCTTTAGATTCTCTTGTTTGTCTAAAATTTTCCTGTACCTGGCTGTTTTCTTAATCTCCATTATATTAGGGTGGACTACTGCTTCCAAGGGGGATATCCAGTTTGGAATTTTCAGATAATATTTATTTTTTATTTATCACCATAATTGTATCAGCATGTCTCTTATTCTATGTCTATAAAAGTATAGATATGGTTTGTTTTCTTTATCCCACAGGAAGGCATGCCACCCTCTTTGTAAGTCATGCCCTTCTATGGTTAATATTCTTTTATTTCTTAGATTGATCCAATCTTGTATCCATACAAGTATTGCTGCCTTATGGTACAATTCCCAATCTGGGAGCCCAAGGCCACCTCTACTCTTGCTATCCTGTAAATCCTTTAACTTTATTCGTGGTTTCTTACCTTCCCAAAGGTAAGAAATAAGTTATTTGAAATAAGTATAAAAGTTTTGGCAAAACATTCATTTTAATGGTTGATACTCAGCCTAATAACAATAATTGTAAAGTCCCCCATTTTTCCAAATCCTTTTTAATTTGATTAAGTAATTTCATATAATTGTCTTCTTTTATTGAGGAGCATTTTGCTATTAACCATATTCCTAGATATTTCTTTTTTTGTAATTTGTAGTCCCATTACACTTTCAAACTGCTTGTTTTTAGGTTTTATATTTTTCACTAACATTTTAGTTTTATCCCTGTTAATTTTGAGTCCTGAGACCTCTCCATATTTCTCTAATTCCTTTCTCAGAATTGGATCTGATTCTAATGGCTGCTCAATAAAAAACCAAATCATCTGTGAATGCTTGTAATTTATACTCCTCTTGACCATTCAAAATTATAACAGTACTGAAAAATATGACATGTGACCATTTTTCACACTTAGGAATGTTGTGGCATCCCCA
The DNA here is from genome assembly GCA_009733165.1 of Naja naja. Taxonomy (NCBI): domain Eukaryota; kingdom Metazoa; phylum Chordata; class Lepidosauria; order Squamata; family Elapidae; genus Naja; species Naja naja. The sequence continues at coordinate 240,960,253 of CM019149.1, read as the reverse complement.
TGGTCACATGACCAAAAATCAGGCACTTGGCAACTGACTCATATTTATGATCCTTGAAGAATTCTGGGATCATGTGATCATCTTTTGAGATCTTCTGACAAGCAAAGTCAATGGGGAAGCCATATTCACTTAACAACCAGGTTACTAACTTAACAACTGTGGTGATTCACTTAACAACTGTGGCAAGAAAAGTCATAACATGGTGCTTTACTCACTTTACAAAGGTCTCACAATGACAGAAATGTTGGACTCAGTTGTGATTGTTAAGTCAAGGGCTAACTGTACGAAATGAAGATAATGTTGATTTCTAGAAAGATTTTAAAAGCAGCTGGAATCGGAACATGAACAAGTCATGGATCATTCTGAGACTTTGATCACAAGTCAGTAGTAAGTTAAGTTTTCCTTAAGTTCAGCTCAAGTGGTGATTACACTGACATGTCCATATTATTAACAACAGTGCAGAATTGGCTTGCCATTACTTTAATCCAGGAGCTACATACCCTTCAGAGCAGGGGTCCCCAAACTTGGCAACTTTAAGACTTGTGGACTTCATCTCCCAGAATTCTCCAGCCTGGCTGGAGTCTTAAAGTCCACAAGTCTTAAAGTTGCCAAGTTTGGAGACCTCTGCTCCAGAGAACTGAGGGTTTTTTAAATATATTTTAATAGCAATGAGGACGTTGTTTCTGTCTACATTGAAGAAAGGGTGAATTAGCAATCCAGATGAATTTTGTACATCCAATAGGAGATGCTGCCAGTAGATCTTCTTTTGTCTCTGTTTACCCCTGAGTGAACTTGTGAATAAAGATTATTCCTACAATTCCGCTGAGTCTTGATTGGATCCATCTGGTAGTGATTTAGCTCCAGTTACTCAACATGGGCAGAATGAGTGACCTGAATATTTCCATTACATCTTATTTTATAACTTCAGAAAAAGTATTTAATTTCTTGGTGTTTCTGTTCATATGTTATCAATGGAAAAAGATCCTCAAGAATGGACCATTAATGCACTAGAGAATTTATTACCTCTTAAATGTTGTGCAAGTATCACAGGGAAACTAATATGGAAGAAACTGTGGCTTTCCCTTCTTAAATGTTTAAAAAATGCCCAGAAATAATGCAGAAGAATTTAAACAGGGAAAGGTTTGTTCTGGTTATGCTAACTATGTCAAGCTGTTATTCTTTGTAGAACAATTTAAGCAAACAAGAGATGAGCAGAGATGCCAAAACTTTATTACTGCTTTAAAAGGTCTCTAGGATTAAAAAAAATGAATTGCTTCAGTACTGCTTCTCCAACTGGTTTTAATATAGTGCAGTTTGTTAGTGTGGAATGATGGATCTGTTCCATCAAGGAATGGTTAGCTTTGCCACAAAAACATATATCCTAGAATTATTTTAAGTTACGCTGTTCCAGATTCATTGACACTAACAGCTGGGAGAAATACCACAATCATCCCAGCTTTAGTTAAAATCACTACCGTATAGCCAAGTCATATGTTAAATTTTGACATAATATTTGAGCTTGCCAGAGTGCTCCCCCATCTGCATACATTGGAGTAGTGACTGTCACAAAAGTTTCCTCATTGACTTTGTTTTAACCCAGCAGAGCCTTTCTAAAGTAAGCACCATAGTAATTTGAGTCTAAATAATTTTATTCTAAAAACTTCTAAGTTTTTACCTGAAAAGTTGTGACCAAACTTACTCTAAACATAATCAAGAACAAACCCCATCCACCCCATTTTATTACATACAAAAAAGGTAGAATAGGTAGAAAGGTAGAAAGGGCGTGCATAAGTGCACCAACGTGCCTACCGTCCCTGTCCTATTGTTTCTTTTATTTTTCTTATATGTATTCATTTCATGTATTCACAACTATGTTTATCCTTGTAAGCGATTGACAAAATAAATAAATTTAAATAAATTTAAATTTAAAAATGTTTCCCCATAAATAAATAAAATTTATCAGTGTGGAAGATGAGCTAATTTTGCAATATTTGGGGTGCATATGGACTGATCTGGTTCACTTGGCAGTACCGAAATATGAGATTGCTTGGTAAGTCTTCTGTTACACTCAGTTCAATAGCCAGGATATGTTGTTATCATGTTGCCCAGGATCAATGACTTCAGGAAAAAAAAAGGGTTGGCAGGAGTCAAAGATTCAGCACATATCTCAAAATACATCCACTTTTTTCTATGGACATCCCATTGTGACTCATGAATCCAGCCTTCTCAAGCCTTACACCATCCGTACAATTTCCTAGGAAAGTATGCTGTATTTACTAAATGAAAGAGTCTTAAATTTGCCATACATTTGCACCAATACAATGTTAATAATATGATTGTGGAGGATACTATTATATACATTGGAGTGCAGTGTAGACTAGCCTCCTTGAGGTGCATCTCAAGCAATATGACCTTGTCATGGCTAAATAGTCTATGCCTTTTGGTTGCTGGACCTTACATGGTTCTCCCAGAAAGAAGAAGCAACATAAGTACCAAAAATAAAGACAATGGTTAATGCTGTATTCTGTATTCAAAATGCTGTAGTGTAACAATTCCCATAATAAACAATCAATAACCATAGTAAATAGTGATGGATAGTTTTTCAGGAGCAAAACAAAGCAGAGCATTGAAGGGAAATACAGAGGGAAACATTGTGCTCAAAGTCTCAAGGCAAACATGTATTTAGGCAAACATGTGAAGTCTCAAGGCAAACATGTGAAGAAGAGCTGAGTTGCATGAGTTGGATTATGAGCATCTTCTACAATCTGTTGACCTCCAGATGTGTAGCACTTCAACTCCTGTAAATACCAAGGAGCAGACTAAGAGAACATCTCCTCATTTATATGGACATGTCATTTTTAGTGTATTAAAGCTCTATATAACTAGGATTAGATATTAAACTCTCCAATAGGGATCTCTGCCAGCCCTTTATTCTTCAAATTATTTTTTCTGGAGCTAGCTTTTTTAAATCAAGAGCTGTATATTTGCTAATTTACAGACTGATATACCAACAGCAAGGGCTTCTATCCATAAAATGGGCAGCTTGCAGTCACAAGAATGCATCTGGATTGCTGTTTTATTTACAAGCCACAGAATTTTTGTGGAGTGTACAAACAAGTTTCAGAAAACCTTATTTTTCCAGTTCATACCTAACTTTTTTTTCTAATTTCTGGCAAACATAGCCCTTTTCCATCTCTGGGTACCACCCAACTTTTCCAAGGAGTGTCTTCCTGATGAATTAATTTTTCTCTCAGTTTCTATGTTGTCATCATCTCTTTTTAATGAGAACTGATTTACGCATCCACTTCTGGTTCAGGCAAAAAAACAGGACAATTCTTGTGCTATCTTCTCTGCACCTACAGGGAAACAAACTGTCCTGTACAAAATAATAATAGAATGTAGTGAATAAAGACGTAACATTAATGAGCATGTAGAGATGTAGAGATAGTAGATTTATCAACAGAAAAATTGACATGCATTCCTCTTCTAATAGTTAATGGAAATAGTAAGTCATAGAAGGAGGTATTTATAAACAAAAGACAATGAAAAGCAAGCCTTCCACATACAACAAAACATGACTCTGCTTTGTTTTGTAACTTTATTTACCTTGTCCCTATCTAAAATAAATGGGAGAGCTGGAATTTAAATAAAGATATTTTAAATAAAATCTATGATTTTCTCAACTGTAATGCATGACTTCAAAAGTTGGATTATCAGAAAAACTGAAGGGAAAAAAATTAATGTCTTAACCAATGCTATGAAAACACTGAGATTTCCTTAAACTATATAAGAAGAACAAATCCTTCAATATTAAATGAAATCCAGACAATGGAAACACTAATTACAAATTTACTCTGAAGTATGGCCAAAAACAAGAGTCACTGGAGAAGACTCTGATGCTTGGGAAAAGATTGAAGGTCATCAAAAAAGAGGCTGATAATAATAATAATCTACTGTGTGATAGTAGAGAGATGGAAAACATAAAGTATAAAGTTGTGAAAAAGGCAGGAATTTAAAGTCAAGATGATGTAAGGGGTAATTCTGCTCTCCAGCAAGGGTTTCTTACACATGGCACCATTGTACATTTTCAGGAAATTTCAGCCAGGTTCAACCAAATGAAGTAACGACTAGTTCCCACAGTTCACAACCTGTAGGAGAAGGAGCTTAGAGCTGGCCCAACCAATCAGGTTCACCTGTGAAGTTCCTAGTGGGACGTGTATAACCAACCCAGCTAGGTACACTCTATTAGTCATGGAGGGTTGTTGCAATACCAGCTCTGCTTCTGCCTACTTCTGTTCTTGCCTGCAGTTAATGAGGCCCAGCCTTCCCTCTTTCCTAGAACTAGTCCACAAAAGATTGGACAGCAGGCTTGGATGTCCCAAGCATGGCAAGGTTATCACTGCCCAAAGTAAGTTTAGCCAGGGTTAGTTGTCAAGAGCCTTGACAAGGACCCCTTTCCCAGCCTCTCATTAAACAGACTATTTGATAACCCATTTTTACATGCGAGGCCAACATTCCTCTGAATCTCATGAAGGAAAATCTGATAATAGGTACTCTTAATAGGCATTCCCTTTGTTGAGAAACAATGAAAAATTCTCCAACGACATGAGTTCTCCTTTCAATTTCTCCCCCTCCTGAACAGTCATTTGCCAGTAATCTTCTGCCCTCTCTTGTCTTGCCAAGAAGAAGAAAATTGTATCCTTACATTTTTAGAAGCAGCTGGTCACTATAGCTGTTCTTCACATGAAGAACGTGAAGAAGGCTGTGTTCAGACAGAAAATAAATAAAAATTGAAGTGTAAGTGTTATGTATGCAGAGTTTGAATTGATTGGTTGTTCTTGTAAAGTGTTTGAAATCATTGGTTAAAAAGTGCGGGAAAACCCTGCACTATGATTGGCTGTCAGCCGAGGCAGCCGGCTATATATAGCTCCCTTGGCTAAGCCAAATTGGGTCTGTTCTGAGTTGAAGTCACAATAAACTTAAGAGCTGAAGCACTCCGTGTCTGCCTCTCTATGCAAACTTAATACTGGCGACGAAGGTGGGATTCCCCTGAAGAGAAGGCAACGCGGAACAGAAGAAGAGCGAGATGGCTGCGCTGAACACCCCCCCAGTCCCGTTCGATCTGACAGCAGAAGACTGGGAGTCGTATGCAGATCGTTTCCAAATGTATCTGGAAGGAAACGATCTAGCCGACATTTCCGAGAAGCGGAAGAGGGCGGTCTTTCTTACGTACTGCGGTCCGGCAGTTTTCAAGACGGCGAAGGCATTAGCGGGAGCTGCAGACGTGAAGGTAATGGACTGGCCTGATTTGGAAAGGCTGTTAAGAGCCCATTATGCGCCACAAGTATCGTGTCTCATTAAGAGACACGAGTTTTACTGTCATGATCAGGGGGATAACGAAAGTATAAGCGATTTCGTGGCAAGTTTAAGAGACATTGGGGGTGCATGCAAATTCAACAGTTTAGAAGAGGCCATGCGTGATCGTTTTGTCCTGGGCCTTAAAGACAAGGTGTTACAGAGCAAGTTATTAATGAAACCTAAGATCACGCTGAAAGAAGCAACAGAAGAAGCCTCTTCAGCAGAAGCTACCAAGTCCTCAGCAGCAGCCATGAGGAAGATGAACAGGGCCACGAGCCATTCTGATGGGGAAAAGTCCACTACGAATCACTGTGAGGAACTAGATTCTGAGTCGGATTGCAGTGAGGTGGAGGATGGAATTTACAGACTCAGAATGGAGCGGAAAAAGAAAGACCTGGGAAGAAAGAGGCAAGATTTCTACTGCAGAGATTGTGGGGGAAGCCACCCCTGCACTGAATGCAAGTTTCTAGACACCATTTGCCTCCGTTGTGAAAAAAGAGGACACCTAGCAAGAGTCTGCAAATCATCCAGAACTCCACCAAGCAGAAGGAAGTTTGTGGCAACCAAAGACAAAGAATTGAAGCCAAACAACCTCAGTGAGAAAATGGGGCGCAGCACAGAAGCAAATGGGAAGAATGAAACTGGTCATTCTTCTCCTCTAAAAAACAGAAAAGTGCATGTCAAGGTACTTATTGAAGGAAGGCCTTGCCAAATGGAAGTGGACTCAGGCTCATACCTATCTATGGTGTCATGGGACACTATTCACTACTTCCAAACATCCAGGAGAATCACTTCAAGAAGCAAGCATTGACTCTTAAAGACTACCAAGGGAACAAGATTCCAGTAGTTGGAACAAGAGAATTCAACGTCAAGTTCAAGGGCCACACCAAGCGTCTACCCCTGACCATCGTAGACAAGGATCGCCCAAGTCTGCTGGGACTTGAATGGTTCAACCCGCTGGGCATCGAGGTGACTGGCATCAATCACATGAGCAACACTGAGTGGGAAGAGGCCTTGAAGTCTGAATTTCCAGAGGTCTTCAGCGACGGATTAGGGAAGTACTTGGGGACCCCTATCACCTTTAACCTAGATCCCAAGGTACAACCAATCCGTTTAAAACCCAGAAGGGTTCCATTTGCCTTAAAGGAAAAATTGATGCACAATTAGATAAACTAATAGCTCAAGGGGTTTTAGAGCCCACTGACCACTCCAGGTGGGAGACACCCATATTCACACCAGTCAAGGCTAATGGGTCTGTGAGAATCTACAAGGGGACATTGAACCATGCGCTACAACAGAGCGCATATCCAGTTCCAGTAGTGCATCATTTATTACATTCTCTTGGTGGTGGCACAGTTTTCGCCAAATTGGACCTGGCCCAGGCATATCAACAGTTAACAGTTGATGATGCCACTGCAGAAGCCCAAACCATTGTAACCCATAGAGGTGCTTTCAAATGCAAAAGGTTGCAATTTGGAGTAAGCGTGGCACCAGGCATCTTCCAAAGCCTTATAGAAAGTATGCTTCAAGGGTTGCCAGGGGTGGTGCCCTATTTTGATGACGTCTTAATCTCTGCTGCAAATGACACTCAGTTACACGAGAGACTCAGAGAACTCCTAACCAGATTCAAAAAGCGGGATTAAAAGTCAAAGAAGAGAAATGCACACTTAGAACTGACAAAGTAGAATTCTTGGGTTACATGATTGATAAACATGGCATCCACCCCCCAGAAGCCAAAGTTCAGGCAATCAAAGAAGCCCTCAGGCCAAAATGCAAAACAGATTTGCAAGCATTCTTGGGACTCATTAACTTCTATCATATGTTTCTACCTCAGAAGGCAACCATTGCAGAACCCCTACATAGATTACTGGACAAAAAATCTGCATGGGTCTGGGGCAGAAAGTAACAAGCTGCATTTAACAATATTAAGAGACAAATCACGTCTGATTTTTTTTTTCTGCGCATGCCCCTAAAGATGGCCGCTCGTTCGTAGCATCCCGGGGTGGTGTGGTTTGAAGAGGTCCGTGAGGAGGTGTGGAGGCATTTTTTCTTCCCCCGACCCCAGGTTCGGACATTTGAAGACCTGGTGGATCGGTGGGTGCTAGCGTGGTCGAGCCTGTCTGTCTCTGTGCGGCGGGCCTTGGCCGCAAAGCCGATCAGCTGGCAGGTGGGACAGCTGGCGGTCGGAGAGGGCAGAGCCAGTGAAGGAGGAGGCGGCGAATGAGGCGAGCAGTGTTCTGGCCCTCAGCCTGACTCTTGCTGCGGTTTCAGCTTGTCCTGGGGAACCCAAGGTCAACAGTGGTGACGATGGGGGGCAGCGGAGGAGCAGCGGCGAGGTCACTGGTGGCAGCGGCATCAGAGTTTTGGCTTGGGGTGTCGCCTTTGCCCCCGCGCCTGATTTTCGCCGCTGTTCCGCTTGCCTTGAGATACTGCTGGCGCCTGTGGCAGCACGACGGGGGACGGGGGCATGCTGAGGTCGCCAGTGGCAGTGGCGACAAGACTTTGGTGCTGGGAGCGTTCCCAGGAAGAGGTGGCACTGGTGCAGAGGAGGACATTAGCCAGCACCCAGGACTCAGCTCTCGCCTTGCCATTTCCGCAGTGGTCCCATCAATTTTGAGGACCCGCGAGGTCGCTGGTGGCAGCAGTGACAGCGGGGGAGCAGTAACAACAGCAGGGTCGCCGGTGGCAGCGGCGATCTCTCTGCTTGGAGAGCCTGAAAGAGCTGGGCGATTTGGGCGCGGATGACAACGGCGCCATTTTCTAAGATGGTGAGGATGGGGGCGGCAGATCGGTGAATGGCCTCGTTGGGCCTGGAGGCAGAGGTGGTGTTGGCCCGAGGTTGCAGCCGGTCTTGGTCCCCTTGTACCATCAATTTTACCAGCTATCCCACCACCTGGTGTGTGAGCAGTCCTTCCTGGCATTTTTGGGAATGGGCCAGAGGCTCTGTCCGTCCTTCCTTTCCCCCCCGCTCCTTATTCTTTCTGCCTTGTCTTCTTTGGCCTGTTACATCTGTAACATCTGTTACATCTTTACCTGGCCATGGACTATGAACTGTGCCTCCCTTCCTCCTCTCTCACCTGATGGATGCTGGCCTGGGGTTTTGGGCATTCCCTACCATTTGCTGTGGTGAGAGGGCAGCATGGTGGGGACGCTTTTCCCTACACGCCTGGCTCATGTCATCTGTCCTGATCGACTTTCCCGAGAGCCCCGGGTGAGAGCGAGGTGGCTGCAGGCCCAAGCATGGGATTGTACCATCGACCCACAGGACTTTGGCAAGAGGGCAGTCCTGATATATGTTCTTGGACCTCCTGGTAGCCGGTTAATTGGACTCTATTGGGTGCTGCTATTACCATTTTAACATCCTTAACATCTGTAATGGCCGACTTCTTCCAACCACTAACTATTCCCCCAGATATTCCATCATCTCAAAATCCGGACCTATTCTTCGACAGAGCTGCAGGGGGAGTGCCCTCTCCTGGGTTTGGCCCTTGGACTCGATGGTGTATCTCGAGGACGGGTTATGGAACCTGAGAGATGGCACAGCTGGGAAGGTGGGGTCTTGGGAGGGGCAATAAGAGGGCTAGTGGGGCTTTGTTGATCCGGTTTTGGACCGCTTCTTAAGGGGTTAGGAGGGTGGGTTGTAAGAAGGGATTCAGCCAGCCCAGAGTGGGGTCGTGGTGGGTGCTGGGGGCCAGTGGGGCCCCGGAGGACAGGGTGGGAGCGGCGATTTCCAGGGTGGTTGGGTTCGCAGGCAACGATGCGGGGCCAGATCATAAGGAGCACGCCCGTCTTATGCGGTGGCTCACCCCGATGCCTCTTCCCAATGTCCTGGGGACCCGGGATCTAGGACCCCTGACTCCGGCTGGTGTACTTTAATGCCAGGTCCGTGGCTAATAAGGCCACCCTCCTCCGTGAGGTAATCGAGGAGGAGGCCATGGATCTGGCCTGTATCACTGAGACCTGGGTGGGCCCAGAGGGGAGTCCCTCTAGTTGATCTATGCCCCCAGGTTTTCGGGTGTTGCACCGCCTCGGGTCCAGGGAAGGGGTGGAGGGGTAGCTGTTGTTATTCGAGAAGCCCTGATTCCAAGGAAGGTCTCTGTTCCGGAGATAGGTGGGTGTGAAGCCCTCCTTTTGAGATGCGGGTCTGAGAGTCGGATGGGCTTGCTGCTCACATACATTTCCCCAGCTGTGTGGCAGCTGCCCTGCCGGGGCTGCTTGACGCTATCTCGGGTCTGGCGGTGGAGTTTCCAGGACTTGCCTTCTCTGGGAGTGGCCTCGGCTTTGGCCCAGGAATTCATGGCCTCCATGGCAGCCATGGATCTGACTCAAGTGATTGACGGCCCGACTCACGAGGGGGGCAACATGCTCGACCTGGTTTTTGTCTCGAGCAGTGGTGATCTGGGGAGTGGTGATCTTATTATCCACCCTGCCCATGGTCAGATCATTATCTCCTATGGCTGGCTTTTCGACAAGCTGCCCCACACTGCTGGGATGAGGAGCCCCTCAGGTGGTTCTGCCCCAGGCCTGATGGACCTGGAAAGGTTCCAGGCAGAGCTGGGGTTTTTCCTACATCCCTGGTCCACGGCTCTGCCGAGACCCTGGCGGCCGCTTGGCAGCAGGCAGCCGCGGGGGCTCTTGACAGAGTTGTCCCCATGCGTCCCCTTACTGCAGATCCCGTGGCTCCATGGTATACCGGGAGCTCCGGGAGATGAAGCGATGGAGAAGGGGTCTAGAGAGCAGGTGGAGGTCGACCCACCGATCTGACCGAGCCCAGTGGAGAGCCTATATCAGGACCTATCTGGTAGCTGTGAGAGCGTGAGAAGGGTTTATTTCTCCGCCTCATAGCATCCAGGCAAACCGCCCAGCCGCTGTTGGGGTCGCCCGCCCCTCCTCCATCCGGGGCTGTGGCGGATCCCCTGTGGGGTCGAGCTGAGGAATTTGGTCAGTTCCTGCAGGATAAGATCGCCGGATTCGGGGGCTGAACTCCAATTTGCCGTGGTCTGATGCCGAGGGTGCAAGTGGTCTAGCTAATGTTATCTGGACTGAGTTCGATCCTGTTTCTGAGGATGAAGTGGACAGGATTATGCGACACTGAGTTCCACCACATGTTTGTTGGACCCATGCCCTTCCTGGTTGGTTTATGCCTCCAGGAGGTGACATGCGGCTGGCTCGGGCAGTGGTCAACGCTTCTCTGGGAGAGGGTGCCTTTCCCGCTGCCCTGAAGGAGGCAGTGGTGAGGCCTCTCCTGAAGAAGCCTGCCCTGGACCCAGCCGAATTAAACAACTTTCATCCGTCTCCAATCGCTTTTAGCAAAGGTTGTTGAGAGTGTGGTGGCTCAGCAATTTCCGCTTTTCCTGGATGAAGCGGACTACCTGGATCCGTACCAATCGGGCTTTCGACCCGGTATAGCACGGAGACAGCATTGGTCGCACTGATGGATGATCTCCTGAGGGCTCGGGACAGGGGTTTTTCCTCTGTCCTGGTCCTGTTAGATCTCTCAGCTGATACCATCGACCATGGTATCTTATTGTCTCGGGGTTGGGAGGGAGGCACTGTGTTGCAGTGGTTCGCCTCCTTCCTCTCGGACGCTCGCAATCTGTGTTGGCAGGGGGCAGAGGTCAACTCCAAGGGGCTCACTTGTGGGGTCCCTCAGGGTCTGTCCTCTCCCTTCTGTTCAACATTTATATGAAACCGCTGGGTGAGATCATCCATGCTTTAGTGAAGTATCATCAGTATGCTGATGATACGCAGTTATACATCTCCACCCCAGGCCATATCAGTGATGCCCTCTGTGATGTCCTGTTGTTTGGATGCACGGATCTGGATGGACAGTAACATGCTTCGCTCAATCCGCTAAGACAGAGTGGCTGTGCATACAGACATCTCGGTCCAGTCAGGAGATTCCATCTTTGGTCATGGGGAGAGGTGTTACCCCCATGGATAGGGCACGGAACCTGGGGATCCTCCTGGATTCACGGCTCAGGCTGGAGGAGCAGGTGGGAGCCGTGGCCAGGGGGCCTTTGCCCAGGTCCGCTGGTTTGCCAGTTACGCCCATATCTGGACCGAGATGCCTGCGATGGTCACTCAGGCACTTGTCACCTCACGGCTCGACTACTGCAACGCTCTCTATCTAGGACTGCCCTTGCATACCATCCGAGGCTTCAGCTGGTAAAATGCTGCCGCTGGGTTGTGATGGGAGTTTCCGTTCTCCCATGTTACGCTCCTGCGTGGTTTGCATTGGTTGCCGGTTGCCCTCCGAGAGATTCAAGGTTTTGGTACTGACATTCAAAGTCCTACGAGACATGGGTCCGGTTATTTACGGAGCGCCTACTGCGGCATCAAATACCAACCCCTGTACGAAGACAGGCAGGGACTCCTCGCGGTTGTCTGCGACTCAATGTCGCTTGGTGATGCGGGGAGGGCTACTCTGTGGTGGCTCCCCCTATGGAATCAACTACCTCTGGGGCTTCTGGCCCCCGATCTTCGCACCTTCTGCCACGACCTGAAAACCTGGCTTTTCAGCAGGCTGCTTTGTGCTGACTCCTCTTGGGGTTGTTTTATACTCTGTTTTAGTAATTTGGCTTGTTGGGTTTAATTCTATTTTAGATAACTATTTATTGTGTTGGTTTTATTGTGAGCCAGCCGTCCGTCGGAGAGGGGCTGCATACAAGTCAAATAAATAAATAAATAAATAAATAAATAAAAAATAAATGATCTGTACTAATACAGTTCTCTGAGAATTTGCCTGTTGTACTGACTTGTGATGCATCCCTTTGGAAGTGGCGGGGTGTTGAGCCACATGCTTCCCAGCTGAAGGGAAGCCCCCTATTGCATTTTACTCAAGCTCTTGAAAAGCAGAGAGAAACTACAGCCAACTGGACAAGGAAGC
>CM019149.1:240932654-240947006 GCA_009733165.1 Naja naja | reverse complement strand
TGCTGAGGTCGCCAGTGGCAGTGGCTGACAGGACTTTGGTGCTGGGAGCGTTGCCAGGAAGAGGTGGCACTGGCGCAGAGGAGGACATTAGCCAGCACCCAGGACTCAGCTCGCCCCTTGCGCCATTTCCCAGCAGTGGTCCCATCAATTTTGAGGACCTGCGAGGTCGCTGGTGGCAGCAGTGACAGCGGGGAGCAGTAACAACAGCAGGGTCGCCGTGGCAGCGGCATCTCTCTGCGGCTTGGAGAGTGCCATAAAGAGTTGGGCGATTTGGGCTGATGACAACGGGCCATTGTCTAAGATGGTGAGGATGGGGCGGCGGATCGGGCGAATGGCCTCATGGGCCTGGAGGCGGAGGTGGTGTTGGCCCGAGGTTGCAGCCGGTCTTGGTCCCCTTGTACCATCAATTTTACCAGCTATCCCACCACCTGGTGTGTGAGCAGTCCTTCCTGGCATTTTTGGGAATGGGCCGAGGCTCTGTCCGTCTCCTTTCCCCGCCTCCTTATTCTTTCTGCCTTGTCTTCTTTGGCCTGTTACATCTGTAACATCTGTTACATCTTTACCTGGCCACAGACTATGAACTGTGCCTCCCCTCCTCCTCCTCTTCACCTGATGGACGCTGGCCTGGGGTTTTTGGGCATTCCCTACCGATTTGCTGTGGTGAGAGGGCAGCATGGTGGGGACGCCTTTTCCCCGCTATTACGCCTGGCTCATGTCATCTGTCCTGATCGATCTTCCGGAGAGCCCGCGGTGAGAGCGAGGTGGCTGCAGGCCCAAGCATGGGATTGTACCATCGACCCACAGGACTTTGGCAAGAGGGCAGTCCTGATATATGTTCTTGGACCTCCTGGTAGTGGTTAATTGGACTCTATTGGGTGCTGCTATTACCATTTTAACATCCTTAACATCTGTAATGGCCGGACTTCTCTTCCAACCACGAACTATTCCCCCAGATATTCCATCATCTCAAAACTGACCTATTCTTCGACAGAGCTGCAGGCCTTAAGGGAGTGCCCTCTCCTGGGTTTGGCCTTGGACTCTCGATGGTGTATCTCGAGGACGGTTATGGAACCCTGAGAGATGGCACAGCAGGGAAGGGTGGGGTCTTGGGAGGGGCAATAAGAGGGCTAGTGGGGCTTTGTTGATCCTTTTTGGACCGCTTTTAAGGGGGTTAGGAGGTGGGTTGTAAGAAGGATTCAGCCAGCCCAGAGTGGGGTCGGTGGGGTGCTGGGGGTGCCAGTGGGGCCCGGAGGACAGGGTGGGAGCGGCGATTTCCAGGGTGGTTGGGTTCGGCAGGGGCAACGATGAGGCGGGCCAGATAGCTAAGGAGCACCCCGATGTCTCATGTGGCGCACCATGCCTCTTCCCAATGTCCTGGGGACCCGGGATCTAGGACCCCTGGACTGCTGGTGTACTTTAATGCCAGGTCCGTAATAAGGCCACCCTCCGTGAGGTAATCGAGGAGGAGGCCATGGATCTGGCCTGTATCACTGAGACCTGGGTGGGCCCAGAGGGGAGTCCCTCTAGTTGATCTATGCCCCCAGGTTTTCGGGTGTTGCACTGGCCTCGGGTCCAGGGAAGGGGTGGAGGGTAGCTGTTGTTATTCGAGCCCTGATTCCAAGGGAGGTCTCTGTTCCGGAGATAGGTGGGTGTGAAGCCCTCCTTTGAGATGGGTCTGAGAGTCGGATGGGCTTGCTGCTCACATACATTTCCCCAGCTGTGTGGCAGCTGCCCTGCCTGGGCTGCTTGACCATCTCGGTCTGGCGGTGGAGTCTTCCAGACTTGCCTTCTGGGAGTGGCCTCGGCTTTGGCCCAGGAATTCATGGCCTCCATGGCAGCCATGGATCTGACTCAAGTGATTGACGGCCCGACTCACTGAGGGGGCAACATGCTCGACCTGGTTTTTGTCTCGAGCAGTGGCGAGTGATCTGGGGAGTGGTGATCTTATTATCCACCCCGCTCCATGGTCAGATCATTATCTCCTATGGCTGGCTTTGACAAGCTGCCCCACACTGCTGGGATGAGGAGCCCCTCAGGTGGTTCCTGCCCCAGGCTGATGGACCCGGAAAGGTTCCAGGCAGAGCTGGGGTTTTTACATCCCTGGTCCACGGCTCTGCCGAGACTCCTGGCGCTGGCAGCAGGCAGCCAGGGGCTCTTGACAGAGTTGTCCCCATGTCCCCTTACTGTCAGAGGTCCCGTGTGGCTCCATGGTATACCGGGAGCTCCGGAGATGAAGCGATGGAGAAGGGGTCTAGAGAGCAGGTGGAGGTCACCCGCTCCAATCTGACCGAGCCCAGTGGAGAGCCTATATCAGGACCTATCTGGTAGCTGTGAGAGCTGCAGAAGGGTTTATTTCTCCGCCTCATAGCATCCACAGGCAACCGCCCAGCCGCCCTGCGGGGTCGCCCGCCCCTCCTCCATCCGGGGCTGTGGCGGATCCCTGTGGGGTCGAGCTGAGGAATTTGGTCAGTTCCTGCAGGATAAGATCGCCGGATTCGGGGCTGAACTCCAATTTGCCGTGGTCTGATGCCAGGGTGCAAGTGGTCTAGCTAATGTTATCTGGACTGAGTTCGATCCTGTTTCTGAGGATGAAGTGGACAGGATTATGCGACACTGAGTTCCACCACATGTTTGTTGGACCCATGCCCTTCCTGGTTGGTTTATGCCTCCAGGAGGTGACATGCGGCTGGCTCGGCAGTGGTCAACGCTTCTCTGGGAGAGGGTGCCTTCCGCTGCCCTGAAGGAGGCAGTGGTGAGGCCTCTCCTGAAGAAGCCTGCCCTGGACCCAGCCAATTAAACAACTTTCATCCGTCTCAATCGCTTTTAGCAAGGTTGTTGAGAGTGTGGTGGCTCAGCAATTTCCGCTTTTCCTGGATGAAGCGGACTACCTGGATCCGCATCAATCGGGCTTTCAACCCGGTATAGCACGGAGACGGCATTGGTCGCACTGATGGATGATCTCCTGAGGGCTCGGACAGGGTTTTTCCTCTGTCCTGGTCCTGTTAGATCTCTCAGCTTTCGATACCATCACCATGGTATCTTATTGTTGGGGTTGGGAGTGGGAGGCACTGTGTTGCAGTGGTCGCCTCCTTCCTCTCGACGCCGCAATCTGTGTTGGCAGGGGGCAGAGGTCAACTCCAAGGGCACTCACTTGTGGGGTCCTCAGGGTCTGTCCTCTCCCTTCTGTTCAACATTTATATGAAACCGCTGGGTGAGATCATCCGCTGCTTTAGTGAAGTATCATCAGTATGCTGATGATACGCAGTTATACATCTCCACCCCAGGCCATATCAGTGATGCCCTCTCTGTGATGTCCTGTTGTTTGGATGCTGTACGGATCTGGATGGACAGTAACATGCTTCGCTCAATCCAGCTAAGACAGAGTGGCTGTGCATACAGACATCTCGGTCCAGTCAGGAGATTCCATCTTTGGTCATGGGGGAGAGGTGTTACCCCCATGGATAGGGCACGAACCTGGGGATCCTCCTGGATTCATGGCTCAGGCTGGAGGAGCAGGTGGGAGCCGTGGCCAGGGGGCCTTGCCCAGGTCCGCTGGTTCGCCAGTTACGCCCATATCTGGACCGAGATGCCCGCGATGGTCACTCAGGCGCTTGTCACCTCACGCTCGACTACTGCAACGCTTCTATCTAGGACTGCCCTTGCATACCATCCGAGGCTTCAGCTGGTGCAAAATGCTGCCGCTGGTTGTGATGGGAGTTTCCGTTCTCCCATGTTACCCTCCCGCGTGGTTTGCATTGGTTGCCGGTTGCCCTCCGAATGAGATTCAAGGTTTTGGTACTGACATTCAAAGTCCTACGAGACATGGGTCCGGTTATTTACGGAGCGCCTACTGCTGGCATCAAATACCAACCGCCTCTGTACGAAGCGCAGGCAGGGACTCTCGGCGCTTCTGTGACTCAATGTCGCCATGTGATGCGGGGAGGGCCTACTCTGTGGTGGCTCCCATGGAATCAACTACTCTCTGGGGCTCCGCCTGCCCCGATCTTCGACCTTCTGCCACCTACCTGAAAACCTGGCTTTTTCAGCAGGCTGCTTTGTGCTGACTCCTCTGGGGGGTTGTTTTATACTCTGTTTTAGTAATTTGGCTTGTTGGGTTTAATTCTATTTTAGATAACTATTTATTGTGTTGGTTTTATTGTGAGCCTCGCAGTCCCTCGGGAGAGGGGCGCATACAAGTCAAATAAATAAATTAAATAAATAAATAAATAAATAAATAAATAAATGATTCTGTACTAATACAGTTCTCTGAGAATTTGCCTGTTGTACTGACTTGTGATGCATCCCCTTTTGGAGTGGCGGGGTGTTGAGCCACATGCTTCCCAGCTGAAGGGAAGCCCCATTGCATTTTACTCAAGACTTGACTAAAGCAGAGAGAAACTACAGCCAACTGGACAAGGAAGCCTTGGCAATTGTTGCAGCTGTCAAGAAATTCCATGAGTATCTATATGGGAGAACATTTACTATTGTCACAGATCACAAAACTCTTTAGGCATTGTGGCAGGGGACAAACCAACGCCCACCATCCTGTCACCAAGAATGCTGAGATGGACTGAATTTCTTGCTGCTTATTCATACAAACTCATCCACAGGCCTGGAAAGACATTGGGCATGCAGATGCTTTGAGTCGCTGCCCACTTCCTTCACACACTGAGGACCCTGCTCCTGAGACTCACACCTTTTTCTAGAAACTGTTGCCAAGCTTCCAGTACATGCTGCTGAAATTGCCAGAGAGACTGCCAAAGACACTTTATTGGCTCCTGTTATAGGCTGGATTAAGAAAGGTTGGCCACTTCAAGATCTACCTCAACTTGCCCAACCTTTAAATCCAGGCAAACTGAATTATCTGTATTAAGAGGATGTATTTTGTGGGGTAACAGGGTGGTTATTCCTGCAAAACTACAGAAAGAGGTTTTGGAAATGTTACATGAGGGTCATCAGGGAATTGTCAGAATGAAGGGATTGGCCAGGAGTTATGTATGGTGGCCAGGTATTGACAAAATGGTTGAAAACTGGGTTGCATCCTGTCCCAACTGTCAGGTAGTCAGGCCTGCCCCACCTCTCGCCCCCACACAGGAATGGGGGAATGTCCTAGGCCCATGGTCCAGGATTCACATTGATTTTGCTGGCCCTACCAGAGGGCACACTTTCCTTATTATAGTAGATGCATATTCCAAATGGCTAGAGGTCATCCCCATGGCATCCACCACAACTGAAGCTGTCATCATCAAAAACTTAAGAAACTTTTTGTAACTCATGGGTTACCTGATGTTCTTGTTTCTGACAATGGTCCTCAATTTACATCCAACTTTTTGAATCATATTTAGCACAGCAGGGTATCAGACATGCCCTGACAGTCCCTGGGCATCCTTCGGCTAACGGCCGGGCTGAACGCATGGTACATTTACCAAGGAAAAATCAGCAATTGGGTCCAGGGGACATCACTGAGAAAGTTGAAAACTACTCAGTGTCCAGCATATCACTCCCAACCCCTCAACTAACTTAACCCCAGCCGAGTTGTTGATGGGTAGGAAACTCAGATCTCCCCTTGACCGCCTTCATCCCAATGCACCACTAGATTCCACTAGCAAAATTCGCACATTCACTGTGGGTGATTCTGTTTATGCAAAAAACCTTCTGGGTGAACCCTTATGGATTCCTGCTGAGATAACCCAAATCGCAGGCCCCAGATCTTACAGGGTACAAATGGAGGATGGTGTCCTCTGGAGCAGGCACATTGATCAGCTAAGATCCAGTCTACCTCAGGAGCATCGCCATTGCTCCTCTCTGGTTCCCATACCTACTGCCTCTTCTAGGGGGGAAGGAGAGGATTATGAGGATAATCAGCAAGCAAGAATCAACCCCATGTGTAATGAGCTAACATGACAGGAACCATCCCAAAACCTGTCACAGTGCCAACAACCATTTTACAAATGGAAGATTGCACATCACTACCTGACTTAGGTGCTGACATTGGGTTGGAGATGGATTGGGAGGAGAGACCAGGTTGTAGTAACCAAACAGGTTCTACCATTACTAGAAGTCCAAGTAAGGAAATGTCACACATTTCCTCCTCACAAGGTGAGAACCTTAAAACATCTGAACCACGTAGGTCTCAACGTGACACGAAGAGCCCCACCTATTTAAAAGAATACATTAGATAGATGGGGTTTGAGTATGGACTAAACCTAGTGGGGAGGGGTGTTATGTATGCAGAGTTTGAATTGATTGGTTGTTCTTGTAAAGTGTTTGAAATCATTGGTTAAAAAGTGGAAAACCCTGCACTCTGATTGGCTGTCAGCCGAGGCAGCCGGCTATATATAGCTGCCTCGGCTAAGCCAAATTGGGTCCGTTCTGAGTTGAAGTCACAATAAACTTAAGAGCTGAAGCACTCTGTGTCTGCCTCTCTATGCAAACTTAATAGTAAGCCTAAAATATTCTCCATCAAATTAAAAATAATAATAATAAATCAAATTGCCTCCAAAAACGATATAAATTAAAATTCTAGCTTTGCCCATGTCATGCTACTGAACTTTATATCATAGCCACTTTCATTTTAATGCCCGCTTCTCCAAAACTATTATGATCAATGACCACCCAAAAAATATGCACTCATGTTCTAATTGCATAATCCTCCTAATGCAAGTCCTCCTAAACTAGACACAGTTTTCCTCAGTTTTATCTCCACTAGCTATAGACTGGAAGCAGGTCACTAGCTAAGTGAACATGAAACATAAGCTGTGAGTTAGGGGGAAGATAGTCAGTTATTCTCCTAATGAAAAGAAGAAGAAAAACAAAGCACAAGAGAAAAATGCTAGAATGCATGGTCCACCCATTGTGGAGGTGTAAAAGAGAAAAACATCTGTGGTTGTTTTTAAAAAAAATGCTTGCTATGTGCCAGCTCTGGTTTTAGTTGAAGCAATTGGTGGAATGCATAAAAATCAGGAAGAGTCCAGTAGCCCCTTTTGAGAATAATAAAGGCTACAAAAAGACACAAGCTTTTGTGAGGTGTAGCTTACTTCAATAGATGCAATCTATGATAGCAGGTGGGGAAGCAACCTTCATGAGCAGGGGTGGGATTCAAATTTTTAACAACCGGTTCTGTGGTCATGGCTTAGTTGATGGGTGTGGCTTGGTGGTCATGTGATTGGGTGGACATGGGTTAGTGGTCATGTTATTGGCTGGGTGTGGCCAACTCAATATTATTCACATCAAGGCACGCATCTCCTCGCCTGGCCTCTCATGACTGTGGGGATGCTGCAACAGTCATAAGTGTGAAAAATGGTCATAAGTCACTTTTTTTCAGTGCCATTGTAACTTTGAATGGTCATTCCACACAAGCAAAATACCAGCAAAGGAGGGGAAAAAAACTCCAGAGAAGTTCCTGAGACAGTAAGTCCAATCCTACCAAGAATGTAATAAGGGTTAACGGAGAGGCAGTTTCTGTAAGCAACACCAGAATGTTTCCTTCCTGCCTTCCTTACAGGATTAGGCCAATAATTTCTTCTAACAACCAGTTCTCCGAACTGGCTTAGAATGTTAACAGCCGGTTCTAGTGAATCAGTGCGAACTGGTAGAATCCCACCCCTGCTCATGAGGTTGGACCCCATGTGACTATATCCCTAGGGCAGAGGTCTTCAAACTTGGCAACTTTAAGCTGGCTGGAGAATTCTGGGAGTTGAAGTCCACAAGTCTTAAAGTTGCCAGGTTTGAAGACCTCTGCCCTAGTGAATATATTATCTCTGAAATCAAATTGAGTTTCAGTTCTAGATTCTTCATTTTAAAGTCTGAATCATAAGACAAACTACAGACACTGCCAGACAATCAACTGGTTTCAGCATACTATGACAGAGAAGCAAGCCAAGACAGAACAAAAATTGAAGACGTGTGTTTAGACATACAGGTGATGTTTAACTTTTTGCAGATAGTCCTCTGTATTAGTGGACTAAATAAATGCACGCTGAAACTATTTAAAACTATTCAAAACTATTAAACTAAACATTAGTTTTGAAGGATATATTTGCCCTTTTAGTTAAATTTCCATATTGAGTCAATTTTAAAAAAACCAATCATTTCCACCTTGATGCCCTCTGGATGTGTAGGAAATCTTATAAATCTTAGCAAGCATGGAGCTCATGCTGACTATTATGGCAGCTACAGAACCCAAATGTCTGGGAGCTACAAAGTTGAAGAAGGATGAAATAAACCCACCAACATATTAAATTTTTAAAATCTGCTAAATGATTGCATACTGCAAAGAAAGTACGTCATACACTAATACATTCTTTCACTGATGAGGAGAATCAGGTTTTATAAGCAGAACTGAATGTTACCAATTCGGGCTGTATAACTTTTAAAGGATAGCCAAACAATGACTCATCCCCAAATCTGCACAGATGAAGCATTTGAATCAACTCTGTGACTTTATGAATCCAACACACAATCTCTTTTTCCATGACATAAAGGAGATAATTGCATGCTAAAGTTTTCCAGATGTCTTTTTTTCCCATAGAGTTTCAGTGAGAAAATGCACTTTGTATATTAATTTGAAATCTTGAAATCCATGGCAAAGTATTTAACCAGGAATGAATTTGCACACACACAAAATGTCTTCCCTAAATTCATTTAAAGAAACATGCTAATCCCTTAATTATGCAACATGTTGAAATGATAAAGTGTTCTTGAAAAAACACCTTGATTTAATGAAAGCTGTTGACAAACCTTTGCCACCAGGGAAACTGATAAATCTGCAAGTTTGCAACAGACATCTTAAAAGTCATGAGAACTGGGATCAACCTGATTTGACAAGCTTAACTAATCCACATATTCCAAAGTTAAAAACACCTGGAGTCAAGGTGCTTTATTTTTCTTTTGCACTGTCCCAATAAAATTCTTTCTTCAAGTATCAAAGAAGTAATAGAGGAGAATATTTGTAGCTCTGGGTTGAAATGAGGAGTCCCTGGTGCACTCTGAACTTGGTTATTTTCTTGCAGATTTTTCATTACCAAAACTAGGTAACATCATCAGTGCACATTACCTAATTTGGATAATGAAACATCTGCAAGGAAACAACCAAGCTCAGAGAGCATCAAGGTCCTCTGAAAAAGATGAGCAAGGAACATGATGTATGTGCTGTAGTGGAGGTGTTGACATATTTAGTATGTTAACTTGAAACACACATTCATTCCCAGAATCCAAAATATCTCTTTATGATGGGGATCAGAACTGAAGGAGGCAACATGTCAACCCATATGCCTTTGTTCCACAATGCAGATTTTCTTGCTGCAGGGCGTATTCTGACTGTAATCTATAAGTGGTCACATTTGTACCTAAATATGGCATAAATATACTGCAGCAGCATCTTCTCCATAACCCACTCTTCCTCACATCCCTTGCCCTCTATATGAGATAGGCTTACCACCCTTAGCTGTAATGGAAGTTCTCCTCTGATTCAGACATTATCCAAGGGCAGCCTCAAGACATATAAAATCTGGTGGATGTGTCATCCATTATGTTGGAAGGAAGACAATGATGGGAGGAAAACAGTGATTGAATACAGAAACATTAGATGTAAGACAGGGATCAACAAAGGAGACAAAGAAGAATGGGGGTCTCTTTAATTTATCTCTCGTCTGCCTGTCTCCAGGAAATCTTGCGTGCTGAATTCTTATTTCTCTATTTTGGTAGTAGTTTTAAGCATGAACACCATCATTCTTTAAATTCTGAGCCAGGATGGAAAAGCATCAGGTGGTAAAAACGTGGAATGAAGTCAAGGGCTATTTTATCCAGTACTAACTGATGGGAACCTTTCTATGCTTTTCGCTTCTTGTTTGTTAATGTGATTTCATAAATGGTGGCTATTTTCTACACAGATATTCCTCGACTTACTATCACAATTGAGCCCCAAATTTGTTGCTAAGTGAGACATTTGTTAAATGAGTTTTGCCCCATTTTACGACCTTGCTTGCCACAATTGTTAAGTGAATCACTGCTGACGTTTGGTTAGTAACACGGTTGTTAAGTGAATCTGGCTTCCCCATTGTCTTTGCTTGTCAGAAAGTCACAAAAGGGGATTGCTTGAACCCCGGGACACTGCAACCATCATAAATACGAGTCAGTTGCCAAGCATCTGAATTTTGATCACATGACTACAGTGGTCGTTAAGTGTGAAAAATGATCATAAGTCACTTTTTCAGTGCTGTTATAATTTTGAATGCTCATTAAATGAACTGTTATAAGTTGAGGACTACCTGTACTAACCCACCTTCCTCCTAGGAGTCTCACCAGCTGACAAATATGAAAACGTAACAGATTTTTAAAACAGGCAATGAAGAGGAGTAAGGAAAACTAAGTCACAATTCTTTTTTTAAATGGCTAACCAATTAAAACCCGGGATTGTTTGCATTGTATTCTGAAGCTTCTGGAACAGTATCTCAACCCTTGTGGTGCCTTCCAGATGTCAGCAATCACTGGCTGGGAAATGTGGGAGTTATGGTCCCAAGACATTTGGAAGGTGTCAGGTTAGAAAGACAGATTCAAAAGAGCCAAGCCAGCCTAGAGAGAGGCTATATGCCAATTCCAAGGTATCCAGATTAGCCCTGATTTATAGAGCCTAGGAAAAATACAGCCAGCCTCTTAATGGGCCACTCCTTAAAAAGCAGATGTTGTAAAATTGACAAGATATATGCTGGGGTGTGTGTGTGTGTGTGTGTGAGAGAGAGAGAGAGAGAGAGAGAGTTTTTCAAACCCTAAACTATTGAAATAGATATGATAAATAGATATTGAAATTCACATACTAAAAAGGAGCTTAAATTTTGATAATTTTGATTTTTTTTCTTACTCATGTCAGAAACTTTACACATTTGTCTCATTATTGTGGATAGGTAATAAAATAAATAATAGAACAGACAATTCTATTATTGGCATTCGTATCTTGTTTCAGTTCCCTCTTCAAAGTTTTGGTGCTGAATCCATGGGGCACACTTTCTGAGCTCATCTATGTGGGTCATTACAACAAATCCCCATATAAAGTTGCCAGACCTATACCAGCACAGACTTGAAGTGGGAAGGTTTTTGTGACTGAATATTCCCTGGTGGTGAATATTTCATTTATGTAATAGCATGGAAAAAAGCTAGATTAATTAAAAAATCCATATCATCCAACTATGAAAATTGTTCCTCAGGATGTGCAAAACTTTGTAGAATTTTTGCTTTCCAATATATATATATATATATATTTCACATGTTTACTTTATCAAAATGTTATTTTCATAGAAATGCTCAAATTCACCTTAAAGTTCACTTCGAATGACAATTTACCGTAGTAATTCTTCTAATTGGCTGTTCTGATAGCAAAGTTTCCATCAAATTTCAGATCTGGTGATGTACAATTAGCTAATTGCAAATCCTTATCCCAGATCCTGATGGCCATAAATATTTGGATGAATGTTTATTTTTAAAATCATAGAAGGTCTTAGTATTTCTTTTCTATACACTAAACAATATACTAAAACTTTGCCAATCTGAATATGGATAATCAGTAACATTCTGCAAAGCACACCATCTATGCTAGTAAGAAGTGGATTGTCTGCCATCTAGTGGCAGCAGAGTAGATATACACTTTCTAAAAGACAAGATCTTTCCTCACTGTAGTACAGTACTAAATTATAATGCTACAGATTCTTTACACAGTAAATTACATTAGCATCAAATTTGCCAGCCCCATAGTTGATTTGTATCATATTTTATTGCCTCTGTTTTGAGCCCCTGTGACTTCTCTTCAACTTCTCTTCAAAATTATGAGTGTCTGGGACAGTTTCAGAATAGTAGGAAACATATTATTTTATTGCTAAGAATAATTTGAGTGTGTCTTATTTGTGAACTGAGCATGAGATGTCATGGAGACAGGGCAGAAAAATTATGTTGTCATGCCATGTTTGTACTATGGTTAGGTACCAGTGAGAACAGAGTCAAAGGGATAAGGGATAATGTAAGGTTTTAGATCCAATCTTTCATTGAATTTGATGAGAAACTGTTTAAATGCAGAAATAAAAGCTAGAAATAGAATCAGATCACATTGTCATTGGGTGAACAGGAAGTTTCTTTTAATAAAATAATTGATGAAATAACTAATGAAATAATTTCATCACAGGTGATGGAATCACATACAATTTTTCAAAGTGATCCTAAAGTTATTGTCAGTACTACATGAAGTCCCAGGTCACTATTGGAGACCAGGAATCGCTTGCTGACAAGTGTATTTATGCCTGAGCATGAAGATAAAAGTCATTCCCTCTGATGAGCTTTTGAAACAATGCAGAAGGATGAATGGGAGAGAGACACAAGTCTTTCACTTCATAGCATGTTAGGCTACCTTGTTTTTCAATGTTGAGACCCTTGACATATACACCATTGAGCTAAGAAGCATTTAGAAACTGCAGGGTAGTGCAACACAAGGTAACCAGCAACCAACGATCTTTCCCCTGCTTCCTTTGGTATTGTTTTCAAGATGGCAGGACAATTTTTGGCAGGGAAGGCAATCACACCTTCTCGCTTCCTCTGCATTATTTCTATCAATATCTTCAGAATTTTATGGATAAAATATCTGGGAGAATTACTAAGTGAAGAAAATATTGGACATCTGTGTGCATTCCTACACTAATGTTTTCTCTTCTTAGTTCATTTCTACATAAAAGGAATGGATTCCTTGCTGAATACTTTGGCAATTCAGTTTGATTAAGCACCCAAATGTTCTGGGTTGTTTTTCTCTCTCTCTTTGATCTGAAGGGTGGAACTGGCAGTTCTACAGACAGGATTTTCCAGAGCAATGGTCAAAAGCTGATGTAATTTAGTATCCTAAGTCAGTTTGAAACTAAATTGAAGTGAAATCCTGAAAAGTTTAGCATGCCTCAGAAAATAATGATGAGTAGCAGTCATTAAAAAGTAAGTAAGTGCCAGGCAAGTTTCTCTATGTGGGTCATTCTACAATTGGTGAGCTTTATCGGAAAGGCCTCTGGTATAGCACACAGATGCATCTAATTTGGCAGGACTCTTTTAGAAGATTTTGCCTTCATTTTCAAGGAAGATTTTAGCATTTGTAGGGGAATAGAATGGAATAGAACTTTATTGTCACTTTAAATGTATACTAAAATGAAATTTTGTTGTATTACAGCTCCCAAGAGATAAGCATTATACATATACCCACATACATGCACATATATATGACATGGAGAAACATCACAATCTAGTTTGAATGTATACCAGAGGTGGTATTCAGCAGGTTCTGACCGGTTCTGCAGAACTGGTAGTGGAAATTTTAAGTACTTCGGAGAACCGGCAAATCCCATCTCTTACTAGCCCCACCCCAATTCATTCTCTGCCTCTCGAGTCCCAGCTGATCAGCTGATTCTTCTTTGGTTGCCCTGCACAGGAGAACGGAGCTGGAAAGCAGGTTAGTGGGGTGGGGAGGGAATGGGGATTTTGCAGTATCTTTCCCCTGCCACTCCCACAGAACCGGTAGTAAAAAAATTTGAATCCCACCACTGATGTATACATATACCTAGCAAAAAAAAAAATCCTGCGAATTTACAAGAATCGTGCGAATTTACCATGTAAGAGGAAGCAGCACTAAGTTTCTGCCTTGATGCTTCTGTGATTCATTGGCAACCAAGATGTGAGATTGTTAAACTGAAGTGGCTGTACAGCCTCCCACCTGGCACCACAGCCAGCGGAACTTGCCATCAGCTACTAAACATTGACAAGTAGCAACAAGCAAGCCTAATTCATGCTTATGTCCTGGGAGCAAATTGAACCAAAGAGCTTTGACAACCTTTCAAAAATTCCTTGAGGCAGTTTGTAGAGCGATTTATACTAAGTACAGAATATTTTACACAAAGAAACAACTTGAGAAACCATTCCAGTGTTATTTTTAAATAATATTTCAATCAAATGGTTCCGGTTCTCTTAATCTGATATTCAGTTGGGGGAGGGGGAGAGACAATTTTGCAATAACCTAGAATTTAAAAATGAGAAGGAACCTTGGAAACTTGCTAGTCCAACGTCCTGACCAGAACTGAAACCATCCCAGATAAATGGCAATCCAATGTTTGCTTGAAAACCTCCAAGAAGCAGGCCATTCCACTGCTTAATAGCTCTTGTGATGCGAATTCCTTATTTCAACTTTGGATCTCCCCGTGAAAAATTTCCATACACTGGTTCTTATTCTCTCTCAAGAGCTGTACAGAATATATCCATATCTTCTTTCCTATGAGTCCTTCAGGAACTGAAAGGCAGCTATCATATATCCCCTCAGCTTTCTAATCTTTGTAGGCTAAA
>CM019149.1:240715887-240931654 GCA_009733165.1 Naja naja | reverse complement strand
TGATGTTTAACTTTTTGCAGATAGTCCTCTGTATTAGTGGACTAAATAAATGCACGCTGAAACTATTTAAAACTATTCAAAACTATTAAACTAAACATTAGTTTTGAAGGATATATTTGCCCTTTTAGTTAAATTTCCATATTGAGTCAATTTTAAAAAATCCAATCATTTCCACCTTGATGCCCTCTGGATGTGTGGAAAATCTTAGAAATCTTAGCAAGCATGGAGCTCATGCTGACTATTATGGCAGCTACAGAACCCAAATGTCTGGGAGCTACAAAGTTGAAGAAGGATGAAATAAACCCACCAACATATTAAATTTTTAAAATCTGCTAAATGATTGCATACTGCAAAGAAAGTACGTCATACACTAATACATTCTTTCACTGATGAGGAGAATCAGGTTTTATAAGCAGAACTGAATGTTACCAATTGGGCTGTATAACTTTAAAGGATAGCCAAACAATGACTCATCCCCAAATCTGCACAGATGAAGCATTTGAATCAACTCTGTGACTTTATGAATCCAACACACAATCTCTTTTTCCATGACATAAAGGAGATAATTGCATGCTAAAGTTTTCCAGATGTCTTTTTTCCCATAGAGTTTCAGTGAGAAAATGCACTTTGTATATTAATTTGAAATCTTGAAATCCATGGCAAAGTATTTAACCAGGAATGAATTTGCACACACACAAAATGTCTTCCCTAAATTCATTTAAAGAAACATGCTAATCCTTAATTATGCAACATGTTGAAATGATAAAGTGTTCTTGAAAAACACCTTGATTTAATGAAAGCTGTTGACAAACCTTTGCCACCAGGAAACTGATAAATCTGCAAGTTTGCAACAGACATCTTAAAAGTCATGAGAACTGGGATCAACCTGATTTGACAAGCTTAACTAATCCACATATTCCAAAGTTAAAAACACCTGGAGTCAAGGTGCTTTATTTTTCTTTTGCACTGTCCCAATAAAATTCTTTCTTCAAGTATCAAAGAAGTAATAGAGGAGAATATTTGTAGCTCTGGGTTGAAATGAGGAGTCCCTGGTGTACTCTGAACTTGGTTATTTTCTTGCAGATTTTTCATTACAAAACTAGGTAACATCATCAGTGCACATTACCTAATTTGGATAATGAAACATCTGCAAGGAAACAACCAAGCTCAGAAGCATCAGGTCCTCTGAAAAAGATGAGCAAGGAACATGATGTATGTGCTGTAGTGGAGGTGTTGACATATTTAGTATGTTAACTTGAAACACACATTCATTCCCAGAATCCAAAATATCTCTTTATGATGGGGATCAGAACTGAAGGAGGCAACATGTCAACCCATATGCCTTTGTTCCACAATGCAGATTTTCTTGCTGCAGGGCGTATTCTGACTGTAATCTATAAGTGGTCACATTTGTACCTAAATATGGCATAAATATACTGCAGCAGCATCTTCTCCATAACCCACTCTTCCTCACATCCCTTGCCCTCTATATGAGATAGGCTTACCACCCTTAGCTGTAATGGAAGTTCTCCTCTGATTCAGACATTATCCAAGGGCAGCCTGAAGACATATAAAATCTGGTGGATGTGTCATCCATTATGTTGGAAGGAAGACAATGATGGGAGGAAAACAGTGATTGAATACAGAAACATTAGATGTAAGACAGGGATCAACAAAGGAGACAAAGAAGAATGGGGTCTCTTTAATTTATCTCTCGTCTGCCTGTCTCCAGGAAATCTTGCGTGCTGAATTCTTATTTCTCTATTTTGGTAGTAGTTTTAAGCATGAACACCATCATTCTTTAAATTCTGAGCCAGGATGGAAAAGCATCAGGTGGTAAAAACATGGAATGAAGTCAAGGGCTATTTTATCCAGTACTAACTGATGGGAACCTTTCTATGCTTTTCACTTCTTGTTTGTTAATGTGATTCCATAAATGGTGGCTATTTTCTACACAGATATTCCTCGACTTACTATCACAATTGAGCCCCAAATTTATGTTGCTAAGTGAGACATTTGTTAAATGAGTTTTGCCCCATTTTACGACCTTGCTTGCCACAATTGTTAAGTGAATCACTGCTGAGGTTTGGTTAGTAACACGGTTGTTAAGTGAATCTGGCTTCCCCATTGTCTTTGCTTGTCAGAAAGTCACAAAAGGGGATTATTTGAACCCCAGGACACTGCAACCATCATAAATACGAGTCAGTTGCCAAGCATCTGAATTTTGATCACATGACTACAGTGGTCGTTAAGTGTGAAAAATGATCATAAGTCACTTTTTCAGTGCTGTTATAATTTTGAATGCTCATTAAATGAACTGTTATAAGTTGAGGACTACCTGTACTAACCCACCTTCCTCCTAGGAGTCTCACCAGCTGACAAATATGAAAACGTAAGATTTTTAAAACAGGCAATGAAGAGGAGTAAGGAAAACTAAGTCACAATTCTTTTTTTAAATGGCTAACCAATTAAAACCCGGGATTGTTTGCATTGTATTCTGAAGCTTCTGGAACAGTATCTCAACCCTTGTGGTGCCTTCCAGATGTCAGCAATCACTGGCTGGGAAATGTGGGAGTTATGGTCCCAAGACATTTGGAAGGTGTCAGGTTAGAAAGACAGATTCAAAAGAGCCAAGCCAGCCTAGAGAGAGGCTATATGCCAATTCCAAGGTATCCAGATTAGCCCTGATTTATAGAGCCTAGGAAAAATACAGCCAGCCTCTTAATGGGCCACTCCTTAAAAAGCAGATGTTGTAAAATTGACAAGATATATGCTGGTGTGTGTGTGTGTGTGTGTGTGTGTGTGAGAGAGAGAGAGAGAGAGAGTTTTTCAAACCCTAAACTATTGAAATAGATATGATCAATAGATATTGAAATTCACATACTAAAAATGAGCTTAAATTTTGATAATTTTGATTTTTTTTCTTACTCATGTCAGAAACTTTACACATTTGTCTCATTATTGTGGATAGGTAATAAAATAAATAATAGAACAGACAAAATTCTATTATTGGCATTCGTATCTTGTTTCAGTTCCCTCTTCAAAGTTTTGGTGCTGAATCCATGGGGCACACTTTCTGAGCTCATCTATGTGGGTCATTACAACAAATCCCCATATAAAGTTGCCAGACCTATACCAGCACAGACTTGAAGTGGGAAGGTTTTTGTGACTGAATATTCCCTGGTGGTGAATATTTCATTTATGTAATAGCATGGAAAAAAGCTAGATTAATTAAAAAATCCATATCATCCAACTATGAAAATTGTTCCTCAGGATGTGCAAAACCTTGTAGAATTTTTGCTTTCCAATATATATATATATATATTTCACATGTTTACTTTATCAAAATGTTATTTTCATAGAAATGCTCAAATTCACCTTAAAGTTCACTTCGAATGACAATTTACCGTAGTAATTCTTCTAATTGGCTGTTCTGATAGCAAAGTTTCCATCAAATTTCAGATCTGGTGATGTACAATTAGCTAATTGCAAATCCTTATCCCAGATCCTGATGGCCATAAATATTTGGATGAATGTTTATTTTTAAAATCATAGAAGGTCTTAGTATTTCTTTTCTATACACTAAACAATATACTAAAACTTTGCCAATCTGAATATGGATAATCAGTAACATTCTGCAAAGCACACCATCTATGCTAGTAAGAAGTGGATTGTCTGCCATCTAGTGGCAGCAGAGTAGATATACACTTTCTAAAAGACAAGATCTTTCCTCACTGTAGTACAGTACTAAATTATAATGCTACAGATTCTTTACACAGTAAATTACATTAGCATCAAATTTGCCAGCCCCATAGTTGATTTGTATCATATTTTATTGCCTCTGTTTTGAGCCCCTGTGACTTCTCTTCAACTTCTCTTCAAAATTATGAGTGTCTGGGACAGTTTCAGAATAGTAGGAAACATATTATTTTATTGCTAAGAATAATTTGAGTGTGTCTTATTTGTGAACTGAGCATGAGATGTCATGGAGACAGGGCAGAAAAAATTATGTTGTCATGCCATGTTTGTACTATGGTTAGGTACCAGTGAGAACAGAGTCAAAGGGATAAGGGATAATGTAAGGTTTTAGATCCAATCTTTCATTGAATTTGATGAGAAACTGTTTAAATGCAGAAATAAAAGCTAGAAATAGAATCAGATCACATTGTCATTGGGTGAACAGGAAGTTTCTTTTAATAAAATAATTGATGAAATAACTAATGAAATAATTTCATCACAGGTGATGGAATCACATACAATTTTTCAAAGTGATCCTAAAGTTATTGTCAGTACTACATGAAGTCCCAGGTCACTATTGGAGACCAGGAATCGCTTGCTGACAAGTGTATTTATGCCTGAGCATGAAGATAAAAGTCATTCCCTCTGATGAGCTTTTGAAACAATGCAGAAGGATGAATGGGAGAGAGACACAAGTCTTTCACTTCATAGCATGTTAGGCTACCTTGTTTTCAATGTTGAGACCCTTGACATATACACCATTGAGCTAGAAGCATTTAGAAACTGCAGGGTAGTGCAACACAAGGTAACCAGCAACCAACGATCTTTCCCCTGCTTCCTTTGATATTGTTTTCAAGATGGCAGGACAATTTTTGGCAGGAAGGCAATCACACCTTCTCACTTCCTCTGCATTATTTCTATCAATATCTTCAGAATTTTATGGATAAAATATCTGGGAGAATTACTAAGTGAAGAAAATATTGGACATCTGTGTGCATTCCTACACTAATGTTTTCTCTTCTTAGTTCATTTCTACATAAAAGGAATGGATTCCTTGCTGAATACTTTGGCAATTCAGTTTGATTAAGCACCCAAATGTTCTGGGTTGTTTTTCTCTCTCTCTTTGATCTGAAGGGTGGAACTGGCAGTTCTACAGACAGGATTTTCCAGAGCAATGGTCAAAAGCTGATGTAATTTAGTATCCTAAGTCAGTTTGAAACTAAATTGAAGTGAAATCCTGAAAAGTTTAGCATGCCTCAGAAAATAATGATGAGTAGCAGTCATTAAAAAGTAAGTAAGTGCCAGGCAAGTTTCTCTATGTGGGTCATTCTACAATTGGTGAGCTTTATCGGAAAGGCCTCTGGTATAGCACACAGATGCATCTAATTTGGCAGGACTCTTTAGAAGATTTTGCCTTCATTTTCAAGGAAGATTTTAGCATTTGTAGGGAATAGAATGGAATAGAACTTTATTGTCACTTTAAATGTATACTAAAATGAAATTTTGTTGTATTACAGCTCCCAAGAGATAAGCATTATACATATACCCACATACATGCACATATATATGACATGGAGAAACATCACAATCTAGTTTGAATGTATACCAGAGGTGGTATTCAGCAGGTTCTGACCGGTTCTGCAGAACTGGTAGTGGAAATTTTAAGTACTTCGGAGAACCGGCAAATCCCATCTCTTACTAGCCCCACCCCAATTCATTCTCTGCCTCTCGAGTCCCAGCTGATCAGCTGATTCTTCTTTGGTTGCCCTGCACAGGAGAACGGAGCTGGAAAGCAGGTTAGTGGGGTGGGGAGGGAATGGGGATTTTGCAGTATCTTTCCCCTGCCACTCCCACAGAACCGGTAGTAAAAAATTTGAATCCCACCACTGATGTATACATATACCTAGCAAAAAAAAAAAATCCTGCGAATTTACAAGAATCGTGCGAATTTACCATGTAAGAGGAAGCAGCACTAAGTTTCTGCCTTGATGCTTCTGTGATTCATTGGCAACCAAGATGTGAGATTGTTAAACTGAAGTGGCTGTACAGCCTCCCACCTGGCACCACAGCCAGCGGAACTTGCCATCAGCTACTAAACATTGACAAGTAGCAACAAGCAAGCCTAATTCATGCTTATGTCCTGGGAGCAAATTGAACCAAAGAGCTTTGACAACCTTTCAAAAATTCCTTGAGGCAGTTTGTAGAGCGATTTATACTAAGTACAGAATATTTTACACAAAGAAACAACTTGAGAAACCATTCCAGTGTTATTTTTAAATAATATTTCAATCAAATGGTTCCGGTTCTCTTAATCTGATATTCAGTTGGGGGAGGGGGGAGAGACACAATTTTGCAATAACCTAGAATTTAAAAAATGAGAAGGAACCTTGGAAACTTGCTAGTCCAACGTCCTGACCAGAACTGAAACCATCCCAGATAAATGGCAATCCAATGTTTGCTTGAAAACCTCCAAGAAGCAGGCCATTCCACTGCTTAATAGCTCTTGTGATGCGGAATTCCTTATTTCAACTTTGGATCTCCCCGTGAAAAATTTCCATACACTGGTTCTTATTCTTCTCTCAAGAGCTGTACAGAATATATCCATATCTTCTTTCCTATGAGTCCTTCAGGAACTGAAAGGCAGCTATCATATATCCCCTCAGCTTTCTAATCTTTGTAGGCTAAAGATTTATCCTTCTTGATTAGGATTTAGTTTCCAAACTCCTTATCAATTATGATATTTTTCTCTGCACTCTCTCTAAATTGTCACCATCCATCTTGCATTAAAAGGATGTGGCATTCAAGGTATGAACTGATTAGTGCAACATAAAATGGAACCATCACACCTAGAATATATAGTTTTCCATTCTATAAAAATGTAACATCTTATATTGTTGAACTATTAATTAAAAAGGAAAACATTTGCAAGAAGTATGTATACTAGGCAAAGTATAATAACAACATTAATAATGCCTCCAATCCAAGAAGATACTTACTATTGTTTGCTGTTGGTGAGCATTTATGTATATTACACTATCTCTTCAGGCAGTTATTTAATTGAAGGGTTTTATTATTATTGTTAGGGTTGAAATTAGTGAGGAAGGAACCCAACCCAGGCAAGAGGTAAGATTATGTAAACATACCACAAATGACTTAATTTCAAGTCTAACAAGAACCAAGCCTATTAATTAATTAAATCCATTAATCTGGGCAGGCAGGAAAAATGAGCCTTGAGTTTAAACCCTTCCAAATAGATACATATCTCTGACATTTTTGACCTGTAATGTTGACTATGTGCCTTCATTTTTGACTGCAATCAAGATTCTAATCTAGCTGAGTTGTGTCTGTGAGTCTTCTACCAAGTCAAGCCAAAAAACTGTGCTAAAGGTGAAATGTCAAACTGGTGTTATACTGTTGACCCCAGATGTGAATCATGACATTATGAAATACTCTTTTACACTGATTACATATAAATTGTTGAAAATTGCCTTTGGCTTTAAGAAAAAGCAACTCCCATAGGACTTCACAACCAGAATCTATATGATGTTACAGAAGTCAGATGCATCTAAAAAGAATGTTCCATTTGTTCTAGGCAGTTCCTTTGGGTTTTCACAACTTAGAAAAACTTCAGACTTCAGCATGAAGGCAATTAAAAGCTCTATGACATATATAGCATGAGAAGTACAGTATAATGATAAAATGGGCATTACACAGGAAGCTATCCTCATGCCAGATTTAGAGTATGTTTAGATTTAACTTGATCCCCTTGGACTTTTTAGAACTTAAGCATATGCTTATGTTTAAGTAAATGTGTTGGTAATTTGCTCCCACTGATGGATTTACACATATAATTAACTTCATTGAATTAGGACAACAGCTTGTCAAGGCCATGGAAGTGTTCATACTGGCAAGAGACTGAGGTAAAATATGATGCGTGATTTTCCTCTCCAAAATGTGTTCCATTAGATTTTCTGCCCACTTGCCCACCTGCAAAAAAAAGTTTTGGAGCAAGTCCATACTTGAATTTTTGTTATGTTTCTTATATAGTTTGATGTTTTATTTAATGAATTATATGTATTTATTAGTCTGCTTCTTGTCAGGGCATTTTTAAAAATCTGAACAATGGAATGCAGTTTAGTACACTTTGTTTTAGAACAAAGACAGGAATGCAAGTTTTTAGTATCTTTGAAAGAATGTGAACTGATCCTCCATGCTGACATATGGTTCTTTCATTAAGCTTTAATAGGCCATAAGATCCCAATTTCTAAATCCAGAATATAAAAATGTATTTTTGAAAAGTTTAGGAGAGCTAGATTTAAACTTTTGATTTTATTACCTTATTTTCTTTAAGTAGTAACATGCTTTCTTGTGAACTTAAGGTTTTCTCATTTCCATTCTACTTGCTTGGGAATTTTTACTGTTCCACTGAAAACGATTATAGTGATTAAACTCTGATTCCCAGATGTCAGTAACAGACATTTTATTTTTCTGATATGAATAGAAGCAGTTTTACATTCAAAATATGCAGGAAATATGCAGGAAAGCAAGGAAGATGCCATTATTATCTCTTGCCAGCAACGACTGCCCATCGCCCTGTATGCTCTCACAGACAGGGCCTCCTTGGGCTGCCGTCGGCTAGACAGTGTCAGCTGGCAACCCCCAGGGCCAGGGCCTTCTGGGTGGGAGCGCTCATCCTGTGGAACTAGTTGCCCTTGGAGCTCTGATTGGCCCCTGACCTCTGTTCCTTCCATCACAATCTAAAGACGTGTTTTTTCCAAGAGGCTGGCCTGGACTGAGGGGGATGGGTTTTTTATGGGTTTTTATGTGTATTCTAGTTACGGGTTTTAGACATTGTTTGGCTTCGTGGTTTAATAATTTTTTAATTTAATTTTAAATTTTGTATCGTGTGTTTTTATTGATGTGAGCTGCCCTGAGTCCTTCGGGAGATAGGGCGGCATATAAGTCCAAACAATTAATAAATAAATTATGGTACTCAAGCAGCAAAACATTTTATGTGGACTAAATCTGGAAGATGAAAATGCAAATAATCCAAATTAATTATTACATAGGACAATATATCTGGAAAACATGTCCACCTGCCATTTTTTTCCATTCAGTACCCATATGACAGGAATCACAGAAACAGAACTATTATATGGCACATTCCTGTTTATCCTAAGCTTATTGGAAGGCTACGTCAGGCATCAGCCAGGAACACCAGGAAACATATATGGTTGTGGAATGTACATTCCGAATATTGAAAACACATGATTGGGTTGGAAGAGCAAAGGCAGGAGAAAAAAAAACAGACAAGACCCCAATACAACACAGCATGAACCCAAGGGAAAGGATTCACGTAGTGCCTGTAAGAGCAAAAACAGATAGGAACCTGCCTTTGCGGAATCTTTAGTGCCTGAAACTTTGTAGGTTCAACTTTGTAGTTCAACATTGAACTGGACAGGGTCCAGAATCAAGATCATGTGAAGAGTTAATACCACTCTATAATGCTTTGGTAACACCACACTTGGAATACTGAGCAACAAAGGTGATTAGGAGATTGAAAGCTAAAACATGTGAGGAATGGTTGCAGGAAATGAGAATGTGTAGTTTAATGTAAAGAAAGACTAGGGGTGACATGATAGCAATGTTACAATATCCTGAGGGGCTGTCACAAAGAAGAGGGAGTCAAGCTATTCTCTAAAGCTCTTGAAGGCAGAACAAGAAGCTATGGATGGAGACTAATCAAGGAGGGAACCAAACTAGAACTAAGAAAAAATTTCCTGACAGGGAGAATAATAATCCAGTGGAACAACTTGTGTCTAAGTTGTTGGTGCTCCAAAAGTGGAGATTTTTAACAAGAAACTAGACTATTATCTATCTGAAATGTTATAGCATAGCATTTCCTGCTTGGGCAGGGGATTTGGACTAGAAGATCCCCAAAGTCCCATCCAACTTTGTTATTCTGTTAGGGTAAGATAGAGCTGGAGGTAAACATAGTTGCTCCCCTACTCTACTGTTTTATTTTTTCTTACCTAGGCCCACATATCCTCTGTTTTCTTTCTTCTTTTCCACACAATAGTATGGGAAGAAATAGCACCACAAATACATAGATATAGTATTGTTTACACACATAATACTCCTCATATACTTCCGTTATTAGGAGCACACATATGACCTGGAGAAATATAAATCAGAGTTTCACCTTTGTGCCACTACGGTTTGTCCTAAATGCCACTTAGGTTTATTCACTCCAATCACCCTAGTGTAATTTTACCAGGTGAACAACTCTGCAAAGTATTTTTGAATAAACCAGATGATCTAACTAGTCCAATAATTGCTAAATTTAATGTACTTAGAAATACAACAGGCTCACAAAACTGGAGGAACAGAAAGGATTTTTTTCCCAAATAGCAGAGAACATATATCTTGACCAGTGGTAGGCTGCTACCGGTTTAGACTGGTTCTAGCGAACCGGTAGTTCCGGTGAGCAGTTGGTCCTGCCCACCTACCCCTGCCTTTTCCTGTCCTATATTTCCCTGGTTTTTAGCTCAGCAGATTCATGCAACACAGTGGATTGCCTCACCTCAGCTGTTTTAGTCACCAGTGCTGACATAAAAGTAAGTTTTTAAGCTTAAAATGGGCGGTTTTGAACAAAGCACATGCTCACCAAACCAGTTGTTAAACCGGATGCAGTCCACCACTGATCCTAATGTATTATTAATACAGTTTTAAGCATTTGGAACTCACAATGATTTCTCTGATAGAGATTTGAGAACCTGCTAAGACAGAAATTAACTGAATTTCAGGGTTAATATTTAGTTTGCATTCTGATGCAGCACTGTACATATTTTTCTTTACAATGGATTATTTGATATTGCTCATAAATCATTCTATTCCTTAAATTCCCACATAGAACAATGTATAAATAATATTAACAGTGATTAAAAGTAATTTTAAGAAAATTCTAATTCTTTTGTTGAGAATTAAATATTTGTCGGATAACAATCAGAGTTCAAAACTTTGAAAGATTAGAAATAGATTTACATAGCTATGGACACATTACGATAAGAAAAGCTCAGGTCTAATATGCCCACCAGTATGGCAAAAAATGCTTTGTTTGTGAACACCTTAGTGAGAGTAGGATTAAAGTGCTATATTCAGTAATGAAATGAGCTTGTAGATAATTAAGAAAAGCTCAATTTTTTTCCAGGTGTCCATTATGAAAAAATACTTTTATTGTTTCTTCTCTTTTTAAATAAGTGAGACCTACATAAGCCCTCAGGTTGATGAACTTTTATAACTTCTGCAATATAAATAACTTTGGGAGCAGCAAAGAATTGACTTAGATTAAATAAATCTGTCAATTCCAGCTACTTCCTTGATCACAAATATTGACTCTAGCCAAATTAGTTTATACTTGCAATGTACTCATGATCAATGATATTGTGACTTTCTGTACATAATTATGAACAAAAAGGTGGATTTGCACATCATTAAGCTTTTTTTATTTAACGCGGGTGGTGATGGGAGTTTCCCAATTCTCCCATATTACCCCCCTCCTGCGCGGCCTGCATTGGTTGCCGGTTGCACTCCGGGTGAGATTCAAGGTTTTGGTTTTAACATACAAAGTCCTTCACAACATGGGTCCTCAATACCTAAGGGACAGACTCCTGCTGATATCGAGCGCCAACTGCCCTGTGCGAGCACATAGGCAAGGACTCCTCAGGGTCCCATCGGCAAGTCAATGTTGGCTGGCGGTCCCCCGGCGACGAGCCTATTCTATCGCGGCCCCTGACCTCTGGAACCAACTGCCCCTGGGGCTCCGCCTGGCCCCTGACCTCTGCACCTTCCGCCATGATCTGAAGACCTGGTTGTTCGGCCAATCCGGGCTGTGACCCCTCCCTGGGGGGATGGGTTTTTTAAATTATTTTAAATTATTGTAAATTTTAGTTTTGTAACTTTTTGGGCTTGTGAACGGTTTAATTCTTTTTAATTATTTATTG
The DNA here is from genome assembly GCA_009733165.1 of Naja naja. Classification (NCBI taxonomy): domain Eukaryota; kingdom Metazoa; phylum Chordata; class Lepidosauria; order Squamata; family Elapidae; genus Naja; species Naja naja. The sequence continues at coordinate 240,919,913 of CM019149.1, read as the reverse complement.
TTATTGTTTTTAGTTGTGAGCCGCCCCGAGTCTTCGGAGATGGGGCGGCGTACAAGTCCAAATAATAAATAAATAAATAAATAAATAAATAAACCACTTAAAAAAATCTACAATTAGTTGCATTCATGCAGCGTTACAATATTACAAATATTTTACAGAACTAAAAAAAGAACATAGATCTTCATTCAAAGCAAAACTTCGTAACTAGAATCAGCATAGCAGAATGAAAAGAAAAGGGTTGACACCAGCAGGCAACCTGTTGTCCTAGTTCTGCATATTCCCCCAATCATTTTTTTGCTAGTCCCTTGATTTTTGTTTAACCATCATTGTTGGATTAATAGGGCTAAAATAACAAAAGGCTCCAACTGATCCCCAAAATATTGTGGCCACAGCCACCAAAAAAAGGGTAAAAATTACCAGCAACAAATTAATTTTAGAAAAGCTTTATGGGATTAATTAGAAAAAGCAGAAAATACTGTATAGCAGTACAATCTACGAAAACTGACAAAAATCACACTGACTGGGGAAATAAGGATTAATTAGAAAGGATTTAAAAAATCAGGAAAGTACAAAAACTACAAAGAGCACACAGAACTAATTGTGCAGAGAAAATTGAAGAAAACATTACATAGAATTCCTCCCCCCAAAACCAAAATGAGAAACTCCTGGTAAAATATTTGATGTAATTAAAAAAAACCTATCAGACATTCAACTTCTCTCCCTCTCTTCCCAGTCTTACTTTTGCTGTACATAGAAAAGAGAAAACAAACTAGCAACTTTTGCAAATATTTGCATACTGTACTATACCAAGTTTGATTTGTTTTTGGCTTAACGTAAATATAAATTCTCCATTCTGGTTTAGATTTATGCTCAAACCAGATTTATATCATTTCACATAAACTGAATGCAGCCAGTAATTACTTATCTGCTGTATTGTCAAAGAGCTTCAGCATAGATTTGACCATAAATAGAAAATATTTCTCTAGTTGCATCTAACTATGGCACAAAAATAACTTGGCAGATTTTTTTTCCTGTTGTTCTCACTTGTTGTTTAGCGACTGCTAAACAGCGGTCGCTAAGTGAACACATTTACACATAGAGAGATGCTGCAACCATCACTGGTTGCTGCCATTACATTCAGATAAAATTTTCTTGTACAGTATCCTGTGCCTGATGCATTTTCCCTTTTTGCCCCCTTGTAGGGTGGAAAGCTTGTTTAAATTATTGTTTTGGTGTTTGTTCTTGGGCTAGTCATTTTTTTCTTTTTCTTTTTTTAAGTTTTCCTACTTCTTTTAGCCGTAAGATATTCAGAATTGCTGGAAGCTGGCTAGCCTCCAAATGTTACAGATAAAAAAATGTTTACATCTTTTTAAATTGATTCCATGCAGCGGCAGTCACAAGGTGTGTAAAATCTGTTATGCCTCATTATGGTAGATGCAAAGTCAGGTGACCAGCTGCTTATTGGCTGTTTCAGGTTGATGAAGACATCCCGCTGCCCCCCCTTTTTCCCCCCCTCTGGTCTCCAGTTAAGAATTGTTTATCCCCATTCCACTGCTGTCTAAACAGCTAGACACAACATGATGTGAAAAGTGAAGAAAACTATTTGCTGAGGAGTAAAGCAGCATAACAGTGAAACTGTATACTGCAACAGCCTGAGGAGCAAAGCAATGATATGACATTACCAACCTCCGGCCTCTTGCCTCCCAAGCAGAAATCAGAGAAATGTGGAAGTTGTCTTTTGTTGCTTATATAAACAAAGGAAAGGAGAGAGAAAATCCTAAATAAAAAAAAGCTTCTGTGACTCAACCTCAATCTGTTTTAATTTTAACTCTGGCTAGGATAGAATGAATGAGAAAGAAACCGAAGAAGGAGCCTAGAGGTGATTGACATTGTCTTGCAGCTAGACTCAAGCCATTCCTGCTGCAGTGCTGCAATCCATGGATTATTTTCTACCAGCTGGTGGCGACCAGAAAGGGAAGGACAGCAAAACCAACTGCTTTGCTTATAAAACTGCACATGTACAGTATAATTAGAATAGCATCATTTGGCAGCGGTGTGGAATAAAGGCAACTGACAAGGAATGAAATCTTTCCATCCTCCACCATTCAGACCAGTGGTGGGATTCAAATTTTTTAACTACGTGTTCTGCGTACGTGGCTTGGTGGGCGTGGCAGGGGAAGGATACTGTAAAATCTCCAGTCAGAGGTGGAATTTGCCAGTTCTCCAAACTACTCAAAATTTCCGCTACCGGTTCTCCAGAACTAGTCAGAACCTGCTGAATACCACCTCTGATTCAGACAGAACTGAAGAAGCTTCTTGGATGAGAAGTGAAATGACTTCAAGGAAAAACGAGGTCCAGTTGCCTCTCGAAAAAGCACCTTTGGGATCTTTTCTCTATAGTATAAATCAGCAATTCAAGGGATTTGTTTGTTCTAAGACATTTGAAACCACTGATAATTCAGGAAGCTGTAATCTCATAGATGTGGAAGGTATCAAGATGAGATAGACTATTAAAGAGTACATACTACCAAAGAGATTCTCAAGTGCAATTAGTCTCAGGTAAAAGCAGGTGCCATCATTTAACATCCCAGCTGAATAGAATAGAATAGAATAGAATAGAATAGAATAGAATAGAATAGAATAGAATTCTTTACTGGCCAAGAGTGATTGGACACACAAGGAATTTGTCTTCGGTGCATAAGCTCTCAGTGTACATAAAAATACATTCATAAAGAATCATAAGATACATAACTTAGTGATAGTCATAGGATACTAAATAACCAATCAAATCATACGAGGAAACTAAATAAAACAATATAAATTGTAAAGATACCATCGACAAGGTTATAGTGATAAGTAGAAGGAGACAGGTAATAAGAAGGATGAGAAGAATAATAGTAGTACATTCTTAGTAAATAGTTTCACAGTGTTGTGGGAATTAGTTGTTTAGCAGAGTGGATGGCATGCAGGGAAAACTGTCCTTGTGCTACCGGTACCTTACTATGTGCTACTGGTACAGTATAAAGCATGTTCATATAGTTGCTGGTTTGATAGCAGCTATGTGCCTTTTCATAGCATCTGGTTTCAACCTGAACACCCCACAGACTGGAAACCATTGCTAATAAAATCAGCTATGGTACAATTACAGACATTTAAGTTTTCTTTCCTGCTGTTTACCCAGGACAATAATTCCTCCCACTTTCGGTCATTTCTGCCTAGTTAATTGCTTGTTAGATTTCTTGTAAACTTAGAAAATATTACTATCTGCCACATGTCATCTGACTTGGAATTCTCTTGACAATCAACAAATGAAAACTAGATCTTTCATAAATAAGTTTTTAATCAAGACACAAGCATAGAGGGGAAATGGCTATTTACTTTGACCAGGCATTCAGCCCATATTCCAAGCATGTCAATATCATAAACAGGAAAAAAAACCACAAAAATCCTTAGTCTAATTATAGATTATACTTAAGGTTGCTGTGAAAATGTATTTGCTTGTGGCTACGTACACAAACATAAGTTATTGGCCTGGGCCTTGGGCATTAGAATTTGGTGCCAGAAAAATATGGATTACTGCCAAAGTCAATGCAATACTTTTTCATTAAGCTACCCAGGGTTAAAAGCTCCTATGTGTTATGTATGCAGGTTTGAATGTCATTGGTTTAGTTTGAACTGTTCTTGTAAAATGTCAAAAATGATTGGTTTAAAAAGTGCGGGAAAATCCTGCACTCTGATTGGCTGGCAACTGCGGCTGCTGGCTATAAGTAGCAGCCGCAGCCCAGCCAAATCAGGTCCGTTATGAGCTGTAGTCACTAATAAACTCTTCACTGAAGCACTCTGCATCTGACTCTTCATGCAAACTTAACACTATGCATATTCCATTACATAGTTAAACACAGGCTACTTTTAAAAGGCACAAATTCAGATCAGTTTTAGCTGATCATGGTATTGAATCAGCCGCAGAGTGCAATAGATTTAATTCTTGTTTAGCAAATCATCTGCTTGGCTGAAAAATCTTGGCAATTTTTTTAAATTCACATTTATATGCCACCCTTCTCCGGAAACCCAGGGCAGATTACAATCTTTGGAGCACAACCCAATGTGCTCAGCAATAGCCTTCATTCCATTGTATATGCCTGCTTATTACTACATGGCATTTTTACAAAGTCAGCTTATTGCCCCCAACAATCTTGGGTCCTCAATTTACCTACCCCAAGAGGATGGAAGGCTGAGTCAACCTTGAGCCTGGTGGGATTCGAGCCTGCACTAATTGCAGGCAGCTGGAGCTAAGTGCTAGGTGTTTAACAGCCTGCATTTTCATTGTTACAGAATTAGGTGCTGTAGCAGATGTTGGAAGATCAAACATCATTCCTCTTCCTCTACTCTATAAAAATGTTTAGTCCATTGAAAAGTTGATAGCATAGAAGTTGGTTTGGCTCAGGAGTCTCTTACTTTCTTTAGCAAGACTGAAATCATTGGAATGAAATGACATCTGGTTCTGAGTTCAAGTTCTGCTAGTCATAAAAGCCAGCTGGCTGATATTGGGCCAGTCACTCTCTCACAGGCCAATCCACCTCATAGGGTTGTTGTTGTAGGAAAAATAGGAGGAAGGTATGTTGCATATGTTTATTTCTTGAGTTATTTGTAAAAATAATAAAGGCAGGATATAAATCTTGGATTAACTGGTATTCCAGTCATGTTCTTTTTTGAGAAGTGAACCTAAAATTCAAGAGACTGCAATGACACAATGCATTTGCTAGAGGAATAAAAGCTTCTAAAAGGGAATTCAGCATTTGATACACCTGAGCACTAGATGTAGGTGTTGGAGGATAAATCAAATAGACCAATGAGACATGAAAGGTGTTAACTATCTGGTTTGAAGGGGAAAAAGCACAAATTCTGTTAGAGTTTGAAGGGAATAGATCCTATGACTTCATGTCAGTGGGCAAAATCTGAAGCTGATGGCTTTGGCAGATGTGGTTTAATTGACGTAGGTGAATATGGTACTTCAGGAAGGAGGTCTGGTACCGTGTGCATAATTCAAGACCCAATTAAGTGGCAGAATTCAAGAGGAATGTGTGTAAGGGCAGAATGCATAATGATTTCCCTCATTAAACATTGGGCTATCCTAAACAGTGATGAATTTCCCTATCAGGTCAATGGTGCCCAACACACCATTGACTTACACTTAAAAAGCAGGACAGCAAAAAAATATCTATCGAAGAAATACTACCTTTAAAGAAATGGGTAGCAGTGAAATTAGAGATGGTTTTTGAGTAGAGAGAAAATTGAGATGCTGCAGCTAAAATTGGAGCATTTATCTTTGTTTTTTATTTGGTTGAAATCAGCAAGTTTCTTAAAAGATTGAACTTGTAACTGTGTTAATAATCATGTAGCAGAGAGCTAAGGATTAATTACAAATTTTGGAGAATTTGACTGATCCCTTAAAGATAAATTAACTTAAGTTAAAATACCCATCATTTCATTTGGGTTTATGATAGGAGGCTTTGAAGAAGATGAGAGGGGACATAAAGTCCAACCCCTTTACAGATTGCTTCCAAAAGAGTAGTTTGCAAACAAAAACAATTGTGTCAAGTCTGTTTAGTATAGTCCTGATAATGCTTACAAGAACTGATGGTGTAAACTTCACTACAGTCAATAAAAAAATAGTGGTGATTTGCCCAAGGCTAGTCAATTAACTTCATGGCTCAGCAAGGATTTGAACTAATTTTTTTTCTGGGCTAAAGACCAACAATCTGACAGCTACGATACACTGACTCTCAATTATTGATTGATTAACAGTGATGGATTATTTACTAACTATTTCTACTTTTTAGATAGTAATGAGTCATTAATTGTTAATTAACTATTAATGGTACCATTCATAAATGCAGAAATGGAATGCAAAATAGATGATGCAAATTATCTATGGGCTGCCCTAAACTACTTAGATATTACTCTTACAAACCCTTGAAAATAATAACAAGTGAAGAATAGTCCTTCAGTTTCTATGTCTAAAATGACAACATAATTGTGTGAAATAATGAAAATGTTTTTCTAAATATTCTTTTCTTTACAATTATTGAGTTAAATTAGAAAAACTTGCTGAAAAGGGTTCTTTGCCATATACCCAAAATATGAAGCTCATAGGGAATTGCTTGACTTCATTTTAAACTCTGCCAAACCACAAATTGTGTGAGGGTTCCATCTGAAGCCATGAACCAGTCCTGGTTTGTTCAAAATTATTCCTAATATCCCTTACAACATTTTTCAAGATTTATTTAACCTTTCAACAAACTTTTTATAAATCTTGCATCTCTTAAAAAATATAAAGTCATATACGTAACAGATGGATTAAGCTTTTTGCTTGCAGTATTTCCTAATAGGTGAGAAGTATAGGTAATTCTTGCCTTAGAGCCAATCATTTAGTGACCATTTGAAGTCACAATGGCACTAAAAGAATTGACTTTTGACCATTTTTCACACTGTTGTGGCATCTCCATCAAGTGATCAAAATTGGGCAATGGGCATGTATTTATGACGGTTGCAGTGTCTGATCATCTTTTGCAATCTTCTCCAAATGCTTCAACAGATTGCCTGTACAAGAGTGACAATAAGCAATAAGCTAAACATGGAAGTGATATATGGAAGAAAAATTTATGGACGGCTTTCCGAGTGAGATTCAGCTATTCTATTGCATATACAATTTGAAGTAGTCAATAAGGAATATTTATCTTTGTGAGATACACACATACACACAATTGAAAAGAAGGTTAAAGCAAGTTAAAAAGAGGTGAAGAGGTGAAACTGGTTGTGGCTATTATACTTCTAAAACGCAGCACTTATGTACAGAATACTGAAAGGAGAATTTTGAATAGGCTCAAATTCCCAACAATATTTACTGAATACCAATGCCACTTTTTAATATACTTATTAAAGTCTGCACCAACCTATAAAATCACTTTGACCACAATGGGATAAGAGTCTCTCTACAGATATCAGGTATGCAATTACATCCACAAACTGCCTCTAATGATCTGAGAAGATATAATTTGCAAACATTAAAATGTGCAATTCTGATACTGCTGCTACTAATAGTAATATTGTATTTACATTTAGTATCACAAAAAACAAATAGCAAAATTCCAGATCAATTCTCAAAGTGCTTAAGTCAATGTCCTGGGGAAACACTAGATAAACAAGCTGCTATTTCAAAAATGACCTTATGTCTTAAAAATAAAAAAAGTACCATTAGGTTTAATTTACCAGAATTCCCATTGCTATCATGGAAATGAATTACATTAGCACGTGGCATAAAATGCTTTGCTCTTTGTGTTCAATTTGATTTTCTGAGCTCTCTAAAGCATATGCATTAAAATTTTATTGGGTTTCAGTTTCATATACTTAGTCTATAGAACCAAACTCAGATTTCTTCATGTTACATACCACACCAGTGGGCTAAAATGTATCTGCAGTACACAATCCCCAAAGAGGTCTAAATTTACTCTTTTTCCTCAGATGTCTAGTCCATTTTTTTTCTTTTTCCACTTACATTCAGCCCATTTCTTAGTTTACTTGTCAGAGTATTGGATTGGAATGTAAAGAAAAACTCTCAAATGGTAGCTTAATATTTATGATGGCCAGTGAAAAAATAGAAGGGGGACAAACATACATACACGATATACAGTTTCTAAGCTACTTGCTTATGTATTACCAAAAAAGAGAATAAAGATTTGCATAAAATATACATCAATTAAATGATACACAATTTAATTAAATATAATCTTTATAGATTAACTCCATTGTTATATTTTTAATGACAAATTAATAGTTTTAATAATATCCCTCCAATGTAAAGATTATAGGAAACATGAAACAGGAATAACCAAATGCCAGTGTAGCACTTTTATATACAGAAAAATATATATGTAAAAATAAGTCAAAATGATAGAGGACATTCTAGAGGAAGAGGCACTTGTCTTCTAATAAATGTTTTATGATTTTCCACCATAGCCATTTCTTGGAAAGGGCCCACAAGATGGTTTCAGAGATGCCCATCATTGCAAAAGATTGAGCATCCCAGTTATGGAAGAAACACTGAAACAAACCTTAATCTGAAGAAACTCCCAATCTGGTCCTTGTTCTGAAGAACAATGGAACATTATGGATTCCTCCATATGACTGTTTCTGGTAAAATTCTTGTAGAAAACACTATGCAATGTGTTAAGTTTGCATGAAGAGTCAGACGCAGAGTGCTTCAGTGAAGAGTTTATTAGTGACTACAGCTCATAACAGACCCGATTTGGCTGGGCTGCGTTGGGTGCGTAAGTGGGATGAAGGCGGTCAAGGGAAGACCTAAGTTTCCTACCCATTAACAACTCTGCTGGGGATAAGTTATTAGATGGGTTAGGAGTGATGTGCTGAGCACTAAGAAGTTTTTCAACTTTCTCAGTGATGTCCCCAGGGCCCAATTGCTGAAGCTTTTCTTTGGTAAAACGTACCATGCGTTCAGCCCGGCCGTCAGGGCATGTCTGATACCCTGTTGTGCTAGATAGGATTCAAAAAGGTTGGATGTAAACTGAGGGCCATTGTCAGAGACAAGAACATCAGGTAACCCGTGGGTTACAAAAAGCTTTTTAAGCTGCTTGATGACAGCATCAGTGGTGGTGGATGCCATAGGGATGACCTCTAGCCATTTGGAATATGCATCTACTATAATAAGGAATGTGTGCCCTCTGGTAGGGCCAGCAAAATCAATGTGAATCCTAGACCATGGGCCCCTAGGACATTCCCATTCCTGTGTGGGGGCAAGAGGTGGGGCAGGCATGACTACCTGACAGTTGGGACAAGATGCAACCCAGTTTTCAACCATTTTGTCAATACCTGGCCACCATACATAACTCCTGGCCAATCCCTTCATCCTTACAATACCTGGATGACCCTCATGTAACATTTCCAAAACCTCTTTTTGCAGTTTTGCAGGAATAACCACCCTGTTACCCCACAAAATACATCCTCTTAATACAGATAATTCAGTTTGGCTGGATTTAAAAGGTTGGGCAAGGTGAGGTAGGTCTTGAAAAGGCCAACCTTTCTTAATCCAGCCTATAACAGGAGCCAATAAAGTGTCTTGGGCAGTCTCTCTGGCAATTTCAGAAGCGTGTACTGGAAGCTTGGCAACAGTTTCTAGGAAAAAGGTGTGCGCCTCAGGTTCAAAGTCCTCAGTGTGAAATGGAAGTGGGCAGTGACTCAAAGCATCAGCATGGCCAATGTCTTTGCCAGGCTTGTGGATGAGCTTGTATGAATAAGCAGCAAGAAATTCAGTCCATCTCAGCATTCTTGGTGACAGGATAGTGGGTGTAGGTTTGTCTCCTGCCACAATGCCTAACAAAGGTTTGTGATCTGTGACAATGGTAAATGTTCTCCCATATAGATACTCATGGAATTTCTTGACAGCTGCAACAATTGCCAATGCTTCCTTGTCCAATTGGCTGTAATTCTTCTCTGCTTTGGTCAAAGTGCGAGAGTAAAATGCAATAGGGGCTTCCCTCCCACTGGGAAGCCCCCCCCCACTCCAAAAGGGGATGCATCACAAGTCAGTATAACAGGCAAATTCTCAGAGAACTGTATCAGTACAGCATCAGACGTGATTAGTCTTTTAATATTGTTAAATGCTGATTGTTCCTTCCTGCCCCAGACCCAAACAGATTTTTTGTCCAGTAATCTGTGTAATGGTTCTGCAATGGTTGCCTTCTGAGGTAGGAACATGTGATAAAAGTTAATAAGTCCAAGGAAGGCTTGCAAATCTGTTTTGCATTTTGGTCTAGGGGCTTCTTTGATTGCTTGAATCTTGGCATCTGTAGGGTGGATGCCATGCTTGTCAATCATATAGCCCAAGAGCTCAACCTTGTCAGTTCTAAGAGTGCATTTTTCTTCCTTGACTTTTAACCCCGCTTTCTTGAATCTGGTAAGGACTTCTCTGAGTCTCTCTTGTAATTGAGTGTCATTTTCAGCAGAGATTAACACATCATCAAAGTAAGGCACTACCCCTGGCAGTCCTTGGAGCATCCTTTCCATAAGGCTTTGGAAGATGCCTGGTGCCACGCTTACTCCAAACTATAACCTTTTACATTTGAAAGCACCTCTATGAGTCACAATGGTTTGGGCCTCTGCAGTGGCATCATCAACTGTTAGTTGTTGATATGCCTGGGCCAGATCCAATTTGGCAAAGACTGTACCCCTGCCAAGTGAATGTAATAAATGATGCACCACTGGAACTGGATATGCGCTCTGTTGAAGCGCATGGTTCAATGTCCCCTTATAGTCTCCACAGATTCTTACTGACCCATCAGTCTTGACTGGTGTGACTATGGGTGTCTCCCATCTGGAGTGGTCAGTGGGCTCTAAAACTCCTTGAGCTATTAGTTTATCTAATTGTGCATCAATTTTTCCTTTAAAGCAAATGGGACCCTTCTGAGCTTTAAACGAACTGGGGGCACCTTGGGATCTAGGTTGAAAGTGATAGGGGTCCCCATATACTTGCCCAATCCATCGCTGAAGACCTCTGGAAACTCAGACTTCAAGGCCTCCTCCCATTCAGTGTTGCTCACGTGATTGATGCCAGTCACCTCGATGCCTAATGGATTGAACCACTCAAGTCCCAGCAAGCTTGGGCGATCCTTGTCCACGATGGTCAGGGGCAAACGTTTGGTGTGGCCTTTGAACTTCACGTTGAATTCTCTTGTTCCAACTACTGGAATCTTGTTCCCTTGGTAGTCTTTAAGAGTCAGTGCTTGCTTCTGGAAATGTTTCTTCCGAATGTTTGGGAGTAGTCTCTGAATAGTGTCCCATGACACCATAGATAAATAGGAGCCTGAGTCCACTTCCATTTGGCAAGGCCTTCCTTCAATTAGTACCTTTACATGTACATTTATTTATTTATTTATTTATTTATTTATTTATTGGACTTGTATGCCGCCCCATCTCCGAAGACTCGGCGCACACAACTAAAACAACAACAATAAATACTTAAAAAGAAATTAAACTAATTTCACAAGCCCAAAAATACAATTACTAAAATTTACAATGGTTAAAATAATTAAGAAACCCATCCCCCCCAAGGAGGGTCACAGCCGGATTGGTCGAACAACCAGGTCTTCAAATCATGGCGGAAGGTGCGAAGGTCAGGGGCCAGGTGGAGCCCCAGGAACAGTTGGTTCCAGAGGTCAGGGACCCGAAGTCCTTGCCTATGTGCTTGCACAGGGCGGCTGGCACTCGATATTGGAAGAAGACTCTCCCTTAAATATTGAGGACCCATGTCGTGAAGGACTTTGTATGTTAAAACCAGAACCTTGAATCTCACCAGTGCAACCGGCAACCAATGCAGGCAGCGCGGGAGGGGGTAACATGGGAGAATGGAAACTCCCATCACCACCCGCGCCGCATTTTGCACCAGCTGCAATCTCGGATGGTATGCAAGGGCAGTCCTAAATAGTGTTGCAGTAGTCGAGTCTAGAGGTAACAAGGGCATGAGTGACTGTCGGGGCATCTCGGTCCAGAAATGGGCTAAGCTGATGAACAAGGCGGAGCTGGGCAAAGGCCCCTGGCAGCGGCCCCCACCTGCTCCTCCAGCCGGGCATACATCCAGGAGGACCCCCAGATTCTGCGCCTATCCACAGGGGCAACACCTCTCCCCTATGGCCAAAGATGGATATTCCTGACTGGGCGAGATGCCGGTATGCACAGCCACTCAGTCTTGGCGGGTTGAGTCGAAGCATGTTCCCATCCAAATCCATACGCATCCAAACACGGGTCATCAGGGAGACAGCATCACTGATCTGGTTTGGGGTGGAGATGTACAGCTGGGTGTCATCTGCGTACTGATGGAATCTCACCCCAAAACCACAGATGATCTCACCCAGCGGCTTCATGTAGATGTTAAATAGAAGAGGGGAGAGGACCGACCCCTGAGGGACCCCAAGAGAGCACCCTGGGGTGACCTCGACCCCCCTGCCAACACTGATTGCGACCACCCAAGACGTAGGAGGTGAACCACTAAAGAACAGTGCCCCCCACTCCCACCCCTCCCGAGGCGTGCAAAAGGATACCATGGTGATGGTATCGAAAGCCGCTGAGAGGTCTAATAGGACCAGGACAGAGGAAAAACCCTGTCGAGCCCTCCAGAGATCATCCATCAGCGCGACCAATGCCGTCTCCATGCTGTAACCGGGTCGGAAGCCCGATTGATACGGATCCAGGTAGTCCGCTTCATCCAGGAAAAGTGGAAACTGCTGAGCCACCACACTCTCAACAACCTTTGCCAAAAAGCGAAGGTTGGAGACTGGACGAGTTGTCTAACACGGTCGGGTCCAGGGCAGGCTTCTTCAGGAGGGTCTCACCACCCTCCTTCAAGGCGGGAGGAAAAACACCCTCTCTTAAAGCGTTGACAACTGCCCAGAGCCAACCGCAGGTGGCCTCCCTGGCGGCATAAGCCAACCAGGAGGGACACGGGTCCAACAAACGTGGTGGAACTCAGCGCGCGCATAGTCCTGTCCACTTCATCCTCAGAAACAGGATCGAACTCATCCCAGATCACACCGGCCAGACTGCTTGTATTCCGTTCCTCAGACCACCGCAAATCAGAGGACAGACCGCCCCAAATCCAGGTGATCTTATCCGACAGATATTGACCAAACTCCTCAGCCCTTCCCCGCAATGGGTCCGCCCCTCCCCGGTACGAAGGAGAGAGCGGGTAGCCCAAAACAGGGCAGCTGGGTGGTTATCTGGGCTATGAGGGCGAGAGATAAGACCTTCGCCGCTCTCATAGCTACCAGGTAAGTCCTAATATGGGCTCTTAGCTGGGCTCGATCGGATTGGGAGTGGGTGGACCTCCACCTGCTCTCTAAACCCCTCCGACGATGCCTCATCTCCCGAAGCTCCTCGGTATACCAAGGAGCCATCCGGGATCCACGGCGTGTGAGGGGACGCATGGGGACAACCCTGTCGAGGGCATCCGGCAGCCTGTTGCCAGCGGCCGCCAGATCCTCGGCAGAGCTGTGGGCAAGGGAAGAGGGAAAAGACCCCAGTTCGCCTGGAACCTCTCAGGGTCCATCAGGCGTCTGGGGCAGAACCATCTAAGTGGCTCCTCATCCCAGCAGTGGGGGCGCCTGTTGGAAGACCAGCCATAGGAGATAGTGATCAGACCATGGAACGGGCAGCCGTAAAAGTGGCTTGCCCTCTGTCACTACGCCACTGTTCAGAGACAAAAACTAGGTCAAGGGTGTTTCCCCGTGAGTCGGGCCTTGAATCAATTGGGTCAGGCCCATGGCTTCCATAGAAGCCATGAATTCCTGGGCCAAACCCGCCCCAGGGAGGGCAGATTGAAGTCCCCAGGACTATAAGGCCCGGGAACTCCACCGCCACCCCGAGAGGAGATCGAGAAGCCCAGGCAGGGCAGCTGTCACACAGCTGGGGAAAGGTATGCAAGCAGCAAGCCCACCCGACCGTTAGGCCCCACCTCAAGAGGAGGGTCTCACTCCCGCCTATCTCTGGAACTGCGACCTCCCTTGGAAACAGGGTCTCCCGAATAACCACGGCCACCCCACCACCCCTTCCCTGGGCCCGTGGCTGGTGCAGAACCCGGAAACCTGGAGGGCACAGATCAACCAGAGGGACACCTCCCTCCGGGCCCAACCAGGTTTCGGTGATACAGGCCAGGTCCGCAGCCTCCTCCTCAATGATCTCACAGAGGAGGGAGGACTTATTAGCCATGGACCTGGCATTGAAATACACCAACCTAAGCCCAGGGGTCCCAGTTCCTGTGCCCCCTAGGGAGGAGGCCATAGGGTCGGAGCGTGCCACCACACAAAGATGGCAGGTACGCGCTCCCAAGACATGATATCGCCCTATGCCTCGACGTCTCCTGCCAATCCCAACCACCCTGGGAATTGCGGTCCCCACCTCGCACCCCGGGGCCCCACCAGCCCCCAACCCCCGCCCCCCCACGCACCAGGCTGCAAGAAGACCCCTCCTCCCCCCTCCCTAACCCCTTGAAACCCCTCCCTATCCCATTAAAACATCAAATTAAAAAATTTAAAAGACATCCCTTAAAACCAGATTTAAAATTTGGCCCTTTGGTCGCATGCCACCTCTCGGGATCCCAGGATCCGTCCTTAAGGTAGGCTTTTGGTAACCCCTTGGGCCATCCCAAAGACAAGGGAACAGTCTGGAAGGCCCGTAGTTCCAGCAGCAGTAAGTGAGCATGTTACAAAGGTGGAAATGGATGGGAAAAAAGGAGAACATTTGGTGAAAGATGGTAAAATAGATGTAAAGTGCATAGATGTAAAGTGCATAAAGGGAGAGGTCCAGGCAAAATGTCCACAAAATCCCGCACCCCCCAGCTCTCTCACAGCTGTTGGGGGACCAGAACCGATTGGCCAGCCCACTGCACTCCCACCACAGTGGGTCGGGTCTTGACACTGAACAGAAAATCAACCCCACTGCCCTCTCACAGAAGTGGAGTGGGTCCATTGACATCATGACAATGGGGCGGGGCCAGACCCTGATGGGGAAAAGTCCTGAACAATTCCAGGACCGCCGTTAATATCCAGGACATGATGAAATAGTCCGGGCAAATGGAGCAAGTCACAGACATAATAGGGGGGTAGGGCAGAAGAGAGTCAAGAATAACACAGATCCGAGATGACATAGGGACAATGATGGCATAGGGGCAAGCAAGAGCCCAAAGAAGGATCCAAATACGGCATGATTGTTAATGCCAGGACCCTCATGATAAAAGTCCAGAGTCCAGGATCCAAAAGTCTCCAAAAGCGTCAGCTTTCCATGGGGGGGGGTCACTCCTCCGATGACACAGCAAATTCCAACACCCTAGGCGGCGCCGGCTCGTTCGTCCCAGTTGATGACCAACATAGCAGCTATCTCCACGGAGCCCTTCTCCCCGGAGCTCTCACCTCCGAAGCTCTCATCTCTGAAGTTCTCACCTTCAGGAGGAGGGGGGCAGCGACTTCGAAGATGATCCTGGGGGGGAAATACCCCAACGATGCCGCGGGCCCCACTGATGCAATCCGGGTTCCCGCCGGAGCTGCCGAGGCCGCTGGGGCCTTCGAACCCCGGCCCCAGGCCGGGCCGCCAGAAAGAACTGTCGCCATGACCATCCGGGAGGTCGACCAGCCACTGGGAGATCCCCATGCAAGCCCCCATGGCTCCCACAGATAGTTGGCACTGCAGCCGCTTTTCCCGAGGCTGGCCGCCACCACAACAGCCAGCCTCGACATCATCTGCGCTGCATCCAACGCCACCGCCATCTCCCTGCCGCCCACAGTCGCCTCCAAGCTGCCAGAGAAAAACCTCTCTGGCCGCATCACGCCGCTGGCTAAATCGAGCCGAAACGGCTCAGTGCTACGCTTCCGACCCTCCGGAGAAGAACCCGTGGGGGGGGTCTAGCAGCAAGGGGGGGGAATTCCCCTCCGTAACCACCGAATGTTCTCCAATCCCCCGAAGAGCCTACTCTGCGCAGACCGCCATCTTGGGCATGCGCAGACTGCTTCTTAAGGGTGAAGAATGACCAATGGTGACTGTTTGATGAGTTTCATTCTTCCCAATTGCATCTGTGCTTCTCCCCATTTTCTCACTGAAGTTGTTAGGCTTGAATTCTTTATCAGGAAACTTTCTTCTGTGGGGTGGAGTTCTGGATGATTTGCAGACTCTTGCTAGGTGACCTCTTTTTTCACAACGGAGACAGATGGTATCAAGAAACTTGCATTCAGTGCGGGGGTGGCTTCCCCCACAACTTCTGCAGTAAAAATCTTGCCTCTTTCTCCCCGGGTCTTTCTTTTTCCTCTCCATTCTGAGTCTATAAATTCCTTCCTCCACCTCACTACAGTCTGACTCAGAATCTATTTGCTCACAATGAGTTGTTGTGGACTTTTCCACATCAGGATGGCTGGAGGCCTTGTTAATTTTCTTCATGGCTGCTGCTGAGGACTTGGTGGCTTCTGCCGAAGAGGCCTCTTCTGTAGCTTCCTTCAGCGTGATCTTAGGTCTCATTAATAATTTGCTCTGTAATACCTTGTCTTTAAGGCCTAAAACAAATCGATCGTGCATGGCCTCTTCTAAGTTGTTAAATTCACATGCACCCCCAATGTCCCTTAAACTTGCCACAAAGTCATTTCGTTTCACTTTCCCTTGATCACGACGGTAAAACTCGTGTCTCTTAATGAGGCACGATACTTGTGGCGCGTAATGGGCTCTGAACAGCTTTTCTAAGTCGGGCCAGTCCATTACCTTCATGTCTGCAGCTCCCGCCAATGCCTTCGCCATCTTGAAAACTGCGGACCGCGCGTGGAAGACCGCCCTCTTCCGCTTCTCGGAAATGTCGGCGAGATCGTTTCCCTCCAAATACATTTGGAAACGATCCGCATACAAGTCCCAGTCTTCTGCCGTCGTATTGAACGGGGCTGGGGGCGTGTTCAGTGCAGTCATCTCTCTCAGCTTGTTTTCCGTGTCGTCTTCTCTTCAGGAAGGATCCCACCTTCGTCGCCAGTGTTAAGTTTGCATGAAGAATCAGACGCGGAGTGCTTCAGTGAAGAGTTTATTAGTGACTACAGCTCATAACAGACCCGATTTGGCTGGGCTGAGGCTGCTACTTATAGCCAGCAGCCGCAGTTGCCAGCCAATCAGAGTGCAGGATTTTCCCACACTTTTTTAAACCAATCATTTTTGACATTTTACAAGAACAGTTCAAACTAAACCAATGACATTCAAACCTGCATACATAACACAATGATTTGTCATTTACACAGCCTTTTGGGGAGAAAACATTTAAGAAGATGTTCTAGACCAGGGGTGTCAAACTGGATTTCTTGGAGGACCAGATCAGCATTGTAGTTGTCCTCCATGGGCCTGCCGGGGGGGGAGATGGGCCCCGTGCCCCTTTTTGGTCACCAGGTTGCAGCAGGAGGCCATCCAGGCTGAAAATGGGACATGTGAGGGCCACCCACAACCCCTTGTGGCCCATTTTCACTAGCAGAGGCACCACAAGCCAATCCTTTTCTATTTCCAGGCCAGCCCACGGGCCGCATCTAAGCACCCCATGGGCCGGATCCAACCATGGGCCTTGAGTTTGACACCCCTGTTCTAGATAGAGCTTCCTATCTGGTAATGCATGTTCTAATGCCGTGATATCATTTAGCAGCTAACAAGAAAGTATAGTGTGGTCTGTGTGGTAGAAATATAGTCCAGCTAAATCTCAATCTGCATAATGGTACAAATGGCATCAATGTTTACAATCTCTACAGGCCACCAAAGACCTGTGAAACAAGAAAAGTAATAGAACATGGAACTCATGAAGCAGGGGTGCTAATTCTATCCAGGATAGCAATTTAGCAATAGCAGCAAGAAAAATCACCTGATTTTTTTTCTAAGCACCTTTCAATAATTGGACTGATACACTGCAATCAACCATTGTCTGTTTAATCAAAGTTTGTTATGTAACATCTGATTGGATGGGTACACGGATGGGGTTCTACCAGTTCGCACCTATTTACTAGAACCGGTTGTTAACATTCTAAGCAGTTCAGAGAACCGGTTGTTAGAAGAAATTACTGGCCTAATCCTGTAAGGAAGGCAGGAAGGAAACATTCTGGTGTTGCTTACAGAAACTGCCTCTCTGTTAACCCTTATTACATTCTTGGCAGGACTAGACTTCCTGTCTCAGGAACATCTCTGGAGTTTTTCCCCCTCCTTTCCTGGTACTTTGTTTGTGTGGAGTGACCATTCAAAGTTACAATGGCACTGAAAAAAGTGACTTATGACCATTTTTCACACTTACAACTGTTTCAGCATCCCCACAGTCATGAGAGGCCAGGTGAGGAGATGCGTCCCTCAATGTGAGTGATATTGAGTTGGCCACGCCCAGCCAATAACATGACCAAGCCACGCCCACCAACTAAGCCACACCCACAGAACCGGTTGTTAAAAAATTTGAATCCCACCCCTGGATGGGTACATACATTACACTAAGAGTTTATAGTTGGATTCTTACAACTTGCTAAGCAAAAACAATATACATTACAATCATAACTATAACTTACAACCGTAAAAAGCCTGTAATGAATATATCAATTACTTTAATATATACAGTATTATTTAATGTTATACTGTTTCTTATATTAAGAAAAACAGATTGTAGTGAACAATAAATAATATCAGTGCTAGTGTTGTTTATTAACACGTGTACTTTAGATCAGAGCTTATTTATAGGACAATTGAGTACCAAATTATAATATGAATTGTCTAAAAATTTCCCAAACAGATGTATACCCAGCTAAATATTAAAGATGACAAGCATCATTACCAAAAAAAAAAATCATTCACGTACGTCTTCAAAAATGGAAGTCTTGGTGTTCTTATTTCAGAAATATTGTTTTATTTATGTGAAACAGAAGTTCATATCGATAAAGTGGTTAAGGTTATTTAATTGAGTTGTAGCTCCAGGTTTAGATTCATTATGAGAGGCACAGAACACAGAATCTTAAAGGTAAGTGGGTGGATAATGGAAGGTTCCAAACAGCTAACACAACATTTATTTCCAGCTTAGAAAAAAGTAGATGCAAACTAAAATGAAAAATAAATGTATTATGAAATATAATCCTTTCCATATTTGCTCAGGACTAAATCTATCAAAAACCAGTAAAGGTTTCTCTCAAAACTGTCCACATAAATTTCAGACTCAATGTACTTTCTAAAACTAACTTTGATCTTAGTGGAGCATAAGCAGGGGTGGGATTCTACCAGTTCGCACCTATTCACTAGAACCAGTTAACATTCTAAGCAGTTTGGAGAAGTGGTTGTTAGAAGAAATTACTGGCCTAATCCTGTAAGGAAGGCAGGAAGGAAACATTCTAGTGTTGCTTACAGAAACTGCCTCTCCATTAACCCTTATTACATTCTTGGCAGGACTAGACTTCCTGTCTCAGGAACTTCTCTGGAGTTTTTTTCCCCTCCTTTGCTAGTACTTTGCTTGTGTGGAGTGACCATTCAAAGTTACAATGGCACTGAAAAAATTGACTTATGACCATTTTTCACACTTACGACTGTTGCAGCATCCCCATAGTCATGAGAGGCCGGGTGAGGAGATACGTGCCTTGATGTGAGTGATATTGAGTTGGCCACGCCCAGGCAATAACATGACCACCAAGCCACGCCCACCAACTAAGCCACACCCACAGAACCGGTTGTTAAAAAATTTGAATTTCACCCCTGAGCATAAGTCAAAGTAATATCTATAACTATCTTCCCCTACTCTATCCAAACCATGCTGATTGCAAGTTCTGGGAATTATAGTTCCAACACATTAGAAATCTTCCACTATGTTTTTCAAAAGTATTATGTTTAACTGCCATAGTTTGGGGAAAAACAAGGTAGCCTAGCAAGTAGCAGAAAACTCAAGGGCTGTGAATAATTGTAAAAAAATAAAATAGTAATACATTATGACATCTAACTTACACATGTGGGCTTAAATTAGATGGGTGGATGGAATTGTTACTTTAAGTTTTCCATAACAGATTCAATGTCTCTTAAATATGATGGCTGCTACAAGAGAAACAAGCTAGCTTTTAATAGAATCTTTCATGTATCTTGAAATTTATATCATTGGCACGGTTAAAAAAACCTGCAATCTCTGTGTTAGTCAGAAATCATTGCCTGTTTGTTCAGCATATGGAACAATATAAACTTTGACATATACAGGTAGTCCTCAATTTACAATAGTTCATTTAGTGACCATTTGAAGTAACAACAGCATTGAAAAAAGTGACTTATAACCGTTTTTCACACTTATGACTGTTACAGCAACCCCATGGTCATGTGATCAAAACTCAGGTGGCTGGCAACTGACTCATATGTATGACAATTGCTGTGTCCTGGAGTCATGTGATCGCCTTTGCAACCTTCTGACAAGCAGTCTATGGAGAAGCCAGATTCATTTTACAACTATGTTATTAACTTAACAACTGCACTAATTTACTTAACAACTGTGGCAAGAAAGGTTGTAAAATGGGGCAAAACTCACCAACAAATTTCTTGCTTAGCAAAAGGAAATTTTGGCCGCAATTGTGGTAGTAAGTCAACTGTATACTACTGTGCTGTTTCATAAAGTACAATCCAGACCAGTGGTGGTATTCTATTGGTTCGGCCCGGTTCGGCTGAACCTGTAGCTCTGAGGATCATCTGTGAACAAACCGATTCGCTCTGACGATCAGCTGCTGGGCCTGCCTGCCCGCCTGCCCCAGCTCTATACTGACCTTTATTTCCTGGTTTTGAAACTCAGCTGCTTCGCGTGGCACAGTGGATTGCTGCATGTCAGCTGTTGAAGACACAGGGAGAGTGCAGGATTGCAGGAGGTCAGTAGAAACCCTCTGTGCGTGCGCAAAGCGTGCCCACCAAGCCATGCCCACAGAACTGGTGGTAAAAATTTTTGAAACCCATCACTGATCCAGACTGACTACATCTCAATATATTGTATGAATATTAGTTGACCAGTAACATCCCGAGAATGTAATTCTTTCCTTTAAGTAAGGTCCCCTGTCCTGAATAAAAATAATATTAAACTCATTTCAATCCATCACCCATGACATGGTAAGCATTTTTGTATTTTGTTTTACTGATCTTGAGGTGTTAAACCAGGATGTGAGCTGAAATTAAAGAGGCTTAATTGACCAAAAATAGAATCTGTTGTATGAATAATGGGGCAGACCAATTCAGTACAGCACCACAAGATTTGGCTGGGTTAATCAATTCTGGGTACCCATGGAAAGATTTGAGGAACTACAACAGAGCAGAGGAAAAAGCAATACTCTTGAAGTTGAACCCATACAACTGCTTGGGAAAAAACTTGAATAAAATACTATAAGTCATCTCTATCATCAAATAGCCAATTTATTTTGTATTAGTTTGGATGTGTGAAAATAGAAATGTATTTACAACAGACATACAAGCTTGGGTTGCAAAGCCAACTCTCCTGATGCATTATTTTGTATCAACTGCCATCTAGTGAGAAAGATTGGTTAATTTAAAAGGCAGATTTATTCCAATATTAAACCAATTACATTTATCAACATCACTTGTAGGTCGATATTGCGCTTATTGAGAAAGCAAAAGCTTTGGTGAGTGTAGCATTCAGTATAGAAATCTTCTCTTGTATATGACAATGAGGAGATACCTCTTCCAATTTAGCCTAATATCCTTAGTTTTCAGATTTTGGGCTTATCATCATATCCATTAAGTACACACAAAGACACTTTGAACCATTTTTAGAGATGTCCTTATGATGCAGCCTTTGTTTCATTCCAAGTCCACTATGGAGGCAGCCTAAATTCATTCTTAGTTCTCCCAGTTTTAAAGTAATATTTGCCATTTTCTCCTGACATATATCTTGACATACAGATAAACCTACAGTGCTTCAGTCAGGAACTGAGACATTGATAAAATCAGGGGTCATATCTGTCAAGCTCCTACTGGCTGATATATTTATTTTGGGGGCTATGCCATTTCAATTGGCATCAATCTAACTGGTTTACAAGAAAAACATCAATAACATCAGCGTATCATATAAACAACAAATAAAAAGATCAGTGGATAACTGAATCTGAATACTGGTCCTTGCTTAATGAACACTCATTCACCAACTGTTCAAACTTACAACGGTGTTAAATAGCTGGTAATTATGACCAGTACTTGTACTTGTACTTGTGACAGTTATCTCTAGAGTTGTACATGTAACATCTCTACTACACGAGTTGCTTTGGTTACCAGTTTGTTCTGTATCCAATTCAAGATGTTATTACCTTTAAAGCCCTTCATTGCATGGGATTAGATTACTGAAAAACCATATCATCTTAATTACATCAATATTTATTTGTTTTTATTAAAATTTAATCACAATAAACTCATAGTAAAAATTCAGGTTGTAACTAAAAGATAGAGAGGAAGACAGCACAATAAACAAGGGCAGGTGGGATCTGCTATTGGTCCATTATCCATCTCCGGTGGGATTCTCTCCCATTGGGGCCCCAAGCCAAGTGGCAGAGTCAGGTTCTTGTGGAAGGTCAGGAGGGTGGGAGCCAATCTCATCTCAGAGGCCAAGATGTTCCAAAGTGCTGGAGCCATGGCAAAAAAATTCTTCTCCTGGATCCCGCCATCAGGAATTCTCTGACCAATGGGATCCATAGCCTGCCTCCTCTGCTGGCATGGGTGGAGCGAGACACCCCCATTGGAGTGAGATGGTCCCTGAAGTAGCCTGGACCCATGTCATGTAGGGCTTTAGAGGTGATAACCAACACCTTGAATTTCACCCAGAAGCAAACCGGTAGCCAGTACAGCTCACAGAAAAATGGTGTAATATGGGCCATTCTAGAGCAGGGGTCCCCAACCTATGGGCCACAGCCCACTACCAGACTGTGGCCTATTCACAACCAGGCTGCGTGAGTGGTGGCTGGTGCACGTGCCCAATCCGACTCACACAAGCGGCAAGCACCAGCCACCATGTTCACAGCCCTACTCGTGCCAGCGGTGTGCACGCACACACACGCCATTCACACAAATGAAGTTGTATGCACGCATGTTTGCACTTACCCCTTACAAAACCATCCCCTTTTCCTCCTTTCCACTAGCACTGAGCCACCAATCCAAAAAGGTTGGGGAATGCTACTCTAGAACCCCCCAAATCTCCCCATGATGCCACACTGTATCAGTTGTAACTTCCAAATGTTTTTTCAAGGGTTGCCCCAACCTATTCCACCTGGTCAGGAAAGAGGATTTGTTGCAGATCCCGTCAATTAAAAAATGTTAACTGGCAGGATCCAGGAAAAGATCCAACTCTGCTGTTGCTCCCACTCTTTGGAACACCTTACCCCAAACAGTGTAAAAACCTGCCTCTACTATTGGCATGGGAATCTAAGAGGGATATGTAACATGGGGAGACACTGGTAATAAGAGAGTTCTCCCTCCGCCTGTTGAACTTTTTAATGGCTCAGTTTTTAATTTTGCTCTTAATTCTGGTTTTATTTAAGGTTTCTATACTAGAGTGTTCTTTATTGTCAATTGTCCAGAGTCACTTAGATGAAATAGGTGGTGTAGAAATGTGATCAGTATCTGATGATAGGATATCCTACAGTTTCTCCAGGTCCAGTAGCTCCTGTAGAAAATGATCCCTTCCAAATACCCTCCTGTTGTACTTCACATGGAGTGGGAACTCTTAATAGATATTTGCTGTAAACATGCCTTGAATAGATGGACTCTGTTTGGAGTGAGTGGTACCAAAAATAATCAGGCCTCAACCCATGAAGTACTTTTAAATAATGATATCCCAATCTTTAGTCAAATATAAGCTTAACTGAACAGTTTAATAAACTTGTAAAATTTAGACTGGTATTGCATGTGTTATGAATGTACCTGCTTGGCAGACATTCACAATACAACATTTTCTTTTGTATGTTTCTTTTAAACAGCTGTTTTACTGTGATCCGGACAATTCAAATTTATCCTCTTCATCTTTGAATATCTGCAGTGTAATACATCAAATTAATAAAGGCTTTTATCTTCTATCTGAAATACCTCTTGTTATATTCTTTTTAAATAAATATTCATTTATTTGTGGTGGGATTGGTCTAGTTTTCAGGGAGGGACAACTAAATCATCTAGCCATACACCTTTACCTTATATGGCCAGGAAACTGCAATACTGAAATTATTTAACTTTTTGTGTGTTTATTTTTTAATTGCCTGAAAGGAAGCACAGATTGTAATATCTATTTCTTTCTCACATATAAGGTTTATAGGTATTCTAAACATTCTATCCCATTCTTAATGAAATTAGCTGACTGTTGCAAACAAGAACATAAAGAGGCTTTTGCCATGCAAATTGCCATACCATTAATTACATTAATTAACCAAGAACACTTGTGAAGTCTTGTTTGAATAATGTTCTCTGCTTTGTTCCAGTTTGCACCATTGTATTATATTAGTCAAAACATTCTCTCTCGTTACACATGCCATGACAGTACAGAGAGAGGGAAAGAGAGAAATAAAATATGGATGCATGTGAGCAGTGATGTTTTGGAAACAATTTTATATCAAAGAAGCAATTGCTATATAAAAGGGTATTACACATTGATTTAAACTGTCTGTAATACAAGGAATAGTATTATAGTACAATTTCTGTTATTGTTAGCTTATGTTACAGTGCTGGTATGTAAAGAAGGGCTATATTATGGAGGGTTATTACACCATTTCTATTTCAACATTTAAAAAATGCATCTTGGAGTGCAACTCTGGGTGGTTCACTAAAACAAAACAAAAAAATCACAAAAACAATTTAAAAAACATAAAAACAAAGATCAAACTTGGTGCTTCAGCTAACCTCCTGAGATGCTCTCAACAAATATCCCCAAGCTCTACCCTAGCACAGTAAAGCATTATTTAAGGGAAGAAACGTGGATCATGATCACTTATCCACTGGTGAGTAGTCACATAAAGAGCATTTTGCAATAGTCTGAGAAGTGACCAAATCATGAATGCCCTGAACCTCAACAGGATCACCTGACCAGCTAGGGTTGGAGATTTGCAACAGAATATCATCTGTGTACTGATACCGTACTCAATACTGACAAATTTGTATATTTGTATACAGCAGGGGTGTCAAACTCAAGGCCTGCAGGCCAGATCCAACCAGACCCAGACTTAAGCACCCCACAGGCTGGATCTGGCCTGCGGGCCTTGAGTTTGACACCCCTGCTATATACAAACGGAAACCATTTGTCAGTATTGAGTATGGTATCAGTACAGCAGTGGTGGGATTCAAAAATTTTTACTACCAGTTCTGTGGGCATGGCTTAGTGGGAGTGGCAGGGGAAGGATACTGCAAAATCTCCAGCCAGAGGTGGTATTTGCTGGTTCTCTGAACTACTCAAAATTTCCGCTACCGGTTCTCCAGAACTGGTCAGAACATGCTGAATGCTACCTCTGGTACACAGATGATACTCAGTCGCACATCTCAGATGAAATATCAAAGGACCGGCCTGCGGTGCCACTGGCGGCTAAAACGGGCTACTTGCTGGCCCCCTGCACCTCATTTGCACCCTCCATGGCCTGAAAAACAGCCTGAAAATTGCCCAAAGCCAGGCCAAAAAAGCCCCCAAAACAGCCCTGAAAATGGGCCAAAAACAGGCTCAAAATTATGATTTATAGCCATGCAACTGTGTTTAATTTTATCCTTATAGAACAAAACTTCACAGACAAGTTCAGAAGTCCTATTAAGTTAATAAAAATTATGCCATCTTGCAAATACAAGATTGTATATTAAGCATTGACGAGCAGGCTTTTAAACCAGTGTAAATTCTATCCCGCCCACTTTGGTAACATACTTCCAATTGGCCTGCACTGAAGGAAAACAATGATTTTCTACAGAAATAACTAGAATTAACTATTTCCTAACTTCAGAATCAAGGGAGATTAGGCCTTCTTAAATAAAATCTAAAGGAAACATTTTACTCTGTTCTAACTACAAACCTGTGGTCAGGAAAACGCCACATATTCAAAAGTTATCTTTGCTTCAGTTGCATTCTGGAGAATCAACATGGCAAATATGATTGGAAAGGGTTAACATTTCTTCTGTGGAGCCGTTGGTTCTTCCTCTGCTTAATCTACCTCAGAATAAATGAAAGAATAGAGGCAGGCTCTACTAGGCTTCCTGTATTTAGTTGTTTTTTGTAGGCCAAGGTAGGATTAATTTACCATGCAAAATTGCCTTAGCTTAGATCCTAAACTTTGCAACTACGCTTTTAAAAAAGAATAGCTTTTGGGGGGGGGGAAGCGTCTTCATGTTTTCTCTAAGTTTTCGCACCAAGAGCTACTTGTGTTCCTTTGCAAAAAACGGACGATGCAGGAGCTGATGACGCGCTGCGGGAGGGGGAGAAGCGCGGCTCTTCTTCTGCCTCTCGTGTCATGGCGCTGGCACCTCGTGAGGTAAACAGAATGTGCCGGATGGAGAGAGGCCTGCGCTACCGAGAGTGGGCGGAGGAAGTCGCTGAGACGGTTTTGTTGTGCGACGGGGGCTGCTGCGGGCTTCCGCCTTGGCACAATGGACGGAGAGCAGTAACCGAAGGAAGGACAGGAGCCGGCAAGCGGGCGGGGCAAGGGGCGAGAAGGCACGACCGGCGAGACCCTGTGGCCCGAAGAAGAGCGGCTGTTATTTCCGTCTAAGTGAGTTCAGCCTTGTCCCCTGTCGACCCGTCTCTCCCGCCCCCTTGGGCGGGGTATAGGGAGACACAGCCTGACGCCCTCGGCCCCACCCACCTCCCTAGCTACCCACCCGCAGCCCTGGTCGGTGGGATTCCCTCTGGAGGAGAGGGGTTTCCCCGACGCCAGCGTAAGACCACTGTAGTAGGTGATGGAGGCGGACGTTAAGAGCTAGGAACTCTCATCCTTGGGGCCTAAGTCATTATCTCGGTTGGAGCTCCTCCTCCAGCTGTGGCTGATGATGCAACTGCCCCCTTGGGAAGAGGACTCTCAAGTTGCCCATGCTGTCATAGACGTTTTCGCGAATCTATTATGTTCTTCCTTTATCGTCTGCTTATCCTATTACATTATAACTATATAGCCTTCTGCGATCTGTTTTGGACGGCAAGCTCCTTTCTCTCTAACTAGATGGGCTTGAAGCGTAGCTGGAGGGCATTATATTGAGGAAGACCAGATTCGATTATTTGATTCATGTTTGGCTCAGAATTAATGTTCAGATGTGGCAAGAAGAGATGTTTCAAGTGCGTCTCCATTCACTTGAGAAGGTTCATATCAGCTTAGAAAATATATGTTTTCTCAGCAGCAGTGAATGCATGTACCCATTTTATTAAATGACAACCTTTATTGTCTACCTGTCTTAACGTTGCAATGTGAAATGAAAAAAAATCAGATGTCATTTTAGCATCATGTGCTTGTAGATTTAGAAGCATTCCTGAAGATGCAATAATAATGATGATAATGATGATGATGATGCAGTAATTACAGAAATAAATCACAGTAATTTATTGTATCTGCAGGAATGCTTCTTAATCTATAAACACATGATGCTAAAATGAAATCTGATTTTTTTTCCATGTCACACTTTAATTTTAAGACTGGACAGATTACTTCTTTCTAGAAATATACTATATAGCTACCCCCGTGGGACATTTATGTGATTTCTTTGGGTAGAAAGAAAAATGTGGGAACACAGTGACATTCTACATACTCTGGTAATGCTGTTTATATTTGTTCAGGTGAATGCAGCCTTGACAGTTAGGTGGAATTTGTTCTGCCCTGTCGCTTTGCCATATAAAGAGTGCAATGGAGCCTGTCAAGTGGCTTGTTTGCTAGTCTGTTGTCACCAGAGAGGAAGGAAGTTATTGGTTTTTTATTCTTTTATAATTTTTTTTGGTTGTTCTTAAGCCACCCAGAGTCACTGAGAGTGAGTGGACGGCCATATAAATCTAACAAATATCTATTCTGAAAAATGTTTTAGTAAGTCACATGGCTTCCTCCAATGTGTAAAATTTTAAGACTGGTACCATTTCTCTCTAAATTTCTGTCTCTTGGGAATAAATTCAGAATGTTACTTTAAAATACCACTGCATATTGCCACTTACCCTCTTATTTACGATATAGTCTTTGGAGCTTAGTGATTTTTTTAGGTACTGGGGGGACTTTAATGATCATTATTGGAATAACGGGCATTGTAGAATGCTAGGTATGTATGAATTTATACAGATATTCAAATAAATTCCTAAATTATATAGGTTTTCTGGAACATTTACTCAGCCTTTAACCTGGTACTATTCAGTTGATATACTTATCCTTCCCTGAATCCCCAGCCAACATATGTATCCCCAGCACATATGAAACTATCAGGCTGGAGAACTTTGATTTAATTTGTTCTAGTTTGTATAGCTAAAATAGCATCCATCAATATTAGAATATTTAGTAATACATTTATTGTGTTTGGATGATAACTTAATCTTAGTTTTATAACATGATGTATTCTGTTGTGTATTATGCTAAACTTGAAAGAAACAGTACAGACCTCATACTGAAAATGTCCTATATAAGTGGCTTGGTTGTAGTTTGCTTCAGGTGCCTTGTGTCTTGGTATATGGGATTGACAATTTGAACTATCCCATATGTTCCCATCACTATCCCATACTCTTGCAAGCACCTGATCTTATTTTGAAATTTTATTTTATTTTTTTCCATCATCCACAGGGAAAGAGTAAACAGTTATTACAATGGGCGATGCGGCAAAATCTTGCTATACGAGACGTAATAAGGACTCGGGACTTACAAATGAGGAGGATTTCCAGAAATGTTCTTCACGTCAAGTGATGGACGATTGTGGAAATGGACACAGTAGCAAAGTGGACACCAGATTTGAAAAAAGAAAGGGAACATCAAGTGATTATGGAACAAGTCCTAGAAAGGGAGCACATGCTGCTTTGAGTAGTCCAAATTCTTCAAAAAACATTGTTTACAATCAAGGAGCAAGAATAAATGATTCTTCAAAAGACCAAATTAAGAAATGGGTGTCTGACAACCATCAAGCTAATTCCAGCAGTTGGAGAGAATTCAAATCCACAGCCCGGATACCTGTGATTATCAGACCACGGAAAGAGTTTCCTCATGAATGTGAGAGTTTAGGAGGCAGAAGTGGAAGAAGGCAGCTCTTTAGAGACCTCACAAGTGAAGATTTATCTGATAGAAAAGGAAATTCTGGTAATACATCTTTTGATGAACTTCTGTAGATCATCACTCTTCCATATTTTTCTGCAGTCATTAGTAACTATTGAAACTATTCACACTATTAAATATTGAATAATTTGAACCATTAAACTATTGAATAGTTTGTTATAAACTATTGAATATTGGCTACATCATTTAGAGTTGGAAGTTACCTTCTAATCCTTGAAAATATTAAAGTAGACTTGTTACAATGTTGTGAGAGGATTGAATGAAATGTACTTGAATATTAGTAGCTTACGTTGATAGCTGTGCTGTTCATTTGAGCTCCGAGCTTGGCAATTTGGTTGCAAATGTTTCATCACCATTTGATGAGACATCGTCAGTGCGCTTTGCATCACATAAAAAGGTATTTAAAAGCCAGTGCTCAGACAGACAAGCACAATTCAAAGCACACTATGTTGCCTCGAATGGTAACAAAATGTTTGTAACCAAATTGCCAAGCTTGGAGCTTAAACCAACAGCCCAGAATTGAATAATATGTAATATTAACATCGGCATAGTTTTAGGTGGTTTAGTACACCTTCAGCTTTTCCTCTGGCAAATCTAGAAATTTCTTTGCAGAGATTATAATAGTGTGTTCTGTGAGGTAAGTGGTTGAATACCGCTGACCTCCCATAATGTATCAGTTAAAACCATTATAAGCATTACTTTAAATATTTTAGGAATGACATAATTTCCATAGGTTCAGGTTGCTGCCAAAAAGTGTAAGTGTCAGTGTCAAAGCTGTAACAGCACCAGAGGGAATAAGCTATACCAGTCCTACTAAAATAAAAATATGTGTAAGTTGCATAGTACTGTATTGCTTTTGTGCAGGATCCATTCCTTTCAGTGGACATAAATTTGCTGAATTCTGCTTTGTGTGCCATATGTAAATAGACATCTGACAGCTTTTTATAGGACACTGCCTCTTTCAAATATTGCAGTGGTTCTTTTTAAGAACTGACACTTGTTTTTAAGTAAAAATTTCAGTATTACTGTGCTTTTCTTTTTTCATGTTATATGCCTTCCCTGGGGGTGGGTTTGGCCCAGAATTCATGGCTTCTATGGAGGCCATGGGCCTGACCCAATTGATTCAAGGCCCTACTCATGGGGGGGGAAATACTCTTGACCTGGTTTTTGTCTCTGAACAGTGGCGGAGTGACAGAGGGCAGGTCACTATTACGACTTTGCCTGTTCCATGGTCTGATCACTATCTCCTCGGCTGGTCTTCCAACAGGCCGTCCCCCACTGCTGGGATGAGGAGCCACTTAGATGGTTCCGCCCCAGGCGCCTGATGGACCCTGAGAGGTTCCAGGCAGAACTGGGGTTTTTCCTTCCTCCTTGCCCACAGCTCTGCCGAGGATCTGGCAGTGGCCTGGCAACGGGCTGCGTCAGAGGCCCTCGACAGGGTTGTCCCCATGCGTCCCCTTACGCGCCGTGGATCCCGGTTTGCCCCTTGGTATACTGAGGAGCTCCGGGAGATGAAGCGCCGTCGAAGGGTTAGAGAGCAGGTGGAGGTCCACCCGTTCCCAGTCCGACCGAGCCCAGCTAAGAGCCTTTATTGGGACTTACCTGGTAGCTATGAGAGAGCGAGAAGATCTTATCTCTCCACTCTCATAGCGTCCGAGATAATCGCCCGGCCGCCCTGTTTCGGGTTACTCGTTCCTCCTTCATTTAGAGGGGGGGCGGACCCGTTGCGGTAAGGCTGAGGCATTTGTTCAACATCTGTCGGATAAGATTGCTCGTATTCGGGACGGGTTGTCCTCCGATTTGCAGTGGTCTGGGAAGGGTGCAGGGAGTCTGGCTATTGTTATCTGGGATGAGTTCGATCCGGTTTCCGAGGATGAAGTGGACAGGATTATGCGGCGAATGAGTTCCACCACATGTTTATTGGACCCGTGTCCCTCCTGGCTGGCTTATGCCGCCAGGGAGGTCACCTGCGGTTGGCTCCGGGTTATCAACGCTTCCTTAAGGGAGGGTGTCTTTCCCGCCGCCTTGAAAGAGGCGGTGGTGAGACCTCCTGAAGAAGCCTGCCCTGGACCCGACTGTGTTAGACAACTTTCGCCAGTCTCCAACCTTCGTTTCTGGCGAAGGTTGTTGAGAGTGTGGTGGCTCAGCAGGTTCCGCTTTTCCTGGATGAAGCGGACTACCTAGATCCAGACAATCGGGCTTCCGACCCGGTATAGCACGGAGACGGCATTGGTCGCGCTGATGGATGATCTCTGGAGGGCTCGGATAGGGGTTTTTCCTCTGTCCTGGTCCTATTAGACCTCTCAGCGCTTTCGATACCATCGACCATGGTATCCTTTTGCGCGCTTTGAGGGGTTGGGAGTGGGGGCACCGTCTTCGGTGGTTCTCCTCCTACCTCTCGGGCGGTCGCAATCGGTGTTGGCGGGGGGTCAGTCGTCCCCTAGGGTGCTCTCTTGTGGGGTCCCTCAGGGGTCGGTCCTTTCCCCTTTTGTTTAACATCTACATGAAGCCGCTGGGTGAGATCATCCGCGGGTTTTGGGGTGAAATTTCATCAGTACGCTGATGATACTCAGCTGTACATTTCCACCCCAGACCAGATCAGTGATGCCTCTCTGATGACTCGTGTTTGGATGCGGCGAACTGGATGAGCGGAACATGCTTCGACTCAACCCGCCAAGACTGAGTGGCTGTGCATATCGGCGCCCCGCCCAGTTTAGATTGTCCATCTTTGGCCATAGGGGAGGTGTTACCCCTGTGGATAGGGCGCGGAATCTGGGGTCCTCCTGGATGTACGGCCCGGGGAGGATCAGGTGGGGGCCGTTGCCGGGGGGTTTTGCCCAGCTCCGCCTTTGTTCGACAACTTCGCCCTTTTCTGGACCGACGCCTGCGCACGGTCACTCATGCCCTTGTTACCTCTAGGCTCGACTACTGCAACGCTCTCTATTTGGGACTGCCCTTGCATACCATCCGGAGATTGCAGCTGGTGCAGAATGCGGCGGCGCTGGTGGTGATGGGAGTTACCCGGTTCTCCCATACGACCCCCTCCTGCGCTGCCTTCATTGGTTGCCGGTTGCGCCCGGTGAGATTCAAGGTTTTGTATTAACATACAAAGTCCTTCATGACATGGGTCCTCAATACTTAAGGGAGCGTCTTCTTCCAATATCAAATACCGGTTCGCCCTGTGCGAGCATAGGCAAGGACTCCTCGGGTCCCGTCGGCGGCAATGCCGGCTGGCGGTTCCCGACGACGAGCCTTTTCTGTCGCGGCCCTGACCTCTGGAACCAACTGCCCTTGGGGCTCCGCCTTGCCCCCGATCTCCGCACCTTTCGCCGTGAGTTAAAGACCTGGTTGTTTGACCAACCGGGCTGTGACCCCCTTGGGGGAGGGTGGTTTTAAGGTTTTATAGTGTTTTGAACTTATAATTTAATTTAATGTTTTTTAAGTATTTATTGTTCCTGTTTTAGCTGTAAGCCGCCGATCTTCGGAGATGGGGCGGCATAAAATTAAAATAATTTAAAACTATCCCATACCCCTGTGAGGTAGTCACAGCCTGGGTTGGTCAAATAGCCAGGTCTCTTCAAATATCGCGTGCGGAAGGTGCAGAGGTCAGGGGCCCAGGCGGAGGTCTAGAGGCAGCTGGTTCCATAAGTCGGGGACCGCCACAGAGTAGGCTTGCTGCCGGGGACCGCCAGCGTCATTATTGGCTTGCCGATGGGACGCCCCGACCGAGGAGCTCCCCTGCCTGTGTGCCCTGCAGGGCGGTTAGCACCCTGATACGATCGGCAGGAGACGTCCCTTAAATAATGTGGAACCATGTCGTGTAGGACTTTGAATGTTAAGCAAAACCTTGAATCTCACCCGGAGTGCAACCGGCAACCAATGCAGGTCGCGCAGGAGGGGGGTAATATGGGAGAATCGGGTAACTCCCATCACCACCCACGCGGCCGCATTCTGCACCAGCTGCAATCTCCGGATGGTATGCAAGGGCAGTCCTAAATAGAGAGCGTTGCAGTAGTCGAGTCGCGAAGTAACAAGGGCATGAGTGACTGTACGCAAGGCATCTCAGTCCAGAAACGGGCGAAGCTGGCGAACTAGCCGGACCTGGGCAAAGGCCCCCCTGGTGACAGCCCCCACCTGCTCCTCCAATGGAGCCGCGTGTGACCCTGGGATGCTGCAAAAGTCAGAAGTATGAGTCAGTTGCCAAGCATCTGAATTTTGATCACGTGATCATGGGGATGCTTCAAAGGTGGTAACTCTGAAAAATGAAAAATTCGTCACTTTTTTCAGTGCCATTGTAACTTTGAACCGTCACTAAATGAACTGTTGTAAGCTGAGGACTACCTGTAATTGGGACATTTATTTGCATTGGATCAGAAACTGTTTCTCAAATTCTTTGCCTATAAGTAGTCCTTACATCCTTACTGCTAAATGAATGCCTTACAACCATTCATTTAGCAACCATTCAAAGTTACAACAGCACTAAAAATAGTGACTTACATTATAGCAGCCTCAATGTCACACGATCAGAATTCAGGTATTTAGCAACCTGCACGTGTTTATGACAGTTGCACATCCTGGCTCATGGGAATCACCATTTGTGACCTTCCAAGCTGGCTTCTGTCAAGCAAAATGTATGAGGAAGCTGGATTCACTTAACAACCATGTGATTTACTTAACTGAGATGATTTGCTTAACAACCATAAGAAAAAGGGTTATAGAATAAGGCACAATTCACTTAATAACCACCTTGCTTAGCAATGGAAATTCTGGTCCCAATTGTAGTTCCAAAGTTATATTTCACCATTTCATGAAGATTATTATTTTGTCATAATTGGTTTGCTGCCTTGGCATCTGGTTGTTGTTGTTGTTTGTTTGTTTACAATGCTTTTATTTTTCTTTGATGTGAATTTTATATCGTAAGCTTGAGATAGACATCTATATTTTGCGTTGTTACTCTTCCAGCTGTCATTCATGTGGGCACAATGGGTTGGATCTAAATGTAATGAAACTTAGAATTAAACCACTGAACTCAATAAACTTAGAATTCATTCTGAATTGAAATGCATGATTTCACTAATTTAATGTTATTGGAATCAATAGAGTTGAAAATCAGTTCTGAATGGATATCATTGATTTAACTAGGTATAGTTACAACTAAAATTAGATCTAATCTTCTGTATGTATTAGTAATATTTTATGTGTGCTCTCTTTTGCTTGCAAAAGCAATATTTTTGTGATTTAATTGGGATTTTTATATTCTGATAATAATCTATTATCTATTGAAGAGATAAATTATAATGCCCTTTGAAGGTACATTTGAATTTATTGGTTTTTGGGTTTTTTAAACCAAGGTATGAAGGAAAATCAGATAGTCTTTTTTATTAAATATTTTATTTTTAAAAAACAAAAATACAAATCTCTATTCACATTAACAGTGTTCGTGTCATTATTAATACATACCTCTCCTTTTATATGTAAACATCAATTTCTATCTTCCACCCATTTGTACCACCTATCCCAAACCGCATAATGGTCCGAATCATCTTTGCCTCTTAATTCCATTGTGAATTTATCCAG
This sequence comes from Naja naja, assembly GCA_009733165.1. Taxonomy (NCBI): domain Eukaryota; kingdom Metazoa; phylum Chordata; class Lepidosauria; order Squamata; family Elapidae; genus Naja; species Naja naja. The sequence continues at coordinate 240,885,543 of CM019149.1, read as the reverse complement.
TTCCGCACAATCCATTATTTTTTGTGTCAAGTCTTCTTCAGATGGTATCTTTTCCTTCTTCCATCCCTGTGTGAAGGCTATTCTTGCTGCAGTTATGATATGTATAATGATGTATAGGATGACCTTGCTCAATTTTTCCTTAATTATTCCTAATAAGAATATTTCCGGTTCGAGTTCTAATTTGTGATCTGTAATTTCTAATAACCATCTTTGTACCCTCATCCAATATTTTTTAACCTCTGGACACTGCCACCACATATGGAAGAATGTTCCTTCTTTGTGTTTACACTTCCAACATTCTGCTTTTGTGTTTGGATACATTTTGGCCAGTCTTGCTGGGGCTAGGGGCCACCTACAAAACATTTTATATTGATTTTCTTTAAATGCTGTTGACAATGTCAATTTACAGTTATCAATCCACATTTTTTCCCAATCCTCTAAATATATATTAAGCCCTACATTTTTTGCCCAGGCAATCATTGATCCCTTTGCTATTTCCTCTTCTAATTCCACTTCCAACAAATATATACATTCTTGTTATAAATTTTATCTCCTTGCCTGTCAAAATTTGGTCCAGTTGTTGTAAGTCCTTTTCTATCCCTTGTTCTTCTAAGTCTTTCCTAAATTTTGTCTGAATTTGTAAGTGTGACTACCAATCTATAATTATATCTTCTTCTTTTAGTTTATCAATTGTTTTTAACTTCCCCTGGTTATCTAGTAGTTCTTCATATCTGACCATTTTCCTTGTATCTCTGATATTTGGGTGTAATATTGCTTCCATTGGAGCCTCTTAATAACTCCTTTTAAAGTTCTCGATTAGACTGTTTTGGACAGCTCTGGGCTTTTCTTGGTTTTCAGTTTGATTTTAACATTCTTATCTTCTTTCATTGTAGATTGTTGTCTAAGGTTGTATGGTTCTTCCTGGAGCAGATTTGGCTTTAAAAATTCTGATATAAATCTGGATATCAAGTTTCCACCCAGTGTAAGCATGTTAATCTTACTAGCAAATACAGAATAAACTGGATTGTAGCAGTCTGACTTTTTAAATCTATATTTGTGCCATGTTGATATTGTAAACTGAGGGATTAAAATAACAACTTTGGGGAATGTGTTCATTTGAGACATTTATTTGATTTTTGAGAAATAACATTCCTATTTGTTTAACAGAAGTTTGTATCAATAATTTTGAATCTATATATATAAAAGCAAAATACCACTCACACATCATCACAAAATCTCCAGAATTGTAAAGCCTACAAACTTGAATTTGGCATGTATGTTTCTCTTGGCTTCGAGGTGCTCACTAAGAAAGGATTTTTCTAAATGACCTTCAGAGCATTAGTATTTCAGATATTATTATTAATACACTCTGATGCTAAGGAGTTCTACTCCCCCTCCACACCTGAACAGAAATCTGTTCCAGATGCAAAACACAAGCAGAGGAGAGGAGTTTCAGTTTCATTTTTAGTTTCACAGCAGCAACCAGCTTTAGTACAGAACAGTTGAGCTAAGCCACACCCAGGCTCCTTGCTATCTCCTTGCTCACACAGCAAATACTGTTTCAGTTTCCAAACAGCCCTCAACTCTCTCACACACTGACAGGACACTAGCCAGATGAATACCGATGGATGCTGGTAGGCAGAGGCAGAATTTTGTGCCCTTATTTTCCTCCCCAAAAACTAAGCCCGACCACACAGTTTTGTAGCGAAGCATGGGTATCGAGCTAGTCTGCATATACTTACGGATTGAATGTAATAGTACTGTTCTATTGATATAAAATCTTCATATTACTTCTGAAATGAGTTCTTCACATGATCTGTGGTAGAATCTAGTGTAGATGGCTGAAGTATGCTTTGGAACCTATTTGATCTGCAAGGGAAAGGATAAGATGCTATATGAGCCCTATTGGCATAAACTTATAAATTTATGTATTAAAAATTCATTGGCTACTCTCCATACTACAGAATAACTTTCCCCCTTTAATGTATTAATCAGCATTGTGAACACTTTGAGAATAAAGTTTTTCAGATCTCATGCAATACTGACAGGTATTCATTAAAGCAAACACCTCTTTTAAGAATCTGCATGAGCCTAAAAAGGTGATTTTTAAGGAAGTCACAACATTTTTGGGGTTCATGTGGATCTTTGGCAGAAGACAGGTCACAATGAACAGTTGTATTAGAGCAGCTGTAACATTTGAAGAAAGTAATTTTATACTATTCCTGACATTTTCAAACAGGACCCCACTAATTGGATAGTTTAACTGAAAAGAGATTAGAAAATCAATTGTTCTGCTTGACTGATATTTTGAAATAATGCTGAAAAATATTTAGGAAAATGTTACAGTTATGTAACTTTTGTTCTGCTCTTCTTCATAGATGTTCCAACCAGATGTTCTCTTACTTGTACAAGAAAGCCTGAAGAGCAGTGGTAAGAGTTCAATCTATAATTTTTTTCCTCTTCTGATGTGAAAAAATAGCATTCTTTTGCACTCATAAAAATTTAGTTGTGGCTAGGTGGTGGACCAGAAGAATTAGATTGGATCAGAATTTCTCTCCATCAATGAGAAACTTCCTCTGTTGCCCTAATAATTAAGGAAGGTGATTATTGCTTGCAGGAAAGGAAGAGGAGGGTAATTTGTGCTAATTTCTCCTTTTCCTTTAACCCCTAGCCTGTTGTGATATATTATTTTGAAGGGTTCCCAATCTTTCAGGAGAAAATATTCAGGAAGAGGAAGAGCATCAGAGAATAAGGGAGTTGGTTCTTTCTTCTTTCCTCCAATCCTTTTCTACCATTGGGAACATCCAGCGCATGGAATTCACACAGCTATTACATCCATCTCTGTTTTTCTCAGTGATAGACATAATTATCCATTTCTATATACAACAATTAAAAAGAAGAGACATTAGTGCACCAGTATAAGGGACACCAGATTGAAATGTTGGGTTGGAATGGGGAATGCTTGAGGTCAGGCCTGTAATTTGATTGTTGAGCTGTGATTTTCACCCTAAAATATTTAAAAATGAAGTATGAATGAATCATTGCTCATAAATTCTTTAGAGATTATGGTGATGGGAAGACATAATGCCAAAATATCTGATTAGAGATATGTACTAATGAGGATCTTTTAGCAACACAAAGGGAAATGCCTTTCCTGTACTAGATTGCCATAGGGAATTCCAATTTATGACTTCATTAAGACAATGAACACTAGTTCTTCTAGTTTGCTGGTTTATAAGGCTAGTGTATCAAGAATAAAATATATACTTAAACATATATTAAAATTGGAAACAAAATACTACTGAAACCATTTCTTTCAGAACAGAGTTTCACTAAAGACACAGTATTTAAGTATTGTAGACCAGAACATTAAAAAGCTTCCAGTAGAAGCATTTGTGTCTATCTAGAGAGTCTGCAGTAGTTAGGTAATATTCAGAATATTTGGTTGACATATCTCATTCTATAACAATTGTTCATGCACCTACAGGTGAAACTCTAAAAATTAGAATATCGTGCAAAAGTTCACTTATTTCAGTAATGCAACTTAAAAGGTGAAACTAATATATGAGATAGACTCATTACATGCAAAGCAAGATAGTTCAAGCCGTGACTTGCCATAATTGTGATGGTTATGGCTTACAGCTCATGAAAACCCCAAATCCACAATCTCAGAAAATTAGAATATTACATGCAATCAATAAAACAAGGATTGTACATAGAACAATATCGGACCTCTGAAAAGTATAAGCATGCATATGTACTCAGTACTTGGTTTGGGCCCCTTTTGCAGCAATTACTGCCTCAATGCGTGGCATGGAAGCTATCAGCCTGTGGCACTGCTGAGGTGTTATGCAAGACCAGGATGCTTCAATAGCGGCCTTCAGCTCTTCTGCATTGTTGGTCTCATGTCTCTCATCTTTCTCTTGGCAATCCCCATAGATTCTCTATGGGGTTCAGGTCAGCGAGTTTTCTGGCCAATCAAGCACAGTAATCCCATGGTCTTTGCACCAGGTTTTGGTGCTTTTGGCAGTGTGGGCAGGTGCCAAGTCCTGCTGGAAAATGAAGTCAGCATCCCCATAAAGCTCGTCTCGGAAGGAAGCATGAAGTGCTCCAAAATCTCCTGGTAGATGGCTGCGTTGACCCTGGACTTAATGAAGCACAGTGGACCAACACCAGCAGATGACATGGCTCCCCAAATCAACACAGACTGTGGAAACTTCACACTGGACTTCAAGCATCTTGCAGTGTGTTCCTCTCCATTCTTCCTCCAGACTCTGGGTCCTTGGTTTCCAAATGAGATGCAAAAGTTGCTCTCATCAGAAAAGAGGATTTTGGACCACTGAGCAACAGACCAGGTCTGTTTTTCTTTAGCTCAGGTAAGATGCTTCTGATGACATTTGAAGCCCATGTCCAATATGCATCTGTGTGTGGTGGCTCTTGATGCACTGACTCCAGCCTCAGTCCACTCCTTGTGAAAGTCCCCAACACTTTTGAATGGCCTTTTCCTGACAATCCTCTCCAGGCTGCGGTCATCCTTGCTGCTTGTGCACCTTTTTCTTCCACACTTTTCCCTTCCACATAACTTTCTATTAATGTGCTTTGATACAGCACTTTGGGAACATCCAACTTCTTTTGCAATTACCTTTTGAGGCTTTCCCTCCTTATGGAAGTGTCAATGATGCTTTTCTGCACAACTGTCAGGTCAGCAGTCTTTCCCATGATTGTGATTCCTACTGAACCAGACTGAGAGACCATTTGAAGGCTCAGGAACCCTTTGCAGGTGTTATGGCTTCATTAGCTGATTAGAGTGGGACACTTTGAGCCTAGAATATTGCACCTTTTCACAATATTCTAATTTTCTGAGATTGTGGATTTGGAGTTTTCATGAGCTGTAAGCCATAATCACCACAATTATGGCAAGTCACGGCTTGAACTATCTTGCTTTGCATGTAATGAGTCTATCTCATATATTAGTTTCACCTTTTAAGTTGCATTACTGAAATAAATCAACTTTTGCACGATATTCTAATTTTTCGAGTTTCACCTGTATATAATAGGTATATTAATTATAACCAGTTTGCTATTCAATCCAAGTGTATTTTCATACGAATGAATGAAAAAAATAGAACTTACAGTTAAACTTTGCTAGTCAAGCTCAACTTACATATGTTGCTATATGATATATCCATCTAGCTAGCTTCATGTTTTAATGAAGATACAGCTTGGCCAGCTTACTGAGGCTTCAGGTATTAATGAATGCTTGCTGCTGAAAAAAATCTTCAGATATTCAATATAATATGTAATACATGAGTTAATGTCAAGAAATATGCTTTAGGTTTTGTTTCATTTCCACAAAATCATTTACATAGTACTAAACGTCTCCTTGTTGATTATGTAATCTTAATTGGGAAAATGTGTATATTGTAGGGCAACAATTTTTGAATCAAGATAACTCATATGGGCTTAGTTACAGAATGTGTCCAAAATCTGCATTTATGATATAATACAAATTGTCCTATAACATTTCCTGTGATAAACTCTTGATGTTGACACGCTGTAAAGTTCAACATGGGCTATTTTCAAAGCAAATACAACTCTGAATATCTCCCCAATTTTTAAAGAACTTTTCCAGTAAAGATATTACATTAGAAGCTGTGTCACTGTTGAAGCCACTGAAAATCTGGTAAGGAAACAGCTCTGAGATGCTGACCCAATGGGTCATGGATTGTCTAATCATAGGTAAAGTCTGAAGGCAGATTGCAGAAACTTAAGACCAAGCATGTATTTTACATAACTGGACAGAATATTTCTTTTTAAAAAAACTAAACATTTGAAAATATATTCTATTTCATTTTCTTATAATCTGAAATAGATTTGTATTGCTATTGCAACTGAAGTTCAGTTGTTAAGATTTATTTAACAAGTGCAATAAACTATATACAGCAAAAATTACCATCTGGAATACCCACACCTGATAATTTCAGATAGCAATTCTATACTGTGATTTCACTTGTTTCATGCAAATTACATCAATGTGAGTCCACCAGTAAACTACAGAAATGAAATATACATTTTCTGTTTCATTTTTTCTTCAGGAGAGACACATTGGTAGACATGTTTCTTTTGGTATCATGATTAATGTGGCTTTCTTTTTTCCCTTAGAATCTTTTATTGATGTTGATGCAGATTTCCATGCTAAAGTGCCTGTGGTGGTGTGCAAAGAAAAACAAAGGTCTCAGTTAGCAAATTTGTGTGTTCCTATAATATATCATAATATAAATTATACATGGCCACACCTAAATTACCATTTTATTAAATAAATTCAAAGAGCTCTACTTACAGAGCAACAATAAAAGTGAATTCCAATCCATAAAAGCCATTGGATCAAATAAAAAGCCTGTTTAGCCTAGCATCTTGATCTTGCAGTCTCATTTGGAAGTTTTTGGGAAGCTGTAAGCAGGTGCAATAGCATTTCGCTGCTGGTATCCTCAGCAAGAGATATTACTAGTGGAATATAGCAACCATGGTTCTTTCATATCTTAGAACCATAATTACTAAGTATGAACAGTCTTAACATCCATGGTTATCTAATCCCCTTTAAAGCTAAGCTGGCAGCCTTCTTATATTTTGTGATAGCAGATTATTATTATTATTATTATTATTATTATTATTATTATTTCGACTTATATGCTGCTCCCTCTCCAAAAAGGACTCGGGGCGGCTCACAGCTAAAAATATAACAATAAATAAATTAACTAAAAACATATTAAACAGATTAAAGCCGAATTAAAGTTAAAAACCCCACAGTTAAAACAAACATTCCTATTGAATGAAACATTTCTTTCATTTATTACAAACTATTTAACAATACATTCCACTCTCAAATTAAACTCATTTCCTTGTAATGGCAGCTATGTATTTTTCTTAGCAATGTTGTATTAGTGTTTCTTCATTGATGTGCCTTTGATTTCATACTTCAGCCCTAGAGTAGCCTGGTGGTGTCTCCTTTTTTTCATCTCATTAGTTGTGCTTTCTTCCAATTGGCATGTTTTACATTACGCAGGATTTCTATCCAAAAATATTAAGGTTGGCATACTGGAATATTACTATGATGATAGAATGGCTGCAATCCTAACCCCAACAGTGATTTTTTTTCAATAGGCAACTGGACCTTAATTAGAACTAGAACTTGAGTTAGAACTGAAGAAACTTCTTGGATGAGAAGTAAAACATTTTCAAGGAGAAGAAACAAGAATGTCCAGTTGCCTTTGGAAAAAAAACAACCTGGATGATTGAGAATCTCCATAAACATCTGCAATCCTAACTTACATATGCTGAAATTGGGTGGGCTTCAAAAAATTTCAGTAACCAGTTCTCTGCCTGGTTGCTGGGTGGGCGTGGCCTAGTTGGCCTTGTGCACCACAGCGTGGGGGGCATTTTTGCCCTCCCTGAGCTCCAGAGGCTTTCGTCGAGCCACTGGGAGGGTGAAAATGCCCTCCCCGGGCTCTGGAGGCCCTCCAGAAGCCGGAAATGGGCTCATTTCCAAAACCTCTGGGAGGCCCATTTTTCACCTCCCTGAGCCTCCACGCAGGCCCTGCACTTAGCTCGCATCCAAAATAGGCCACATGGAGACTCCTGGGAGGGGTGGAGCAGGGAGGGGAGGGTGGGACCAGCCAGTGGTGGGATTTGCCGGTTCACTGAACCAGCCATAACATTAGCTACGTGTTCACCCGAACCCCTGGCTGAAATAAGTCTCAGTGAATGGATTATACTATAAAAATGAGCAAAAAGTTCCATAGTTTTAGTATTCATTTTGATTATGTGCCATCGAGTCATTTTCAACACCTAATAACCACATAGATTTTTTTTCCTATGATAACCTGTCCCTTGCCTAGTCCTTCAGGTTTTCCAGCACTGGGAATCCAGTCTGGAAAAGGAGGATTTATTCTGAAGTAAATAGTGAAATATAACTATTTCGTTATCTTTATAAATTTTACTTGCCTAAAATTTCATTTTTCATCATTATAATAACTGAGGTTTCCTAACCTCTTACGCTTTTCAGTTGCAATTTATATGCAACTAAATACATGTAAAATTACTTGTACTGGGTAATCACTGTATTAGCATTGTTTCAGATCAATGGTCTTCACTGGTAATGGAAAATACAGTAGATATGCAATTTAGTTAATTCAGGCCCTAATCATTCCTAAATTCTTCTATATGTCTTTAATTGAATGCCATTTCACAGGCCTGTTCTAACAAAAACCCTAATTAATAATGTATATGTAAGCTTGTGTACTTTAATCAAACAACAGAAGTAAGTATCAAATAATTTCAAAGAACTATCATTGTAATTACTTGTCTGTATAATGAATCTCTGGATATACTTCCAGTGTATGTTAATCTAGTGGTCCCATTTAGCTTGAAATAAAAAGTGCTATTTTTCATTTAAGGGTCTTGCTCAGAAGCTAGCTTAAATGCACAATGAAAATTTCAAATGACTATTTTTTTAAAGCTCAATGTAGTTAAATGACTCAAAATATCCCTATTAGATTTTAAGTACTTTTTAAATTACTACTTCTTGTTAGCTGACTTGAGTCTGGTGTGGGCAGGAAGGTGGAATTTTTAGCAGTAACATCAGCAATAACAACAGGTAGCAGCAGATAAAGTTCTTTTTAATGCCCTGGGCAAAATCAGCACTCGTTGCCATTGAATAGAGAGTTCTGCTCATGATACTGCATCACCTTGATTTCTACCAGAAATTTTATCACAGAAAAAAGATGGAGAGAATGTAGCATTATTCTTTTCCACCACAGCCACTCCTTTCCAGTTATGTATTGCTGTTCTTCATTTTGCATATCCCAGAGTCAGAAAAACATTTAACATTTCTGTGTTTATTATTTTAGTGGCCTTGTTTGCAGAGTAAGTGCAGGAAATGATAATGCTTGTCTGACGACCAATCACTTGGCTATGCTTGGAAGATTAGAGCCTCATCTTGTGTCCTTGGTCATTGCTTTCAGACACTGGGCCACGGTAGGTTTGGTTTAGTAGCAAAGCATGTTTATTAATATATAATCAAATATATATTCCATGTGTACTCAGTTTGTTTTTGGAAAAAGTAAAGAGATGTATCCTGTAAATGTTGGGCAATATGTCTATTACTGCAAAGGGATTTATCTTTCCCTTAGCCACCCTCCTTTCACTGCAGCCAACTCACCATGGCCAATTCTCTGCGGGACAACTCACCACGCCCAACTTACCGTGGGGCAACTTGCTGTGGCATAATTTAACAATTATATTTAATCATTTAAAATAAATATTTTTTAAAAAAATTGCCATTCACATTTCATTCTGTCCCTCTTTTTGCATCCTTTCTTTAATGATTCTGTTCCACAATTTCTTGATATTAGTGTAACTCTTGTCCCACAGCAAGTTGTCCTGCAGCAAATTGGTGGTGGTGAGTTAGCCATGGCGAATTGTCATAGGCCCCATTCCCCTTCCCCTCCCACCCACTTCCTGCTTCATAAAATCTTGAACCAATTTTGCTGGCCTGGTGTAACTTAAAGAGGGGAGGCTTAAATTGTTCCATTAGTGATGCTCATTGGCACATAATTTAAAGACTGAGGCTTTGGCTCAAAAAGTTGCTTATCTTAGAACTCCATTTAGATATGTCTTTGAAGGAGGAATTTTCTATAGTTTTTTTTATGAAAGGAAGAAATCAGGAATTGCTGTTTTTTTCTTAGGGCTTCTAACTGGAAATAATGTATCTTACATAAGAATGACTACCTGTTTTAAAGACAACAGCTAAATATTTAGTAGTTTTCTTTATTAATCATTAAATACTAAATACATCCATAAGAGGAATATATCAGTGATCCTAAAGTAGTTTAGAAAAGGGTAGTATTTGTGGCTATTCCAGATTTTGAATTTTCTTCCCAAAAGTAAAGATGACTTTGTTGATCAGCAGAAGTTTTTATTGAAATAGATTACTATGATAAGCTTGCTTTTATATTATTATGAGTCTTAATTGTAACAGAGTAAAAGAATATGGAGGTAATAAATAAAATTAATAAAACCAATTTGTTGAAATTATGGTTAAGTTATATCAAGTTATAGTATAAAGTTAAGCACATTGACTTTTTGGATTGTGCAGCTTTGCCAGAGTATGACACACACATACCCCTTTCATTCATTTCCCAATCATTGTCATTGGATCTCTTAATATTCTTTGATCCCACTCTACAGTAGTTTGTTTCAGTTTCTGTAGTATTTTCTTCTATAAGAGTAGCTTTAAATATACACTATGTAGTAGAAAGAGTGCAGTATTTCTACTGCAAATGAATGCTTCATTCTGTCAGTTGCCAAGTGCTTAATATACACCCTTCAGCTGTTCCTTACATTAAGCTTATAAGTCTTAGTCATATAGCCTGGTCAAAAGGAGTGGCCATGTCTGCCATGGTTATACAGCCAGCTTTATTAGATGTTGTGATATGATGGTAATTAGGTACTGTGTCATGGCCCAGTCTGTAAAATTGCTGTAGCTGCATGTGAGTGTATAACTCAAAAGTAGAAGTATAGAACTGTCTTTTTAGTTTGCCTAGGCCCTAGGAGTATATTTAAATATTTTTTATAGTAAAAGTGTGATTAGTTTCTTCAAATTCATGAACTGTCAAGTTGACACATTTGATAATGCTATTTTAATAAATATTTTTCTTTCTGTTTTAGCTATGTTGCGTAGATCATCCTGAAGAAGGTGGTTTACCACCTTATGTATTTGCTCTAATGGTTATTTTTTTTCTGCAACAAAGGAAAGAACCTTTTCTGCCTGTCTATTTAGGTTCATGGGTATGTGTCTATAAAAATTCTTAAATGCAGATAAAATGTTTTCAGTTTGTGTTTCTGTAGCTTTGAGATTATGAATTCCTACTTTTTTCCAAAAAGAAGAAGAAAGTTACTTATTTATTATTGCTTGTAGGGTACATATTACATTAACACAGTTCAAAATCAATGAAATAAATTAACAGAATTGTAACAGTTCATTGGTCTGGCTGATTGACTGCTCATGGGCCACACTGGCAGTATATATAATGCCCTCCCCTCCAAAAGCTCTTTGAAATGACACAGTCTTAATTGCTTTTCTGAATAACAGCAGAGTAAAAGTCATTTTTTGAGCAGGGAATTTGTGTTCTGGATTATCATTTCTCTCAATTCTGGATGAAATGAGACCCATACCATGCCTTCTTTGACTGCATGCATTGAGAGCAGATTCTGACTTGATCGATAGTCCTATGAGTAACAAAGATTCAAGCTATAATGGCTTTTATTGGTTATAAGCAGTTATTAAATGTCCTTAAGTTGGGAATGAGTAGCAGATAATAAGCAGTAGTGAAATCTCATAATAGGTTCAGAAAATTAATCTAGATATTAGCTCCGATCTATTATAATGGTGACATTTTGTTCGTTTTTAAAGTTCTGTGCTGGATCCAGAATTAACAGAGTAGGATTATAGCATCTTAAATTATCAGGGCCAAGTTTAACTCAATTATTGCCAGCTTCCATCTGATCATGCTAATCAATTAAAATACTAAAATAAGATCCACTTTTGTATGTCTCAGATTTATACATTAAAACATGCACTCTAGAAAAAATATCTTCAGGAAGATAATTTCCTAATTGTGAAATTTATTTTCAGGTCAGGTGTTTTAGTGCTGACACCATGTTTAATATACAAAGAAAAAGCTATTCTAGTCAGTATTCTTTAGCTGTTGCTTTTATGTATTTAAATAGTTCATATTTGTTGATTTGAATGCTGTTTTGGGAAAAAATAGCCCTTTTTCCAAATTCTTAATGAAGAAAGAATATCTTTAATAGCATAAAGAATGGCCAATGAGACTCACTGTTAATGAAAAATAATGAACCGTAGAAGACAAAACCATGGCTTCTCATAGATATCCACAGTCTAAATTAGCTATGATCACAGAAGGAATACTTGATTAATACTGGAAAATATGTACAGTGTATGTTAAAATACAAGGCCAGATGTAAAAAAAACAGGACGAAACAATAGTATCTTTACATTATATAATTCTATCCAAAATATCACATCTAGATGTTTTAAAAATACTGTAGCAAAAAAACAGAATTGGCCAAAATAGTATCTTGGAAAGAAGTGACATCTTTTTAAAATTTCTGTCCTTAATGTTGATTTTTTTTCTGAGGTAATTGTTTCTAATGTTTTTTTTTTACTTACATTAGATTGGAGGATTTTCATTAAACAAATTAGTGAATTTTAATCTTAAAGAAGTTGAAAATAACACTGTGGTCTGGGAATACAGTCCTGGTATTGATCCCAGTTCTTCAAAGGAATCTTCTCCTAAAAGGGGAAAGGTATGTTAACCAATTAATTATAGGGATATAATGCTTTAAATGTACATTTTCAAAAAGCTTGCTAATTTATAATGAAGTAGGTTTCAATAAACTGATTGCAATTGTCAGAATTAAAAAAATTGCCATCAAATAAATGTGGGCATTATTTAAAAGGGAAGCCTTACTGTAGAACATTTCTGTTAATTACAGTAAACAAATCTTGATAACCAGTATAGTATGAAATGTCTGTATTCAGGACCAGAGAATTAAAAAACCATGGAATCTATAAATTAGCATGGGAAACAAATATTGTATTTAACAAATGTAATGTTCATTTAAAAATTAAGTAATTGATATATTTAGTATGTTCTATAATGGTTTGTCAGGTTTCAGAGCTAAGTATATAACAAAGATACAGAAACTAGAATCCACCAGGTTATAGTTAAAATAGAAGTACATCAATGAACTGTAATAATATGACTACCATATTTTTAACCTTTCAATTTTGATTAGAAATTGAATAATTTTGAATAATTTTAAGTGTAAGCTAAATCACAGTTATCTTTAGAGGCAGAATAGATTCATAGCAGTCATTAGTAAAAGCCACCTTTTTTAGAGGAACTACTAATTAATATACTTCCTGTAGGACAGATGATGACCAGTGATGATGTCTGATGGGGCAGTCAACTGAAGTTGGCTTGAGGAGGGTGTTTGTCAGCCTGTCTTCTTTCTGTTCTAGAACCATTTCCCTACAGCAGTTGATGATAAGGATCCTATGGGGAGGAGGAATTGTCCTAATGGAAAAGGCTTTGGAATAATCTTTGCCTTTCTTATCATCTGCTTATAGGTGTAGAATAAATCATTGTGCCATTCTGCTAATTTTTTTGAGAACAAGTTGTTCTCGGCTTACAACAATTTATTCAGTGACTGTTCAAAATTACAACAACACTGAAAAAACTGACTTATGACCATTTTTTACACTTGCAACATTTATAGCAGCCCCATGATCATGTGATCAATATTTGAATGCTTGGCGATCGGTTCATACTTATGACCATTGCTGTGTCCCAAGATCATGTGATCATCTTTTGCAATCTTTGGCCAGGCAAGATCAACGGGGAAGCCAGATTTACTTAACAACCATGTTACTAACTTGTTAACTGCGGTGATTCACTTAACAACTGTGGCAAGAAAGGTCATAAAATGGGGCAAAACTCATTTAACAAATGTCTCAATAACAGAAATGTTGGACGCAATTGTGGTCGTAAGTTGAGGACTCCTGTATACTTGGAGTGTGTGTGTGTATGTATGTATGTATGTGTGTGTGTATATATATATATATATATATGTAGGTCTTGGTGTATTTGGGTCTTGTCCCGTGTAAGATTGAGAATACCTTGGCAACGTTTCGACGAAATCTCATCCGTCATCTTCAGGCTGGTGTCTTCAGCTTCGTTCTTCTGGGACCTTCAGCCTGAAGATGGCGAGTGGGATCTCGTCGAAACGTCGCCAAGGTATTCTCAATCTTACATGGGACAAGACCCGAATACACCAAGACCTATATACCTTTACCCGTGAAAATCTATGAAAATATATAAATAAATAAATAAATATATATATATATATATATATATATATATATATATATACACATATATACATACACACACACACACACACACACACAAACACACACACACACCATATCCATTTAAACAAGTTAAATGTTTAAAAAGAAATTCTTGATATATTGTTTCTGAGGACAAGCTTGTGCTCTTGACAGAATCATATATTTTCAGGTATTGAAAGAAATCTAATCTGATCACATTACTACTCTCCTAATTTGTCTGCAGCACTTTATACTTTATATAAATACTTTGAATAGTGTTTAGCCTATTCAAAGAGCAAGTTTGGTATAGTGGTGAAGGTGCTGGCCTAAAAAGTAGGACACTGGAAGATGCCTTAGGCATGATAATTGGATTGGTGACTTGGTCATTCAGTCTCAGCCCAACCCTCCACCCAAGGCGTTGTTCTATTTACCTTTGTTTCATTAGATTCCCTTTGTTTCATTCATTAGATGTTTTAGTCATTACCTTGCACTTGTTCTTTAAAAGAATTAACAATAGTGTAGTCATATTTGTCAGCTTCCAAATATGGTTTCTTGGTGAACACTGACTCAATTTTTGTTTTGATTGACAGGTTCCTTTAGTATTTGATTCAGATCAACAGTGTTCAGTTCCAGTTGGACAGCTGTGGATTGAACTGCTTCGTTTTTATGCCTTGGAGTTTAATCTGTCTGACTTGGTGATAAGCATACGGCTCAAAGAAAAAGTACCTCGTGAATCCAAGGACTGGCCTAAAAATAAAATTTCTGTGGAAGGTATATTACATAGATTGGCGTGCCAGTGCTTAGTTATGTTCAGTATAGGAGAAACCTATATCACTATATATTATGAATTAAAAGATAAAATCCAGTACTAACTCTGGTCAGCAGATAAAATTTTTACTGATGAAACAGGAAGGTGCAGTTTCCTAACATTCTCAAAATATATTGTGCAGAATCTCAACTAGAGCATATTTTGAAGGCAGGCTTCTTTTTTGACTTAATGGGGCTCAGTAAAATAAAATGTGAAAATTCAGAACTTGTGACCTATTGAACAATGGTTAAATTGGTTCTCATGCTCATTGTATTCATGTTGCAAGTCTTAAATGTTCATTTCTTAGTCATGTGGATTGGGTGATACACAGGTTGACCTTGAGTTACAACTGCTCATCACAGTCATAACCTGTGACAGTTTGTAAACGGGCAGTCATATGACCTATCTGATTGTATTAACTTTTTTGCAGTGGTTGTTAAGTAAACCATTGTGGTCATTAAGCTTATCCACAGTCATTACATAATATCATGGTTGTTAAGTGAACCAGTGGTTAGCCATGGACATAGTTTTGCTGAAAATTGGAATTAAGTGCCTGTTTTCAGCAACTGTCAAAAAACACAGTTGACTGTAAGACAGTACAAATAGATGTAAATGCGGCCCGATTACATAGGCCTGAAGTGTAGTTATGTGACTGGAGGAGGCCTGTGATTCCTGGTCATTGAATCCAGCTCATAAGCACCCCCAAATAGGTCCATTGGAACCTTGAAAGGTCACTAAGCAACCAATTATAAAATGAGTACTACCTATATTTCTATAGGTTTCTCAGCCTAATGATTGATTGAAAGGCTTGAGGTAAATTAGTGCCTATTCTTGTTTGGTTAATACGTTTAAAGAATGAAAACGTGAGCATAATATTTAATCCTCCGTAACACTTTTTACCTTTTTTTCCTCCTTAGATCCTTATTCCATAAAGAGGAATGTGGCAAGAACTCTTAATAGCCCGTTAGTATATGAGTATATACTTCATTGTTTACGGTCAACTTACAAGTATTTTGCCTTGCCTCATAAACAGAATGCAAAAAACAACCAAATAAAATCTCTAGAGGGCTCAATACCTCTAGAACCTGAGAAGAATGCCTTTAAGCAAACAGTCCCTGATATAAAAAATGTCCATAATGAAATGGAGAATACTGTAATAGACAGCTGTATAACTTCTACCAAGAAAAGTTCATATTTTCCTCAAGAACATATGTGTGAGCCTTCTCAGGTATTTATTGATGAAAACTTTGTGGAAGAACAGTTGGCAGATGGTGAACATTTAGGAATGTCTTATGAGGACTCAGATTGCATAATTGAAGAATTCATTTCGGGTGACAATGAGGAATTTAAACCAAGCTGTGAAGAGACTGAGAGTGGAAATGAAGAGGAGGAAGAGGAAGAGGGGCATGAGCAGGAACATTTGGATAGTAACCAAGACAGTGAAAGTGGAGATCTTGCTATTCCAATTAGTGAGCATGATGTTGAAACAGACAGCATTTCTGATTTGGAAAATTTTCAAAATGTAATAACTGCCCTTGATGAGTTTGGCTTAGAAGAGAGTGGTATTCCAAATGATAAACTTGACATTAATGAAGAGAGCACAGAAGGTACTGATGAACTGGATGATTCCCTGTTCAAACTGGAACCGCCAACTCAGGAACAAGTATCTGAAATGGATAACTCGGAAGAAGATGAGGAGGAAGAAACAGAGGAAGAAGACGAAGAGCATAGTATTAAAAACCAAGGGCAACATGAGAACATAATCAATACCGAAGATGAGCTGGACAATACATACACTGGATCTGGTGTTGAAGAACCTCTTTCCGAAGAGGAATTGCTTATTGCTCATGGGGACATTGTGCTAAAGAAGAGAGTAGATGAATTTTCAAGTGTAGATTTGAACAAAGAAGATGATCCTGAAAAAGAAGTCCTTACTGAAAGCAACAAGCCAGTAGACCAGAGTAATAAGCCTGAATTCTTCTATGAATTTAATAAAACTGCTTTCACAAAAGGCAAGGTAATAGCACCTATATATCAAAGTATTACTAATCATATAATGCTTAAATTCCAGGACAGACTTATCTGTAGAAGTAGGACTTAACATCCACACTGGTAAAATTTGACCTACAAATTCTACATATAAGAATCTGGATTCAAATGTGTTTTAAAGCCATTTCCATCAAATGGTTGCACCCCACTGAATCCTGAAATATTAATTCCTGCCAGTTTGTATTTGCAAACAAATTAGCTGTGAACTTCTGTCTCCTGTTAAAGTAAATAGAAGATCATAGCAAACTTCTAGTTTAAGTATTTATAATGTAAAGTTAAATTTAATCTTTGATTAGAGTAGTGTGGTGTGATGCATATACTATTCATAATGTACTCCGTCACTGATTTCCTAAGCAGCTGAGAAACATCGCTCATGTGGGAATTAAGAATATTCTTGTCCTAATTGCAATATATTATAGTGCATTTTGGCTGTTTCAGAATATGAAGCAAAAGTATTAGACCAAATTGAGATGTAAAGATATTAAATATTTGCTCTGGAAGGTTAGAAGATTGAAAAATATTTGGATGCTGGGAGAATGATATCCTCAGGTCTGCTAAAGTCACTGGGAGTACATTGGATTTCACCCATCATCAATATATATTCAAGACTGAGCAATGGTTGCTCTTTAATTTTGGGAGCTAGGTGGTCTAATAAAGTTGAGAGAAGAGACATTTTCAGATAAATATTTTCTTTTGATCTAGACTCCTACAGTTGTATGCAGTTTATGTAAGCGAGAAGGTCATCTAAAGAGGGACTGTCCAGAAGACTTTAAAAAAATTGAACTGGATCCTTTGCCACCATTAACATCCAAGTTTTCCAGTATTCTGGATCAAGTGTGCATCCAATGTTACAGTAAGTTGGAAGAACTATATTTTAATCATTTGTTAATAGTTAACAGAAAAAGTATTAATAGTTTTCCTGCAACTATATTCTACTTGGAATATAGGGTTTATTATCAGAAAAGAAAGTTGTTGACTCATTTCTTTGTTACCAGTTATGTGATTGTCCATTTTTTTGTTTAAATTTTCCTACCAAACTTTGCCCTGCTATACCGGTTGTACCTGGATCTGTGTTGCTAGCTCCTGTCTGCTCCCATAATGGCTATAACTGATTTACTGTTAACATTTTTTATTTGTAAAACTAAAACTAAAACTCAAACAAAAGAAGAACAGCTTGTTTTGTGCGTCTCTTACTGTCTGCCACAGTTCCATTTGTAAATGAATGTAAATTGTGTTCTGTTTTCAACAGAAGATTTTGCTCCAAACGTTATAGAAGACCAGGCTCGGGAATATATAAGGCAAAATCTTGAAAGTTTCATCCGACAAGAATTTCCAGGTGCCTCCTGTAGTTAATTTTTTAATTTTAAATTCAGAGATTTAAAGTGATTTTTATTATTTTCATCTAAATTGTGTTCAAACAAAATGCCTTACTTGATAGAAAAATATTGTATGCTGAACCCAATTTTCTTATGTTTTTAAATAATCTGATGTTAAAGCATGTATTGCTAACTACGCTAAAAGTTTGTGTGAATTAGTCATAGATATATATCCTTCTTTATAGGCACAAAATTAAACTTGTTTGGGTCTTCAAAGAATGGATTTGGCTTCAAGCAAAGCGATCTTGATATTTGTATGACAATTGATGGCCTGGAAACTGCTGAGGTAGCTTGTCGATATGGACAATTTGATGAATATAAATATGCGTTGTATGTGGGGTTTTTTGTTTTGTAAGCTGTTAATGTTCTATATGTGTGTGCACAGATGTGTTTGGTTACCCATCATTATAGTTTTGGTATACAGGCTGGGCACCAAACTACGAACTACTAAAATAGTCTCAGCAGGGTTCTATTCTCTGTTATTCGAAACCCATAATGAAGTACTGTAAGAAAATAAAAGCTAATAAACCAGACTCCACTCATATCAATTCAGAAAAACTGGGTTTTCATTCAGAGTAGGTATTCGTGTATGGCATAACGCTGCTGTAGCTACCGTTATATCAATCTAAAATCAGTACACTGCTTAAGAAATGTTAAGAAAATACCATTATTCAAACCACATGGATTGTTCGTTATTGTTTTGATGGCTTGCATTGTCCTTGGTAGTTACATCAGATGTGAGATATGAGTGGAAAGATAAGTCTCACTGCAGCAATTTGCACTCAGAAATAAATGTATAAATTAAGCTGAATTTGGAAAACAGCGGCTGCTAATTTGAAAGAGAAAAGTTATATTCAACTGTTTAAACTATGATGTTCTGAAACCCTCGCCAAATAATACACAATACAGGCACTATTTCTACTTTTTTATCTCTTGCAACTGAAAAAAAAGAACTGCATGCTTGCATTCTTTTTTCCTCTCCTTACTAAGTTTAACAAGTCCTTGGCAATTTAAATATTTGCAACATTTGGGTCACGACTGCGAGATGCTTCCATTTTCTGATGCGAATATTTCTGTGAGTTAGCATACGCTTGCAGTTTCAAAATCAAAAATGGATTAGAAATAGTATAGAAGCCAGTACCTAGCATTACGAAGACATGCTTCAAAATAGTATCAAGTACTTAAATTAAACCTGTGTATGCTGCAAAGAGTCTGGAGACCTATTAAATGGATAAGGGTTTTTTTAATATAAATACTGTCACTATACTAACATTTTTTCTATCGTAGGGACTTGATTGTATAAGAATTATTAAAAAACTTGCAAGAGTGTTGAAGAAACATTCAGGTAAATATCCGAGTCTTCAAAATTAAAAAGCTGTGTTGCCTTATGAAATGCTGAATCAGGTCCTCATATTTGATACAGTGTTACTTTGTTTACATAAATATTTGGGTTAATTGTCTATGGAGATTCTCAGTCATCCAGGTCATGGTTGTCCCAAAGGTGCTTTTTCGAGAGGCAACTGGACTTTCTAATTTTTATTTGAAGATGTTTTGCTTCTCATCCAAGAAGCTTCTTCAGCTCAGAGCTGAAAAACCAGAAAGGCCAGCTGCCTCTTGAAAAAGCATCTTTGAGATTTGGCTTAATTATTTTTAAATAGCAAAAATGTTGGCCAACAGCAGTATCCCAAACTGTTCACGTTTTCATTATTCAGAAATCAAAATACATTCAAATGGTTTCTGATGCAGTTATGTATATAATATTTATATAATATTTTGACAATCTCAATTGGAAAAAAGGTAACACTTTATGGGTTGCATATTGTTCTTATTTTTCAAAAGCCAATATTGAGAGAGTATATTATATGTGTCTTTCATGAATGCCTGTAATCTTTATTCAGATTATTTCCTAAAGTTTAAACCAAGTTTTGCCAATGTTGTTACAGCTAATATATTGATTGTTCGATTATTTATTTATTTAATTTATATTGCAGCCTATTCGCCCATGGCAACTCAAGGCGGCTTACACAATGTAAAACCATATTTAAAACAAAAAATAAAAATAAAAAACAATAAAAACTAATGAAAAGAATCAAATAAATTATAAAGTACAAAAGAACAAAATTTGGGAAAACAAAAAACAAAACAAAAAAAACAAAAACCAACTCCTACCCCCCACCCCAACAACAGCAAATCACACTAACCATTTGATGGGCTCCATCCCTCTCTGGGTTCCCCAGGCCCGCTGGCAAACCAGGTCTTCAGTGCCTTTCGGAAGAGTGCTAAAGTGTGGGCCAATCTAATCTCTGGGGGAATGATATTCCAGAGAGAGGGAGCCACCATGGAGAAAGCCCTTCTTCTGGGTCCCACCAGGTGTATCTCCCTCAGGGGTGGGACCCGCAGCATTCCCTGCCTCCTCGCTCTAATGGGTCAGGTAGATGTGACTGGCAAGAGATGTTTCCTCAGATAACCTGGACCCAAGCCATGAAGGGCTTTAAAGGTAACAACCAGCACCTTGAATTGCACCCGGAAGCAAATTGACAACCAATGCAGCTCCTGCAGGAGAGGTGATACATGTGCACATCGGGGTCTGCATAAAACCATGCGGGCTGCTGCATTTTGCACCGACTGGAGCTTCTGGATGCTCTTCAAGGCAGTGCCATGTAGAGCGTGTTGCAATAATCAAGATGGGAAGTGACCAGGGCATGAGAGGCTATGAGTAGGAACCGCTGATCCAGGAAAGGGCATAACTGGTGCATAACCCACAGTTGCGCAAAGCCCTCCTGGCCACAGCTGCCACCTGCTCTTCGAACAGGAGTCGTTGAGTCCAGGAAAACCCCTAGATTACTCACAGGGTCTGCCACCCCATCCAAGACTAAAGGTGGTAATTCTCCCTGAGCCAACGAACCCCAAACCCAGAGCCACTCGGTCTTGCAAAGGTTTAGTTTCAACCCGTTGCTCCCCATCCAGCCCCTAACAGCCTCCAGGCACTGTGAGAGGGAGGACACAGCAACACTTAACTCACCCTGGGCCGAGACATACAGCTGAGTATCATCATCATATTGGTGATACCTCAGTCCATGGTGACGGATGATCTCACCCAGAGTACTGAGCCCTGCGGAACCCTGTAAAGCAGTGGGCGAGGGTTGGATGTCTCCCTTCCTATCAACATAGACTGAGAGCGGCCGCAGAGGAAGGAGGTGAACCAAGACATCACAAGGTCTCCCACTCCCATCCCCCGAAGCCGCTCCAGGAGAATCCCATGGTCATGGTATCAAAAGCCACCAAGAGGTCAAGTAGAGCAAGGATGGATGCACTACTCCCATCCCGCTCCCACCAGAGATCATCCAAAAGTGCGACCAATGCTGTTTCTGTCCCAAATCCAGGCCTGAATCCTGACTGGTAGGGGTTGAGATAATCTGTTTCATCCAGAAACCTCTGGAGCTGCTGCGCGACCACTTTCTCAACAACCTTCCCCAAAAAGGGAAGATTGGAGACAGGTCGGAAATTATCCAACTGGGTGGAGTCCAGTGATGGTTTCTTGAGAAGAGGGCAGACCACAGCCTCCTTAAAGTGCTGGGACACCATCCCCTCCTGTAGGGAAGCATTATATGCTAATAGTATTAGAAAATGTATATTTCATTGTAGAATTTTTATTAGCTTTCCAGTAAAACTTGATTCACTAAAATGTCTTGCTCTATATACTTTTTTTATATCAACATCTTTTATAGTTCTGTCTTTTGTCCGATTTCTGGTTCCCATTCTGTTTACATATACTGACATCATCTTTTCCTATAACTGAGTGCACTGAATGCATTTTTGTTATTACGAAATACAGAAAGCCTGAAATAACTCTGCCATTGCTTAGTGATTTTTGTAGTGAAGCATCTTGACAATTTTCCAAAAGACTTTTGACTAAAATAAGGACTGTTGAATTAACTGAGACTTGCCCTTAAATAAGTATGTATGTTTTTGTAGATTAAGCTTCATGTTTTATTTAGTCTACTGGATTGTAAGTCTAATATTGTCACTAAGTTCATTTGAAGTAAGTATTTTTGTACTTGCATAGGTTTAAGAAATATCTTACCCATAACAACTGCTAAAGTGCCGATTGTCAAGTTTTTTCATATCCGAAGTGGCCTTGAAGTAGACATCAGTCTGTATAACACATTGGTAAGGGCATTTAACTGTTTGAAATGTAAATATTTCTTCAAATATTTGGAAGTATTTGGAAATATTTCATTAGGAAGTTTTTATAAATAAGAATGGTCCATGGCTCCATGGAAAAATAATTTTTCAATTTATATTTGAGTCATCATATGGACCAAAAACAAAATAGCAAGCAATGATATGGGCAGTTGATTAAAACTGAGAAGTCAGAAGATAAATATGTCAACCCTGTCTTTACAATATTTTGTTTCAGAATAGTCTGTGAAAATAGCTTAATATATCAACCCCAAAAAAGCATATGATTTCCTGAAATGACTAATTTTAATGGCATATTTTAAAAATGAAGCTTTTCTTACCTGAAAAGAGAGACGAAAACTTGATAAACTTCTGAACAGCTTTCCATGTCTGAATTTCTCATTTTACCTTTCCAAATCTTTCTGTAAAAGAAAAGGAGACTTGTACTTTGTCTTTTTGTTTTTTACAGGCTCTGCATAACACAAGGCTCTTGTCTTGTTATGCCACAATTGATCCCAGAGTAAAATATCTTTGCTACACAATGAAAGTATTTACAAAGGTAAGGCAATGTCCAGGTCTTACGGGGGAAAGTTCAAGAGCAACCAAGTCTTAAAGCTAATTTTTCTCTCTCATTCCAGATGTGCAACATTGGTGATGCATCCAGAGGCAGCTTATCTTCCTATGCATATACTCTAATGGTGCTCTATTTTCTTCAGCAGAGAAGTCCACCTGTTATTCCAGTTCTTCAAGAGGTATAGTACCTAATTGTTGTTTGTACACCTCCATGTCTACTTAAAATAATTCAAAGGCTACCAGTTTAATGCTAACCTAATATTTAATACTTCTTTGTTTAGATCTGTAAAGAGCCAAAGAAACCTGAAATTCTAGTTGATGGCTGGAATGTTTATTTCTTTGACAGAATAAATGAACTGGTGAGAATTTGACTGATTTAAGCGGAAATGTTGTATGTATTCTTAAATTTTACCTTCCTAAGATTCGCTGAATAAAACGAGGACAACCTGTGCCTATATTATTAAACCCAGGAATCAGCTTCTGTACGGCTAAAGGGAATTAGTTAATAAACAGATTATTTCAGATTGGCAGATTTTATATTCAGTGAAATCAGACATGTTTCTTATGCTTTTATAGGGCTTTAACTTTCATCCTAGAATAGTCAAAAAACAGAAGAATGTGTTTCTTTTGCACACAGGTTAAAATGTTTGTCTGTGCATAATAATTAAATTACATTTCCATTTTAAAATTTAACCCCCTAAAAAAATGAGCAAAAAAGGTTTTTCCCCCCCCTTTCTTTTCAGTCAGATGTTTGGTCAGATTTTGGTAAAAATAAAGAATCCATTGGTGAATTATGGCTAGGACTTCTACGTTTTTATACTGAGGAATTTGATTTTAAAGAGCATGTTATCTGCATCCGAAGAAAAAGTTTGCTTACAACGTTCAAGAAACAGTGGACTTCAGAAATACATAGTCATTGAAGGTATCTACTTTATGAACATTTTATTGACATTTTAACATATAGATTTTTTTATTGCAAGGGCTTTATTGGGTGACTAGCTGCTAAGTGCATAACAGTGTCTGGCATTGGAATGAATTATACTACTACCGTGTTTCCCTGAAAATAAGACCTACCCCGAAAATAAGACCTACCCCGAAAATAAGACCTACCCCGAAAATAAGACCTAGTGTGTTTTTGGGAGCCAAAAAAAATATAAGATAGTGTCTTATGTTAGGGGAAACACGGTATGCGATTTGTTCATGGTTTCGTACATGAATAAATGTACATTGTTCTACATGAATATGGTAAGTGTTTTTTTTCATTTAAATATATATATATATAAGACCTACCCGAAAATAAGACCTAGTGTGTTTTTGGGAGCCAAAAAAAATATAAGACAGTGTCTTATTTTTGGGGAAACACGGTATTATGCATTGAAGAAAGATAGCAAACTTAGCATTTTTCTGCATGGTGCTTCTCTTGATGTCCTTTCACTATGGCCACTGCTGACAGTCTACAAAGGAGCTGCTGGTCCACTGCCATTTCTCTGTATGTTACATTAAACAAAGGGCACAGAGAAGAAATGGTCTCTAACAAAATAAGATGAGTATACATCAGAATTGTTTTGTAGTATAGAATGGTTTTGTAGAGTACTTTCTGTAGATTTTAAATTGACCTTATGGTCTCTCTTATTCTTTCTATGTCTCATAATGTACCTAGCGTTATGCAGAACTCTTGAAATCATTTAGTTCCTTTGAATGTTACAGATGAAATCACGGGGATATGATATTGACCCTGCCATCATTTTTTGTAGCTTTATCTGCATAGCACTCTTCTTTCCATCCAGCCTAATCTATTCTGGGTTTCTGAGGGCAGATCCTAAAGGACATTTCACTGCTTTCTCCTCCTTGCACTGGAATTTTCTCTTTACTCCCTGACTCTACTGAATTCTAGTTCTAACAAAGTTTGGATTGGTAAAAAGATTGACTGAATGTTATGATCCTCAATACTTCACTCAAGTTTTTTCATTTATATAATCTAGAACTTAGATATCACTCTTCTTTTTTAGGACTGAGTGCATCTATCACACTATGCCGTATTTTGGCCTATGAACAATTGTTTATAACTCATAGGAACCAGATTATTATAGCTTGTTAAATAAATTAGTATTTAATACTGTATGTGAACTTCACCTATGTGTCAAAGGGATATAAAGTTGTTTTGAAATAGCCATTCTGTTGATAAGGCTTGTTTAATGTTTTTCTATGGATTTTGCTAATGTCTAATACTTGCTTTGCAGATCCTTTTGATCTGAATCATAATCTTGGAGCTGGGTTATCAAGAAAAAGTAAGATCCTTTGTCAGTTATCTTATGTATACTTGAATCTAAGTAAATGTTATTTTTAATTACACAGTTAATTATCTTTGTTTCCATTATTTTAGTGACAAATTTTATAATGAAGGCTTTTATAAATGGCAGGAGGGTATTTGGCACTCCAGTAAGAGCATTTCCAAAAGAATATCCTTCAAAAATGGTGAGTGTTAGAAAATTCATGACCCAGTTGCCTTTCAAGTATGTCATTAATGATGCTTTTTCTCAGTCAGTTTGTATATTTTTATTGATGGGAGAAAATAAATACATATTTTAAATAAATAGATGGTTACTTGAAAGTATGACCATTATGATATAGTTTATAAATGAAATTACTGAAGAGATCTATGATAGTATTTTTGATAATGGAACTGCAATCTATATACAAGATATTTTAGGTACTCTAGAAACTAACATATCTTTACAAAGTTATTGAAAGCTCTTACTCATCAGAATCATATGTTTAAATATTTCTATGTCATAAATAGTGGATTTGTAACCAAATATTGCAGTTTTATCTCATTTAATACAATTTGCCCTTCAATCAGACTTTCAAATTAACTTGAATGTATATTAACTTGAATTAACTATTTCAAGTTGGTTAATTGAATTAACTATTTCAAATTAACTTGAATCTATATATGAACTGGATTCAAAGCTGTAATTTTGTAGGTTTTACGTGTTTTCTAGAGTCCTTATTGAAATAAACAATCTAAATTAAATACTAAGAAAGTCAGACTTAGGAAGTAGCTTTTACTTATTATGCTTGACAGTCTTCAGGTCTTAAAAGTTTACTATGCTTAATGCTTTGCTAGGAATATTTTTTTGACCCAGAAGTGCTTACAGAAGGAGAATTGGCCCCAAATGACAGATGTTGCAGAATTTGTGGTAAAATTGGACATTTCATGAAAGACTGCCCGATGCAGAGAAAGTAAGTTTGTTTTTGCTCAAGTGCAGAAATTATCTAATTATTAGAAATTTAAAAATATTTCCTCTGTATTTTAGTGCTGCATATGGAAGATAGGGGGTTTAAAACATGTATAGTATTCTGAAACTATGAATCCTCATAATTTGAAAATGCTAGTCTGTTGCTGAAAATATGGCATTAGATTGACCTAATGAAGTATTGTATGTTGTATAGAGTTGTTTTCATCAGTGCCTTTAGTTTTGATTGAGAATCTTCCAAGTAAATTTGTTTCGACCCTTGAAAATACAAGCAGTGCAGAAATACCGTGTTTCCCCGAAAATAAGACACTGTCTTATATTTTTTTTGGCTCCCAAAAACACACTAGGTCTTATTTTCGGGGTAGGTCTTATATATTTATGGTGCCAAATAGTGGGTGTGAGTGTGTAGGGGGGGGGGTGTTTCGCGGGTGCACGGTTGCTCCCTGAAAAGTCTTTCTGGAACTGGAGATTTACACTAGGTCTTATTTTCGGGGTAGGTCTTATATTAGGGCAGGTTTAGAAAATAGTGCTAGGTCTTACTTTCGGGGTAGGTCTTATTTTCGGGGAAACACGGTAATATACAGTATTAAAAACTTTAAAAATAGGAAGTGCAATTGCAAAAGACTAGTAAATGTATTTTATTGTTAGCTCCAAGATGTGCAGTAGGAGAAAGGAATCCAGCACCTTTAAAAATGATTTTGCTGTAGTACACTTCTCAGTCTTAAATTGCATAAAAGAAAAATTATTTCAATCACTACTATTATAGACTCCGCAGACGGCATGATAGTGAAGATCCTAAAAACCAAAGATACACAGAAAATAAAGAAAAAAGAAGTAAAGATGAACAAGAGACCCCAACTAAAACTACAGAAAGAGAAGTGTTCTTAAAAGATGGAAAGCTGCAAATATGTGCGCCTAACAAAAATAAATCAGGAAGAGGAGGAATGGACACTGGAAAAGAGAAATCTCCCAAGCCAATGGGAGAGAAATGGAAGCGGCAAGAAGATAGAGATTTAAGAGAAAAACGTTGTTTCATTTGTGGAAGGGAAGGACACATAAAAAAAGAATGCCCACAGCACAAAGGAGCTGCAGGTATGAACTCTAGCTCCAGTCCAATGCTACTAATGGATATTCATCAGGGTTAAACTGATGGCCTCAGCGTTGATCTTAGTTTTCTAAAGCTATGGTTTAGATCTACAGCAGTGCAGATACTAACACTCAGCCTAAGAGTTTGGGATTGAGAACTACAGTCAAAAGGGGAAGTCACTGAAAATGGCTTCCTAGCCTGTAGGGCTGGAAGGAATGCCTAGTCAGCAAATTAAGTATGCTTTGCTGTACATAAATTAGTGTAAGGGATGGAAATAATGAAATTCATTTCCATTTATGAAATAAGAGCTCTGGATATAATCCTTGATGCTGAAAACACTTCCAGTAGAAAAGAAATAATAAATGCTTTAAAAAGTTTTTATTATAAAACCACAATTTAAGTGTAGCATTTGTTTAAGGGACCATTCAAATAGAGGAGATGGCTGTTATACCCAGATGTGTGCTAAATTTTATGTTACATTATTTGCATAATGATATCAGTATAATAACATTGTTAATGCAAATAATAACATTAGAAATGATGGAAATTGTGTTGTTTGCTTGTTTGGGGTGGAAATAAGATACATTTAAGTAAATGTATCTTTAAGTAAATGTAAGATACATTTAAGCTTTGGTGGCTCAGGCTGTTAAATGCCTGCTCTTAAGATCCAGCTGTCTACAATTACTGTAGGCTCGAATCCCACCAGGCTCAAGGTTGACTCAACCTTCCATCCTCTCACGGTAGGTAAATTGAGGACCCAAGATTGTTGGGGGCAATTAGCTGACTTTGTAAAAATGCCGCTTAGTAATAAGCAGGCATATACAATGGAATGAAGGCTATTGCTGAGCACACTGGGTTGTATCCCAAAAATTGTAAGCTGCCCTGAGTCTTCGGAGAAGGGCTGGCATATAAATGTAATTTAAAAAAAATTGTGCAGAATACTTTGGATATAATGGAGAGTTTATTTCAGGGGTATTGTGTCTGTGCAAATGTTCACTGTTGTGTAGTGAAATGGAGCATATTAAATCAAGATTTTTCCTTCCCTGGTAACTTTAAATTTTCCACTTGAGACTTTTACCCTCACCCCAAAAAAGTGCTTAACCTCCGGATTGAGGAAAGAGGGAGTAGTGAAAGGGAGGAAATTTTCACTAGGAAAATTGCAAGAGTAAAGAGTAAGAACTCTGCCCTCTCCCCTTTACTTCGAATTGTAACCTTAGCAATTTCTTCAGATGAACCAAACAAAAACCAGTAAACCTCTTTTGAAAGATAGCCTTCCAAAAGTTGCTCTTTATTTGTTTAGTTTTGCCTTAACATGCTGCATGAATGCAATCATGAGTTATAAGCATCTCATTAAAGACAAGGCAGTGCATAAATTCAGACAATTATGATGTATTTAACAAACCATGGTTTAACAATGAATCAGGTCTTGAGAGCTGATTTTTGACTGAGGTCAAAAGTATTTGGAAGGTTGATGCAGATATGTAAACTTTTTCACAAACTATAATTTTAACTTTTCTAAGGTGTTCTGATGTTAGAAAATCCATGTGGGACCCCTATATTCAGTGCTGTTAAACACTCTGGTCGATTAAATCAGGTAAATCATGTATTTTTTTATTTAATAAGATTAGCTTTTATCTTAATACATGATAAAATTCATAGTACATCATTTCAAATAGATACCTGTTAAGATATTGCAGGATTATATTTCTGTTATCACATTATTTATTAGCTATCTCCAACTGTTTGTTCATGCTTTTGCTTACCTATTTTTTAAGGGACTATCTCCACAGGAAGAAAAAAAGAAACAGAAAGGGAAACTACTTTTGAGTCCCCAGTCAGGTTTGTAAATTAAGCTTTTTTAATGCAAACCTTACTGTCTAAGAAATGATATAGATATAGATATATATTGAACGATATATAGATATATATTGAAATAGATGAAAAAATATCACTACTTTTTTTTCTCACAATGATTTATGTAAGCTCTTTGCCTTGCTGAATGGCTAAAAATTTGGGATTGGTGTTTTCAAGAGCATCCCTCTATCCAATTCTTCAGCTCAGATGGAGGGTGGTGGTGTTGTTCCAGGTCTCCGAAGTTTCGGAGACCAATATGGGGGCTGCAGCATGAGGAAAGAACAAGAGCATCTATTTCTGCCCTTTTCCCTACATGAATGGCTTTTAGGATCTAACCCAATAGCCTGAGCAAAGTAGTCAATATACAGATGTTGTCATTGATATTTTCTTATAGTAATAAAAAGAGGCAGTGCTTTTCAAGATATAATGGTCATTTGCTGATCTGCATTTAAAGCAATACATTGTCTTTTGCCTTATCTTTTCTATCTTTTCTTTTATGTATACTGAGAGTATTTAACCAAGACAAATTCCTTGTGTGTCCAATCACACTTGGCCAGTAAAGTATTCTACTTCTTAATGCAGAGATACACTGTGTATGTATGGGAATGAAACTCCCATCAGTTCCAGCCACTATAACCAGGGGTGAGGGGGTGATAAGAATTGCAGCCTACCATCTCAGTCACATTGCCTACACTACATTTCAGTATGTAGGTGCTTCCCAATTATACATCTTTGACCTTGGTTCTCCAAATCAAACTGTTGAGGTTTTTTTTCCTCAGAGTCTGGATGGGAGAACAGGTTTGAAGTTTGAGATTACAAAAGAGCTATTGTGAATAGTATAGAATGGATTTAGTGATTTGAAAAAGGGTATTTACTTAAGCTTTACCAATGTGCCATTTCTCCTCAGGAAGAACTTGTCTTACCCTTGGAAAAAAAGGTTTTTTTAAAAAAATGCTGTTGATAACTTTCTTGATGATGTCTTCATTTCAGTCTTTTTGTCTCCATATATAGGCAGCCTTTCCAGTAAATATATGACTCAGGGAAAAGCTTCACAGAAGAGACCCCAACAAGATTCTTAAGAAACTGAAGCAATCTTTCAGTTGCAATATAGACCATCAATTTCCTTCAGAAAAGTTTATTTTCTTTTATAGGCTTTGGGTTCACAAAACAGCAGCAAAAACTGTCTTTGACATAAATCTAGAGAAAACACCTTTTATTTTAATTAAATTGCTAAAGTTACAAAGGCAATGAATTTTAATGTTTGTTCATACCATGAATCCTTGCTCTGAATAGCTTTGAGCATTTTAATAGAAAATCATGTTTGTATTTACTAGGTAAAACATGTAGATCAGGGAAATCCTTCACCCAAATCACTTCTAAGACTTTCTACATTCAGTGTGAATGTTTGAGTGCACTTAAATGATGTGCAAGCCAAATATAATGTCACCTTCAAAATATTATTTTTGAAGGGTAAAAAGGGTATTTATTAATGTTGAACATTGATTCCTTGTGTAAAAGTGTTTGGAATATTTCTGGACTGCTACTGCCATATTTGCAAATATTTTAAACTGTGGACAACTAAAATATGGACATTAAGTAAACTTTTATGTAAAAATCTTTGTTGAAAGCAGTGCCAATGAGTGAATTTTTCCCTTCTATTTTATTATGATTGCTATGCTGCTGTCCTTTGTACAGAGAATGAGAAGCAAGTTAGTTATGTTTGCTGCTGCTATGATTATTTCCCATTGTCCACAACTTGAAAAAATTCCTCTGAGGAAAAAAAAGGGAGTTAAAACAAAGGAACACATTTCTGCTTTATTGAAAACTAAACATGAGTGTGCTGGGCAAGGATTTACTTTTATATCATCATCACCATCATCATCATCATCAAAGTTTTATGTCAGACTTTCTGCAGATGATGCGGTACAGCCTTTCCAGGAGAAAATACACAGCAAAAACATAAGAAACTGTTATTTATGACCTTGGAAATAAAACAGTCAAAAGAATACTTTAAATTTCTACATTTTTTGTGTTGCATGATTGGGTAACTACTGTTCAGAATTTTACTGTTATATGTGCATAAAAACTTTTCATCCTTTTTCATTCATAATTTCACTTAAGGCATCTAACAAGAATTTTTTAAAAAAATATTGACACACATATTTTAAAATATACAACATAAAATAATATATTAAAGTTGGCAAACAGCTTTGTTGAAAACCTCTGTTCTAATAAGAACTCTCGAAAGAAAAGCAGCTTCTGTTCTTTTTAAAAATCCATGTAAGTACACTTTACATAGGTAAATTGCTTTAATTTCGCATACCAAAATTGAAATAAGTACAATTGGGTGCATGTTGAAGATTAAAATGCACATGAAAGCAAACAGGATATAAACATCAATTATTTTTATTAATTTTCAAATGATGAAATGTCTTCAATAAAATGCCATTTTCTCAAGGACTTTTACTAAAACAAAATACCATTGGATAAGCCAAAGGCTGAGTTGGATTTCACTTACCAGGGAAGATGAAGACATCCCAGCATATTTAAAAGGTTTTATTTTAAAACTATAGCAAATAAAAAGTATCATCAGGGACCTAATTACAATGATTGCATCATCAAAAACAAGAGACTGGAAAATACATGCTGTTTTGCTATTATCTTAAAAGTAACATCCCAGATCCAACAGCGTTACTACAAAGAAGTCTACAGGTAGAAGAAACACTTAAAAACACTAGCATTGCACAGTGAGATAATCCATCACCAAATGCAATGCAGCAGATTAAAGAATGCCTCAAATGAATTTTCAGGATTTGGATCAGTTGACAATTAACTGAAGAGGAAGAAATGTTTATCAAGTCCAAAGCTCTAACATAAAATTTGGATGGAAGTGCATATTATTTCTCTCAAGTAAGATAACATAATACTCCAGTTGGTTAAAGACAACACCCAAAAAGACTGAAACATGAGGAAACTTTAAACTAGTTCTTGGAGTGAGATCAGGGACAAGGAAGCAGTGTGTGAAATAAACCAATATGCCTGAAAATACAGAATGCAAGTTATATGCTGGAATCTATCTTGAATTAAAATGCTTTCCATTATAAAGGTGCAGATGTGAGCTTTTAGAGGAAACCTGGCATCTGCCTTCTAACCTAGCACCTCTTCCCAAGTTACAAAGTGGAACTTTCCTACTATTTAACTGGTTACAAACCAGCTAGTATTCTGAAGATTCCAGGTAGAAGGAGTTAGCCAGTCAGCCAGCTATTCCCTATTTGAAGCAAGTTTCCTGAATTCTTCGATCACCCTCTCTCCTGCTATTAGAAATGACCCATCCAGCACAATCAATTGGCTTTCCAATCTGCCTCTCAGTAGGACTTTGATGGTACATTTGTATACAGTGACTCAATTGTCCCTTTGGAATTCAGACCCCTTCATGGCCTGCAAACTATACTCAGGAAGTTTCCCCTTAGAAAGTTACAGAATTTTGTAACTGGTAATTATTCCTCTCAGGATAGTAAGAAACAGCAATAAGATCAATGGAACAAAAACAAGGGAATTTTTGGGGAGTCATTTATTAAAAATAAATATGTTAATGAAAGGTGTGATGAATATAAAGTGGTTGCTTCAAGCCCAGGAGAAATACAGAGGTGTAATTTCCTTTAATTATGCTTGACCTGTGGTCCTCGGGAATGGGAAGTGTTTCAGACTGCAAGCAATTTTATTCTTTTTCACAGATGGGATTGTTTTGAATGCAAAAAAAAAAGCGGAAAAATGTGTCTAGAGAAGGATGGAAAGAGCGGTCTGCTTTACATGCTTTACAGGTAGTTCTTGAATTATGACCATAATTGAACCCAAAATGTATGTTGTGAGAGACATTTGTTAAGTAAGTTTTGCCCCATTTTACAATCTTTCTCGTCACAGTTAAATGAATCACTGCAGTTGGTAAGTTAGTCACATGGTTGCTAAGTGAATCTGGTTTCCCCACTAACTTTGCTTGCCAGGTCACAAAAAGCTGCTCAAATGACCTCAGGACACTGCAATCGGCATAAATATGAACCAGTTGCCAAGCACTGAATTTTGATCACATGATCATGGGGATGCTGCCGGGACATAACAAAAACGGTCATAAATCACATTTTCAGTGCCTTTGAACGGCTTGTAACTTTGAGCGGTCACTAAACAAACTATTTCAAGTAGAGAACTACCTGTCTTATGTTTCTCAGTGGGAAAAGGGTTCTTAAAACCCACCTTCCGGTGACATTTTCTGGATTTTATTTCCAGCTGGAAAGTGAGGCCTCTACAAGATTAAACTGAAGAAATGTAAGTTGATGCCAAGCTGTTTTACTTTTTGCAATTACAATGCCTTTGTTAAACTGCTGAGCCAATTTTTCATGAATACGATTCCCAAATTATGGCCAGGAGCCTCGCTGTTTACTGCGAGTGTGGGAATCGTAATCCCGACATTTCCGGAGCTCATTCCCCTGAGGTCCGATTGCTGAACATAGTCTGCCGATTTGAAAGAAATTTGTTCCCAGGGAAGTCCCAAGCAATCAGGATTATATCCTTACATCAAGACGAATTTCAGTTCGAAAGAAACATGAGAACTTGATTAAAACGGGCGAGAAACAGATTATTCTCTTTCCGTTTTTTATTTTTTTAGCTCTCCTATTCCCTTAATGCAAAGGTTCGCTCTATGTACATCTGACATTCCACTGGGAGATGTCTATGGAGATGCTCAGTCACCCAGATCATGGCTGTCCAAAAGATGCTTTTTTTTCAAGAGGCAACTGGACTTTCTGGTTTTTTTCTTTGAAGATAGATTAACAAGAGTTGGAAAGGACCTTGTAGGTCATCTAGTCAACACCCCCTCCCGCCCAAGCAGGAGTCCCTACACCATTTCTGACAAATGACAATTCAATCTCTTCTTGAAAGCCTTCAGTGACGTTTCGCTTCTCAACCAAGAAGCTTCAGCTTTTCTTCAGCCCCCTCAATTTTCTGGCGTTCTTCCGAACCCACCCACGACAAAGAGACCCCGCATGGTTGGCTTGATTCTTGCGATTGGGTGGCCTGTAGAAAAGGCAGGAGAGACCCAATCTCCTCTGCCACTGATCCGCCCACCCAGACTACTGAGCGGCGCGCGATACATCCAATAGCGGCCAAAGCCCTCGAAACAAGGACCGCCTCCCTTCCTGATGACGTCACCAACGCGCCTGGCTTTGCCTTGCCTTCGACCGCTGGGTGTATATGGACAACATTGGAGGACGCGGCTGAGAGGTGTGGACAGGGGGGTGGGGGGGCGTCATGGCTTCCTCCATGGTCCGAGCCACCGTCCGGGCTGTGAGCAAGAGGAAGATTCAAGCCACCCGAGCAGCCCTCACGCTGGTCAGTATTCAGGGAGAGGTGGAGTTGCACCGGGCAGTCTCCCGCTGCAGAGCGGGGTTGAGGCTGAGGGGGGGTGGCGAGGGGGGGAAATCTACCGGCTGATAAACAAGCGTGCTGCGCAGGCGTGCACGAAAGGAGGGGGGCGTGGAGGGGGTCCCCAGTGATGGTCAGGCGGAGATTGCTGCAGCCGCTTTGATGTTTTGAAGCCCCATTTGATGTTCTGCCTTGTTTTGCTCTTTTTTTTTAATATGCCTCATCCGCTTCCCACTCCAGGCAGACATTCACTAGGGAGATGAAAGACGCGGTACAGTATCGCTTCTAGTGAACTGTTAACAGTCGTGCAGCTGGTGGCACATGAGCTTTCACGACTTTTCATGGTTGTGTTACGGGAGGGTTGTATGGAGGAGAGAGAGAGGGGTGTAGCACCAGAACCCTTATAGTGACAGTTTAGTTTTTTTTTCCTGCTGTAATCCAAGGCTTGTCAGTTTATGGTATCTGAGATGAGATTCCCCAAAACCAAAAGATTATTGAGTTGAGAAAAAAATATCTTTCATGCCTCTGTGTTTTCTGTGGTTGCCCATCTCCTTTAAAAAAATTGAGAAAGATGAGAAGGGAATTTATATTGGGGCAAAAGCAAATGCCACCAGTAGCACTGATGATGTTACCTAGTTAAGGTAATGAAACACCTGCAAGAAAACAAGCTCAGAGACCACCAAGGATCCCCTCAAATGCCTTGTGTAATTCTGTTCTGGTGTTCAATATAAATTACCGAAAGGATTATTGTATTTTATTGCCATGCTACTTTATTATGTGTAGTGATGGGCATCAACTACACTGCCATGCATTAGGTGGTACAAGTAATCCTCAATTTACAGCCATTCATTCGAAATTACAAGGGCACTGAAAAAAAGTGACTTGTGACTGATTTTCACACTTAACGACTGTTGCAACATCTCCATGGTCACATGATCAAAATTCGAGCAGTTGGCAACTGGCATGCATTTATGACAGTTGCACTTTCCTGGGGTTATGTGATCACCATTTGTAAACTTCCTAGATGGCTTCTAAAGCAAAGGCAATGGAGGAAGCCAGATTCACTTAACAACTGCAATGATTAATTTAACCATGGCAAAAAGATCATAAAATAGGGTGAAACTGATTTAACGGTCTTGCATAGCAATGAAAAATATAGGTTCAATTGTACTCATAAGTTGAGGACTACTTGTATATAAGAACAAACTATTTACCTAAAAATGAACGTGTATATATAAGCATTGGGTGCCAAACGCGTTAAAAATTTTCAGTCACCTCTGTGATGTTCAGTTTTATGGGAAGGAAATCTCAATGGAGAAATTATTAAATATTCTGAGTGTATTGAGATCTGAAATAGTATGATTTATATTTTCATAAGTAAACCTAACCTGAGAACGTTGGGATCATGCCCACATAGTTTTCTTGAATAGTGTTACAAAGTGGTTTGCCCCTGCTTTCTTCTGGAGCAGTTTTTCAGTTTCCCAACCTATCCCAAGCCCTCTAAATTGCTGGGGATCTCCCTCCCTGGTACTAACCAGGCCAAGCCTGCGTAGCATCTGACATCAGTCAACCTCATCTGGAAATCATTAAATGTTATTTAAATATGTTAACCATAAGAAAATCTTAGGCATTATTTTGTTAAAATACTGTAAATATTAGCCATTCAGTAGCACTTTCTTTTAAAAGAAAGATGTATAATTTTGTTTTTTATATTTTTAATGATTTTTTAATGATTTTTATAAATAACTCAAGGTGGTGAACGTAAATAATACTCCTTCCTCCTTCTATTTCCCCCACAACAATCTTGTGAAGTGGATTGGGCTAAGAGAGTGTGACTGGCCCAAAGTCATCCATTCTGGTTTCATGCATAAAATTATAATGCACAAAAACATAAAATCAGCATGCCAAAATATCTATCAATGGATTTATAGCTATTTCTGGGTTATAAACCTTGTAAGAGGTTTTTTTTTTCCATGTGTCAAATCAATGTATGTTTCTAAAATGGGATTCTTCCCATAAACCTGTTTCCCTGCCTCCTCCACGTTACATTGGTAACAATAAATTCTACACATGTAGCTATACACGTAATGGGAAATTACAGTCATGCCACATTTCTCAGTAAGATATACAGTCTGTACCTAAGTGCACATCTTGTTTGCAACAAATATGGATGCAAGAATTGCTTAACAGACTACGTATAAAATGACTAGAGATTCATGAACTGGTAAGTCCGTGGGAGGGACAGCGTCATTCGAAAGAGATGTTACTGGAATGTTGGGAAGCCTAATTATTATTATTCACACAGCTTGGAATAATAGGTGTATCTCTAAAAAACCCATGCCAAAGATGATAAGCTTAAAAACAGGCCTGAATTCATAGTATGCCAAAAGATTGTTTTAAATTAGTATGCTGCATAAAGATGAATAGATAGCAGCCAAGAAATATTAGCATCATTTTTAGTTCAACAAAACAATTAGCATTAAATGAAATACTCTTAATTCTCTTCTCTCCTGGATATTCATGTGTTAATATTCTCTCATTGCTTGTAGTTTTCTATGAATAAAAGGGACAAAATAGAACATATAATCCAATATTTGTATATTGTCCACAACATTTTTGTTTTAGTTTAGACATTTTAGAGTAAAGAGGTTATTTTATTATATCTGAAGGAAGTTAGAATATATATCATTCTTTACATATGTTTTCTTTTTATTCCTTTTTTCTTGTCACTTCCCATCCTTTTAATCTCCTTCAACTTTTAATCTTTTTTCTTTTTGTTAATTTTATTTTATCTTTTTTGTAACTTAATAAATTTGCTTTTAAAAAGATGCAATTGATGAGTTGTGTAATGCAAAATATCTTCATATCTTTCAGACCCCATCTGCGGTGAATAAGATAAAACAACTGCTAAAAGACAAACCTGACCATGTAAGTGGTGCTAGATGGTATTCCAGGCCTTACTTGATGTTCAAGACTGCATCACAATCTGCTAATAGATATTACTCTAGCCAGTCACCAGTATATTTGACAGGGATGTGTTTGAAATAGAAAAATGTTTTGTTTCAGAAAAAAACAATGCAATATGGAAGATCACTTTGAACTTGCAAAGATCACTTTGAACTTGCCAGATCACTTTGAACTTGCAAAGGTTCTGCAAAACCAAACCTGATTATGCCGGGTTTCAAACAAAGCATCTGGCAAGCAGCTATGGAAACTGACACCCCTCCCACCTTTCCTCAGCACTTTTAACCAGGCATGGTCTACAATCCACCTTACCAGTCCCTCCCCTCTCAGTCACTGCTGCTGGCTGATCCTTCTA
Source organism: Naja naja (assembly GCA_009733165.1). Taxonomy (NCBI): domain Eukaryota; kingdom Metazoa; phylum Chordata; class Lepidosauria; order Squamata; family Elapidae; genus Naja; species Naja naja. Next base: position 240,847,648 of record CM019149.1, on the reverse strand, counting down.
GTCGGCACATCCCAACTTTCCCATATCTTTCCTTTCTTCTCCTAGTTGCTCACCTCTCCCACATAATTATTCCACCAAACCTGCCCATTCCATCTTTTGAGCAGGTTTGGTCCCTCTCGCTCCCCAAACCCTGTCTGTATGGATCAAACATCCCAATTTCATTCTGTGTACAAATTAAAATATCCCTGTTTCATTAAATCAGTGATCCTAATTCCCTAAAAGGTGGCCAAAATTAGTTTTATTTAGATGAACAGATTCTAGTCATGTCCCATTTGGACAATTTTGGTTTCCATGAGATTTACAGTACAGTTTTGCATAAAACTACTCAAAAATATATGACACTTAAGATTGAAAGGACTCAGAATCTGTATATATGGCTGATTTGCACTAAAACTTTGTATAGTCGAATTAGGATAAAAGCATTGAAACTAATTCTGGCACTTGAGAATTGATAAATGTTTCTAATACATTTATACTTATATTTCAGGTAGGAGTTAAAGTAGGTGTGCGCACAAGAGGTTGTAATGGTCTTTCCTATACACTAGAATATACAAAATCAAAAGGAAATTCTGACGAAGAGGTAGTACAAGATGGTAAGTGTACCTGGGATAGTAAGACTGCAAAAGTCATTGCCAATTCTAACTTCCAACTCAATCTATTTGCAGTGTGTAAAATAGAATTGACAGAACTGAATTTGTGTAGCACTGCAGATTCCAAGGCCAAAAACTGATTCAGAGCACATAGGGATGGGCTTTTGTTCCTAGGTGTGCCTTCTGCAGCTGTCCAGGGAAAGACGCATTTAGTTTCAGATGTTATTGCCAACAGGTGCTAGATTTGTGATCTCATCTCTCACCAAAGCACATCCCACATGCTGAATAGCCCTATCAATAAGAATATTTTTTTATTTATATCCCACCTCTGTAGAATATTGACAGAGGTTGATTCTCTTCTTTAAGTGAACATGGTGTTTTTCCCATGAAATCAATGACTCACTAAAGGTCAATTAATTAATTAGATTAAGACTGACTACTTTTGAATGTTTGGGCTCATACACATTTGGAAAAATACCAAAAAATTATCAGTATGGCTTGCAGAGTACATCACAGAATAAATGCAAAACAAGTAGTATTTAAGGAATATCTGTAACTTATTAAATATTTGTTGGCCTGTAGTAAAATATATGAATTATATTGTACCAATATTTTGTATAGAAAAAAAAGCCTAGTGTATGCTAAATCTTTCAAATCTCTTTTTTTCTTTTGAAAAAGGTGTCAGAGTGTTTATTGAAAAAAAAGCCCAACTTACACTTTTAGGAACTGAAATGGACTACATAGAAAACAAACTGTCCAGTGAATTTGTTTTCAACAACCCAAACATCAAAGGAACGTGCGGTTGTGGAGAAAGCTTCAATATTTAAATTACCAGGACTAATTCCATGAGTTTTAGCAATGCAGAACTGCTTTCTAAAAGCAATCAGTTGTCGTGTGTTTTTCACATATATGGGCTTTGTAAGATAGTAGGCTTGACACAAAATAAAACTGCTGCGTTTTGAAAATATAATCTCTGTGTTCAGTTCCCTACCCCCCTTACTAAAGCTTAAAGTGGGATATAATGAAAAGTGGTTTGTTTGCAAAAAAAAAAAAATCTACAGTGTTGCTTAAGAATTCATCATTTGGTTTATAGCAAATCCTAATTTTTAGGAGTCTATTCTTAGCAGTTGTGTTAATTCTTTACAAAATTAAAAAAGTTTCTGAAAAAAGTTCCATAGACTCAGATTTTCACTTACTATATTTTGAAATAGAAACAACTATACTTCTATATGTATTGTAGGATCTAAATGTTGTCCATTATACTTTAAAACAAAAGGCAATCACATACCAAAAATGTTCAGTGTTCCCTATTTATATATTGTATAAATCTCTGAAAAATTATTTTGAATTCTGATAGGCTTGTGAGATTATATAACTTGAAGTGATTAATCCCCTTTAAGCAAGAAAATGTTTTTTATGCCAGAAAAGCCAGGAGTGTTTTCAGCAATCTTGTACTATGAATGTAGCAAACAGTAGTAATGGAGAATTCTGTTTGGAAAAAAAACATTATCATGAAAGCAACTGAAAGTGAATTCTACATTATATTTCCTAATTGATAGAGAAAACATTTTCTCTACTAAATAATTATATTACCATGCAGCAAAATTAAAATTGAGCACCACAGTTTTGTTAACTTACAGGCAATTTATGATATGACTTTAATTTTGTTAAAAACTGAGTAAGAACTCAACATTTTGCTTGAGAAAAAGTTTGAATTATGCTGACAACTTACTTAGAGAGTAATTTTACAAATATATTGTGTATTCATGTAATCATCTTGGATGAAATTAAGCCTCAACTGCAAGATTTTATGATTTAAGATGTCACACTTTTACAAAGTCTAGTGTTTTTACTTATTGTTTTTTCCAATGAAGTAAATGTTTCCAAAACACTTGTCTCATGGTAAGATAGCAATTATCTTATGCAGTCAGACTCACATTAGCCTTAGGATGGGAGAAAGAATATGTTATATGAATGATATGTCATATTACAGTGTAAGATTACTACTCCAGTAACTTATCAGTTGCTACAGCTCTGCTTTTCAGATACTTGCACTTAAGTGAAACACTGGGGAACAAATCCATTTGAATAGAGTTTTAACAGCTGAAACAAACTGCTTTGGTAAGCTGTTTAATCCTTTGCATGGGAGATTTGACATGCTGCTTCACAGCATGTTCAAGTACAAGAAGAAAAATCGGCCTACTCTGGACAGAGGTTGGCATGTGGAATTTTCAGCTCCTGCAAACATAGGTTGCCTGGGCTTTGCTTCTTGGTGAAATTTCTACAAATATAGATATATACATAATATTAAGTGTTTTCACTTTGCAAAAATGGGTTACAGTATTCCTTGCTAAAAACAGCTATGCTATGTGATTTATGGTTATGAAAAGGACTTGAATGTAACATCATGTAAGAGACATAGATTTTTTTTATTAGAAACATTTTGTTCTCTGATTCATAAGCTATGTGAATGAAACTCCCAGTCATGAAAATACAACGCACTATTATTCTTGAATACCTAACGCACAATTATGAAGTAAATTTATATTAGTAATAATTTTATGAATGTGTCTTTATTGATCATCTGTTATGTGTATAATGTAATTAAGAAATGTAATAAATTATCTTTTGGTGAATATGGAATACATATTTGTAGCAGTTCGTAAACAAACCATAAGTATTCTATTTTACCTTCCTAACTGCAAAATTATTACAATCGAAAGACAAGCTTTCCATATATCAAGCTTGACTTCCAATTATCCTCTCCATGTAGTTTCCTTCTTGCCTACTTGTGAGATGTTTTTCAACTTGCCAGTCTAGCTTACTGTTTGGGGGTTGACCTAGTGCCCCCCCCACAAAGTCCTACTCAAACATTGCTAAATTGTTTGGATTATTGTAATTCAGCTAAATATTGCCACATGTGTTAACTGTCACAATCTAGATTAGGTGATTTCTAACAAAAACATTGTACTCCTTATAAACTTATTTTAATCTTTTAAAATATAGATTTTAAAATGCCTAACAGTTTGAGCCCCAAACTGACAAAAGCGTCTTCATATTTTAAATCTGATATGGGTTTACTAGGGCAGTACTATATTAAATTTGCATGCTGCTCATCTCACTATTGAGAGCTACTCAATAAAAGGTAAATATACCTTTGGCCCTTGGATATCTCTCAGCAAAGCAATTGGGCCTTTAAAATCAAATTGTTATGGAAGGAAACAAAAACCTACTACCGTTAAAAGGACATGAGAAATAAGGCACAAATACAACTAGAAATGAGAGAATTGGATGGTTGAGGAAAATCTATGGAGTATCATCCCACCCATTTTGCACACTAGTTTTGCAAGACCTAGAAACCTCCCAAGAGGTGTATCTAAAAAAATTATTTAGTTTCACAAGGGATTAAGCAAGCTGTTCCCTCAGCAAAAATTGTGTATGTCGACAGCTTTACTAAAGCAAAGCAATCTTTTCCACTTCCATGCCCCTTTGGCAGGCTGATGATCTCCGCGTAACATCTAAGATAAACTAAGTCATCAGCAAAACAGTAACCAACTCCTGCTTGTTAACGACTGGAGAGTCAGTTCCAGGTGATGTGGGAGGAGAAATCCACACATGGTTTTCCAGTGAGAGCAGTTGGGGAAAGTAACACAGGCATGTTGATAGTACATTCACACAGAACTCAAGGAAACACGGAATATGATTCCTCCACACCCAGCATCACTTGGGGTAAAATCAGGCATGGAGGAATTTTCACAGCTTAGCAAACTGGAGACCAGTCACATTCTAACTTTTCTTATGTGAAGCAAAATACTGTTGTGCAGGTACAGTATATGATTTTTACACTGGTGTATTTTCATCCTTGGCAACTTTTTAAAGATATGTGGACTTCTGGGGAATTCTGGGCGTTGAAGTCCCACACATCTTAAAAGTTGTGGAACACCGATTTACAAGATGAACCCATAAAATAAGGTTGAGTGTATTATACAAATAGAACAACTTTACCACAAGAAACATTTTGCTATCCTGTCTTTATCACTTCGATGCGGCTTCTTAGGGCAACAATTTTATTTTTCTTAACGAGGTTTGGGCCACTGGAGACCCTCCTGACCGACAACTGCAGTTCTCGGCATTTCTTACTATGTTGGCGGAGGCATGTGGAGGACCAGAGCTTCAGGTATCACTGAGGTGAGGTCCTCCCTGCGCTTGCCGCGAGTCCCCGGAATTGCAAACATGCTTTCAAAGAAACGCGAAGAGGGTGAAAACAAAAAGTCGGGGGCTCAAGGAGCCTCCCCGTCAGACCAGCGTCGCCCGGCTGCTGCCTGATTTTCACTAAGATTTCATAGAGCAAGGGCCTCCAACCTTGGCAACTTTAAGCCTGGAAGACTTCAACTCCCAGAATCCCCCAGCCAGCTTCTGGGAGTTGAAGTCCTCCAGGCTTAAAGTTGCCAAGATTGGAGAGCCCTGTCATAGAGGGAGATCGGGCTAAACCCGGCTGGCGAACCCAGCTGCTCCGCTATCCCTAAACTCCTCGCCTTGCTCTCCAACATAGAGGCAGGGGTAGAAATTGTGAGACGATTATGAGGCGTCCTGTTGAAACCACTGATTGGTTCAGCGGGCGAGAAGAGAGCCTGCAGCTGGGCTGGGCGCGGCGCATGCGTGATCACTCTCCGCCCGGTAAGTTTTGCTTAGTTTGTACTTTATACTGTGATCTTTAAATCCTCAAAAGCTGATTTCTCTAGTCTTATCGATCTCTGAAACGTCTGCTGTTTTTCTGTGGAGAATTCTCAGTCATCCAGGTCATGGTTGTCCCAAAAGGTGCTTTTTTTCCCCCCAAAGAGGCAACTGAACTTTCTGGGTTTTTTTTCTTTGAAGACGTTTCGCTTCTCATCCAAGAAGCTTCTTTTGAGCTCTTCTTCGGCCCAATCAAGTTTTCCGAATCCACCCTGGATCCAGTCAGAGCTGAAGAAGCTTCTTGGATGAGAAGCGAAACGTCTTCAAAGAAAAACCAGAAAGTCCTGTTGCCTCATTGCGGGGTGGGAAGCACCTTTGGGGACGATTCCGGTATTTTTGGCTGCTCTTCGAGCCAAAAAGGTGGCTTAGTGGGTTTCCGAGGCATCTTTTTTCGTCTTGTGATGGGGATGTTTAAAACACCGAACGGTAGTAAGAATTCCTCCGGCCCCGAAAGGACGCTCGCTTTTCTTTCCCAGGAAACAGCGACACCCCCAGAGGGAGCTTTTCCGCAAGTCAAGACACTCCTTTCCGTACGGGAGTTTGGCTTCTCTGTTGCTATGGGGGATGATCCAGTACGTAGTCCGGTCTCGTTTCCTTTCCCCTTCCATTATAGAAAAGCGGAAAGTTTTTATAAAGTCCGAAAAGGCTTAATGGACGTTTCCAAGGCTGAATAAGTTTCAATTAGGTTTCAAAGTTCTAGCAGGACTACCAGATTCTGTAACAGCTTTGTTCCCCATGCCATCCCTCTGGTAAACTCGCAAGATTCGTTTTTCTCGCCATGTACATGCATACATCTCAACTAGACTGTGTTGTTTCTCTGTATCATATATGTGGAAATGTGCATAATTTTGTATGTATTTATTCCTTCTGTCATGGTTATATATTGTATATTGGAGTTGGTGACCCTTTGAGGGCTCTATGAAACAAAATTTCATTTTAATGTATGCTGGTTTATGTACATTCAAATGGACCATAAAGTTATTCTATTCTATTCTATTCTATTCTATTCTATTCTATTCTATTCTATTCTATTCTATTCTATTCTATTCTATTCCATTCCATTCCATTCCATTCCAGGGTGGGATTGAACTGGCATTACTACCGGTTTGGTGATAACGTTTTGCTGTGCGCACGTGTACTTTAACCTTAGGCTGTGCCAACTGGATAGCTGAAAAGAGCTGCACGCAGGTGCGCAGCGTTCGAAAAGCCTCTTTTTCCCTGCTTTTTCAACCTCAGCTGTGCCGCGCAAAGCAGCTGAGGTTGAAAAAGCAGGAAATAAAGGACAGGTAAGAGCCTGAGCGGGTGGATGGGCCAAACAACAGTAAACACAGAACCGGTTCAGTGTCTGCTGCTCTTCAGAACTACTGGTTCTATACAGCCGGGCAGAACCGGTAGCATCCCACCCCTGATTCCATTCCATTCCCATTCCTTTCACACTGTGGGCTAAAATGTGGCTTATTCATTTCTACTTCTGCAGGATGTGTGAACCCAACCATTGTGGTTAACAGAGTTTGTTACGTGAATCCAACAAGTCCTGATTACATGCCATGAAGTTGGTGTTGAATCTTAACAACTACAGATAGTCCTCGATTTACAACAGTTCATTTAGTGACCATTCAAAGTTACAACGGCACTGAAAAAAAGAGACTAATGACCATTTTTTCACACTTACGACCGTTGCAGCCTCCCCATGGTCACATGATCAAAATTCAGATGCTTGGCAACTGGCTCGCATTTATGATGATTGAGGTGTCCTGGGGTCACGTGTTCACCTTTTGCAAACTTCTGACAAGCAAAGTCAATGGGGAAGCCCAGTTCACTTAACAACCGTGTTGCTAATTTAACAACTGCAGTGATTCACTTAACAAATGTAACAAGTTGTAAAATGGGGCAAAACTCACTTAACAAATTTCTCACTTAACAACATAAATTGGGGCTCAATTGTGGTTGAAAGTTGAGGACTACCTGTATATAGATATATATTTTCCCATGGTGATCTGTCTACTAGTTTTTAATTGTTTCTAGATAAAAAAAGAATTAAGGAATACTATAAGCTTAGATTTGTGCATGTGTATTGTTGAAACAGAACCACTACTATTTAAGTGTATGTGAAGCAACTATGTATTTAAGTTATGTGACTCAACTATGTAGTTAAGTGTATGTGAAGCAACTATGTAGAATGACTTCTAAAGAACCTTACCCAACTCTTCTCCATGCTATTCAGCCAGCAGTTCTTGAAGGACAGCTGCAAAAATGGATAAAGACCAACTCCAAAAACCCAACTCCATCTGCTCTAGTGTGCTTCATGAAGATGCAGTCGTTGTAAATGATTCAGATAAAGATGCTACCAAAGACAGAGATACTTCCGCAACTGTACTTCCCAAAGATCCCTGTTTACCTGAAGATAAAGATGCTACCAAAGACAGAGATACTTCCGCAACTGTACTTCCCAAAGATCCCTGTTTACCTGAAGATAAAGATGCTACCAAAGACAGAGATACTTCCGCAGCTGTACTTCCCAAAGATCCCTGTTTACCTGAAGCTTCAAAACATCTGGTTGGCTCAAAAAGCAAACAGAAACCTTATCGTGCACTGCCACCAGCATATGTACTTCCTTACCTCGTTTTAATCAAGAATTGTCTTGATTTGCCATTTCCTACCATCAAGAAACAGTGTCTCACAGGAGAAATACTGTGCAAGATAGACTCTTTAACACTGAGGCGCAAAAAGAAGAAATCACCTACTTCACTTGAACCAGCAAAAGTACCAACACTTCAAGGTTGACTACAATCTCAATTGCAATATAGAATAGAATAGAATAGAATAGAATAGAATAGAATAGAATAGAATAGAATTCTTTATTGGCCAAGTGTGATTGGACACACAAGGAATTTGTCTTGGTACCAATGCTCTCAGTGTTCATAAAAAGAAAAAATACATTTGTCAAGAATCATAGGTATAACACTAGTCAAGGGTACAAATAAACAGTCAAATCATACTAGGAACCATAATAATAAGTGATCAAATGAAATCATATAGTAAACAGTCAATAAAAATCATAAGGATACAAGCAACAAAGTTATTACATTCAGGCAGTCATAATTGGGAGGACATGGGTGAAAGGAAGGATGAGAAGATTAAAAGTAATAGTAATAGTAATGCAGACTTAATAAATAGTTTGACAGTGTTGAGGGAATTATTTGTTTAGCCGAGTGATGGTGTTCGAGGAAAAACTATTCTTATGTCTGGTTGTTCTGGTGTGCAGTGCTCTATAGCATCGTTTTGAGGGTAGGAGTTGAAACAGTTTATGTCCAGGATGTGAGGGACATCAAGTGAGGATGAGTAAAGCATTCAGATTAATAATCAGATTAAATGAAAATATGGGGTAATACTTTTCAAAATTTAAATTGAAAGTCAATTTTCAAGCCCAAACAATTAAGTAGGGATCCTTTTGAAGTCACGGAGAACTCCTGAATATTGTGTTGTGAATTATAAGAAAAGTAAAAGATTAAACAAAGGAAAACAGCCCCTGATTAGGAGAATAGCTGTTTTGTAATTTGAGGGAACCTGGAGATAAACATTTAAAGTTGGAAGGAACTAAGTTTGCCTTAAATCAGATTTCTACATAGAAGTTAGCAGTAAATTTCCTAGTTTCCTGAAGTCTTGTCTATCTGTAGTTTGTGATTCCCTTCTCACCCCGCTAACCTGCTTTCCAGCTCCGTTCTGTGCAAAGCAACAAAAGAAGTCCCATCCAATCAGCTGGGACTCGGAAGGCAGAGAATAGATTGGGGTGAGGCCAGTCAGAGGTGGTATTTGCCAGTTCTCTGAACTACTCAAAATTTCCGCTACTGGTTCTCCAGCACCTGTCAGAACTGGCTGAATACCACCTCTGGTATGAATAGAACCTTCATGCAGGTCCTGGTGATGCCAGGTATTAGGATTTGCAATTCTGCAGTATCTGGAAGGCCTTTCCAACCCCAAGCTCTACAAGAACAGAATTATATTTACTAAGCTTGTTCCTCCTTTGAATTCTCAAAAAAGAATTAAATAGGCTACCGAGCAGCAATAGGCTATCTGATGGGTCTAGCATCTGCAGTCTCATAATAATGTATCGGCATAATATACAAAAAATATACAGGCATAATATACAGGGAAAAAATATTCACTAATACAATGTGATCTGACATTCTGTATTTTTCTCTTTGTCTTTGTTTAAAGAAACAAAATACGTAACTTTTGAAGGCCTGGAGGACCTACAGTGGAAATTATTCAAAGGTCTGCTAAAACGAAAGCCAAAAACAGTGGGAATTTGGAGGGAAGCAAATTACACAAAGAAACCTGTTACAACTGTTATTCGTGAAGCAAAGGAACATATCCTTCCCCTGCTACCTAAAGACTGGATAATTGATGAGTCCCTCAAGTTTTCCAAGGAAAAGATTTTTTCCTTCTTTTTAGAAGCTGAGTCACCTGTAATATGTAGCAGCCCCTGAAGTTTGGAAAGAATCTATGTAAACAAGCGATAAACAACACATTGTGCTGGACATACAGTGTGATGCCACTAAGTAATTTGCTTATTGTAACATAAAATAGGGCTATTTTAGTTTCCAGCAGTTCTTTTTTTTTTAAACTACAGTAGCCTTTTCTGTTATTCTATGCCAATTTATAAACTCTCATGATCTGGTGTTCTCCAGGTGAATCTCATGTGGAATTCAGAAGTTGCAGCCCCATCTCTCACCCCCACTAGGTAGACCAGACCACTTAATCAATTCCACTGGAAAGCTACAACTATTTTTATTAGAATTGGCTATAAAAACAAACCTTTGCGAGTATGATAGTGCTATTCCTCCCCTCCTCTTTATAGTTCAGTGAATTAGAGAGGTGTCTCAGCTGTCTTCAAACAATCTGGATGTTCTGGGCTTAAGTAATACTTTAGCTTCATTTATCTAAGCAACGGCACTTATATATTTCCATCAAGGTCATCTTTACTCTCTATGCCACCAGAGCTTTAAAAAAGTGCTGTATTCTACTGGAGAATATTGATATTTGATCTTGCTGCTTGATTGCAATTTTATTGATACTGATAGAAGTAAAGGCTACTCTGCTGAATGCTGTGCAAACACCTACACAATTCCTCTGTTTGGCAGATCTAAAAGACTTGTTGGAAGAGCTGGAGAAGTAAAGCTCTTAGAATTCAATATAAAAACCATATTCTTGGCTATATCTATGATCTATGACATTTTTAGATCAGATTAACAACAACCCCTGTATATATTGATAAAAAGCCTACTGCAGTCCTGTAAGCGTATATGTATACAAACAACATCACTAATAAACGCAAGTGCTTAACTGTGGCATGCTGACACTATTATGAATGTACTAGTGGGGAAAAATTGGAGGTAGAACCATGGATATGTCTTAAGGAGCTTATGGAAGAATGACCTGTTATCTGAGAATAATATCCAGTGTTGTGTATTTAGGGATGGGAGAGATGGCTATCTATTGCTATCTATTTCTATCTGGTACAAGCAGCTCTTTTTAGTTACCCTATGTTCGCTATTCAGGCTGATCAAGGTTTAGATACCAACTGTGATGACTAAGGAGTATCCTAGAAATATAACAAAATCCAAAACGTAACTAAAAGTCCTTTAATGCCTTCAACTTGGCTTCACTGTTTAATTGTTCACAGTGGAGGAGTCAAAATAACATTTCAAAGGCAAGAAACACAGTTCATATTCAAAGAGCTGATAATGAAGCAAAAGCCAAAAACAAACCGCATAAAGTTCCTCGACAGACCCAGATAGATAATTGCCAGCTTCAGGAAGATAACCAGGGACAATCAGTTGGAAGAACGCCAACCAAGATAAACCTTCTTTAGAACTAAAACACTAACTTTGGCTCCAGCAATTCTAACTACGCATTTACGAACTTATATACATAGCTCCCAGCTGTAAGCCCTGAGGAGGATCATGGCCCTCTCCTCCCAAGTAGACCATGCTTTTCCCTGATCCTCTCCTCCCTGCGTGCCCTGGGATGGATAGGAGATGGGCCTGGATCTTTCTCTGATTGCTCAGCTGGCCTCTGTCCTTCCCCAGCCTCCTCCACCACCTCTGGAGCCACACTCCCACTCCCTGTTGGCTGTTCCTCCTCTTCCTCGGAGTCAGTCTCCACCAGAGGCATGACACCAATTGTCCCTATCTGAAGCACACTGGTTATAGAAAGGAAGGCCAAGGGAGCCTATATTAACCAAAGTTGGACAGTCGGTGATTGCTCTGATACCCTTTATTTGGAATCCTCTTAACTCCAGGATCCCCAACCCCCGGGCTTCAACCCATTACTAGGCCTTGAGCTATTTGGAACCGGGCCACAGAAGTGGTGGGCGAGTGCGCGCACATCGCCACTTGCATGAGCAGTGGGCAAGGTCGTGCAAATGGAGTTGTGAGCGCATACTTTGCCTGCCACTTAAAGCAGAATCGTCTCCTCTCCCCCCCACCCCGGGCTGGGCCACAAAATGGAAAGATTGGGGGACCCTGATCTAACTCATTTTATCAATTATTTGCAAAAGTGTCCCAGCCACTTGACAATATCAGGTAATCCTCATTTAATGAGGACAAATCAGGACTTCTAACACTGTTGCTAAGTGATGCATAATAATGTAGGTTCCACCGTGGTTGTAAAGCATAACATGACAGTAATTTATTGTTAAAAAAATAGGTTACTAATACTCTAGGTTTCTTCTTGGTTAACTGAGGTGCTCCTCTAAAGCTTTTTGGTGTGAAATCACTTCATTGCTCACCTCTGAATTCCAGAGCTTGATAATGCATATATGAAACTATCCACTACCTGCCCCCTCCTGTGGCTTCCCTGCCTTGGCTCTTGATTCACTGACCTGGGTCTGTCTCTGCTGGACTTTGTTTTTTCTTGATTAGTAACATTTCACCCTGGGCCAGTTTCTGGTTTTTCTGGTCTAAATTAGGCCACTTAGCAGCCTGGTATGTCTATATTTTCAGATAGCTTTGTTTGTGTGCTTTCTTGCTCTGCTTGATATCCCTCCACATTTTTCCCTTTTTCCTTATTAAGTTACAGTACTGACTTCCAATAGTCTACGATATTTATACCATCTGAGTAAAGCTAATGAATCCATAAGCACCTGAGTGGATTTCCTTAATTAAGATGTGGCCCCATCAATCTAACAACTAACCAGAAAGTGATTTGACTGTAACAATGGAGTCAACCCTTCCAGAACACTTGGAATCTGCTTTAAGGAAAAGACTAAATCTGTTGAATGGACACCTGTGTGCATCGTGCCAATTTTACCTGGGATACAACCAGGTTGCTATGGAGGTAATGGACTGCTGAGTCATCCCTAGAACCTGTCATCAGGATTTGAAGATTGCAAACATACCATCACCAGCTTGATCAAATCCAACTTCAGCCTCTTGTGAGATCAATGATTTCAGGTAGGAATACTGCAGCAGAGTGAATGGGACACCAGTAGTAATGTCCCAAACTTTAATATTTTTTTCCCTCGAATGCCCTTTGATGTTTAGCTTCCACTGTCTTGGAAAAAGTACCATAGACCAGTACAGTACTGTTGTACTGTTTTAGACCAGTTTTTCAGAGGCCAGCAATGAGTGTCTTTTTTTCTCAGTGTATCCTCTTTAATGGCTTTATTAGGCTTTTTATGTTATTACAGGCTGAGCAATTAGGTAAGTGCTTGAAAATTTTATTTTTTCCATGTATAGGACTAAGATGAGAATCTTTCTGTGCTGAGAATATTCTTGAGTATCCTGCATTGACACTCAGCTATAAAGGTTGCATAAAGGGCCTACATTGCTTTAATTGAAGGAATTGTAACTGATCTACTGAAACATTTGCAATTTTATTCTGATAGAAGAACAAAAATATCAATTTTCTTTTTCTAATGGCAGTATAGAAATGCGTGCCAAGAACTAATGATAGAAGAGTACAATTTACTCAGAACACCATGAAACCTGGACACATACACAACACACACAAACCCCTTAGCATGTTGTATAATATATTATTTTACAGATAGTTTTGACTTAAGTATTTTTGATTTAAAAGGCTATTATAATTGTAAGTTTAGGTTTATATATAATGCTTTAAAGTGATTTGCTTAATATGTTGTGAGAATCCAATAGTACATTTAGTAAATACTGCTTTGGGTTTATTTAGTGGGTTGGGTTTATTTATTTAGGTGACCCCCAGTGAATTTGTTTATTCAATACCCCTAGTTATATCATATTTTATCATGATATCTAATTTAAAACTCTATGTGAGCATTGTATATGTCCTTAAAAGAAAGTGAAATTCTACATAGGAATAAGGGCTTGTGACTGTATATTATGCACAAACATAGAATCACTGCAAATAATTGTGCTGCTGTCTTATTGATGAATATATAATTACTGCAAAACAATCTCTTATGCAAGATTTTAATCAATATGTTTCATTGAAATACTATATGCAACTTAGAACAAGCCATTACTTTGACATATCCATATTTATGACAGCAAGTGTAAATCTAATTAATATAGTATTAATTAAATCTGAAGATTCAATGGTTATTTTCATGATCAAATATGGTTTAATGAGCATTTTTAAAGTCTGTGTGGGTGTGTATTTAATTAGAAGAATCTATCTTTTGAACTGTATTGTTGCCTGGCTTTATCATTGAACTTGCAAGCAAAGAATGTGAAGTTATTAATGTAAGCTTTTTGAGTAAAATGGTAGAAGAAACACTATTTGATAGTGTTTCTATAAAGGTTTAAAAAAAACACCATCCATCTATTATGCTAGGCTAGGGTATAACAAAGTAAAACATATTTTTTAATATTAGGCTGGCCAGCAGATGGCAGCAGACATAAAATTTTGCACAAAAATCATTTGCTGGTCAGGAAAAAAACATAAAATCCAAAGCTGGATGACAGCTTTATTGAGATAAACAAAAATGATACACAGGGGTGTGACTCTTAAAGCAAACCCTGTCGATCACAAAAGATCTTCAGCAGTAAAATAAAATAACAAAAGGAATTGATTCTTTTCATAGTCCTTGTATTGCAAGCCCATATTTGCTTACAGACAGCTCTCCAGCTAAAGCAGCTCTCTAAGTGGTTTACAGAGTGCAGCTGCCTCCCATAACCTGGGATACAGAACTAGCAAGCCAGCTGCCATTCGAGCTGGCAGTCACAATAATCTTGCAGTACTACACTCTAACCACTGTGCCACCATGGCTCTTATGCACTTATGCACCATGTATGTAGCAGTAGTACTTATGTACTACCCATAATGTTTTACAGCACTCTCTGGGACTTTATAAATGTCAACATATTGCCCCCAACAATCTGAGTCCTCAGGATTGAACTTCAGGCTGTGGGCAGAGATTGCCAGCAATAAGGCATCCTAACCACTGCACCACCAGAGATCCTTATGCTGCTATTAATACTAAACTCATTCCTTAATACACATAATGGCACTATCTATGTACATACGAGACCTAGTTTGGTGTAGTGGTTAAGGCATTGAGCTATAAACTGGGAATCTGAGAGTTTTAATCCACCTGTAGGCACAAAGTCAATTGTGTGAGCTTGGGCCAGTCATTCTCTCAGCCCTTGGAAAGAGACAATGGTAAACCACTTCTGAAAAACCTAGAGCCAAGAAAACTGTAGGGATTTGAGAATTGGATACCACTGAATGGAAGGGGAAAAAGTACTATAAGAGATAGCAGGAGTTTGGACACACATAAACAAAATTTTATGATGTGCAATCACCAGGAATATGCTCAGAATGCACATAGAAAGACTTGGAATATTAATTTAGTTTAGTTTATTGTCATTGCACCTCATACAATGAAATCAAACACCATCTTCAGTGCACATCATGACCATGAAAATAAACACAAACACATCCTTCACACTCCACACATTGAATTGAAAACCCTGACACCACACCAACACTGCACTATACAGTAGAATTCAACAGAGCTACTGCCCTGGGATAGAAGCTGTTTTTCAGCCTGTTTTTGTCAGTCTGTCTGCCAGATGGTAATCGTTCAAAAAAAGGGTGCCCAGGATGAGATTTATTTATTTATTTTATTTTATTGGATTTATATGCGCCCCATCTCCGAGGGGACTCAGGGCGGCTTACACAGAAATATATAAACAATAAATACAACATTTATCAAATTATCTAATCCAATTATAAAAATCTAATTAAAATACCCTTAAATTAAAATTCCCAACCCTGCTCAGTCCAGGCCGGCCTGTACAAACAGCCAAGTCTTGAGATCACGGTGGAAGGAGTGCAGGTCCGGGGCCAAACGCAGCTCTAGAGGTAGCTGATTCCAACGCCTGACAGAGAAGGCCCTCTGCCGGGGGACCGCTAACCGACATTGTCTGGCTGACAGCACCCCAGGAGGGCCTGCCTGTGGGAGCATACCAGGCGATCGGACCTCGAGATGGATCTTTAAGAATGTTTTGAACTTTCTTAAGGCAGCAGGAGCTATAAAGCTCTTCCAAAGAGGGGAGAGGGCAACCAATGATCTTCTGGGCAATGACGTTAACCCTCTGGAGTGCTGTCCTATCTGCCACTGTGCAATTGGCAAACCATACAGAGGTGCAGTAAGTTAAGATACTCTCTGTGGTGCAGCGGTAGAAGGTCACCAGCAGTTTTCCATTCAGTCGTTTTCTGAGAAGTCTCAGGTAGTATAATCTCTGTTGAGCTCTTTTGACCAGTGCTGCAATGTGAGCAGCCCAGGTCAGGTTCTCTTTTAGGGTAACACCCAGAAACTTAAAACTGGCCACTTGCTCCACTCGGTCTCCATTGATAAGCAAGGGCTGGATGTCTGATCTGTTCCTTCTATAGTCCACTATAAGCTCCTTGGTCTTATTGGTGTTGCGGAACAAGTTATTGTCTCCACACCACGAAAGAAACCAGTCAACCTCATCTCGATAGGCAGATTCATCCCCCCCCCGCTCCCGGAGATTAAGGTGGATATGAAGGAATGCATTGTCCCTGAAGACAGCACAGATGCCTTAGCTGAACCTGGTGTTTAGGCACTTCAGATAACATTGTGCAGGTTTCAGTTTATTTTAAAAATTTATACCAAGCCTCAGTCCTGGCTTCATCAAATTACATAACAGAGACAGAAGCTTCCTTGTAGAGAAGGGTTACCCTTGGGAGGTAGGCCAGACAAGAAGTACACCCAGAAGTACTACCTCTCTCTTTATTGTAGTGTTCGACTGTCAAAATATAGCAAGCCTGAAAATGCATCTCTCCCATCTCCCCTTTATAGGCTAAGAAACCAGGGAGATCCCTACTGAAATGTTTGCCACACCTACATTCCTTCCGTGGACTCAGCTGTCATTTGCCTGACCATTGTCTGGTCTGTGGCTTTTCTTCCTGTCCCCCAAGGTCATTCCCACATACCATTACAGGAATCCACTAAAGCAACTTATCGACATGTGAATGATAATGTGCAATAAATTAGGTACCTGAAGTAGATTGGTGCCATTCGTGCTAGGATGTCATGACATACATTTTGAGATAATTGTGGTTTGTTACTGATGCCCCTAAAGAGATCAGAGACAATCTGAAGCACATTTGCTACAGCTAGTCCACTGTCATAATCACTTGCTGCTTTACATCCTCCTGCTTTTTGATGCATTAGGACAACGGCATAATGGCTGAGAAAGAAGACATTTGGGGCTGTTGTAGTCCCAGTACAATATAAATGCATAAAAAAGGTATTAAGCTTGGATATGCACTACGATGTATTTTAAAAGCTTGTACCAATGGATAATAACATTCTCCTGCTCCATTTCATTTGTTAGGACAGAAAATCTGTTAAGACAAAACACACAAACAAAAATGCAGAAGTGATTCTCCAAGCAGAGGTGTCCATAGGTGGGAGGTCCTAAAAGAAGAAGGTGGCCGTGACTGATTGATCACCTGCCCTTTTGAAAAAATGTGTGTTGTATTTACTTTGATCATGCAGTTAAGGCTGCTGTTTTGACTTTCTTGATCTTCATTTATGGACGCTCCAGGTTTAATACAAACGGCAAAAAATATTTTCAAAGAGATTAAAAATGTAAACTGGATTTAATTCGCTATATCACAAGATTCTATAGAGATAATACATGCATATGCAGTTCTCTTGTATGCAAAAATAAAAGGTGGAAGACTTTAGCATAGCACAATTAAAAAGGATTCACTTTCATACAATATTTCTGGCTAAATATTTGCACTGATTTTATTCAGAGAACATCTCCCAAAACAGATATCCCTCCTATCGTTCCTGGGAATTTCAGTAAATTAATTCTCAGGCTGCTGGGAGAAAGGAAAACATATAGTAGTTTTTCTCAGCCTCAGAACCCAATCTCCAGTTTTGTCTTTGGAGTTCTCCCTTAGTTTTAAAAAAGATTCACATTTTCTGTCTCTGAGATTGCTTAATGAGCTGCTAATAGCCTGCTCAATAAGTTAAAAACTAAACCATGGTTTAATTGTACATTTTACTGAATTGTAAGGGAGAAACATGTTCAAACAAGAGGCTGCTAGCTGTTTCCCAAGTAACTATTAATGAAGTCTCCTGGAAGAAGGTATTTTCACTACAAATTCTAACAAATCCTTAGCAAAAGAGGGGAGGGTATAATGTTCAGTATGTCACTCCTCACTAAGTTAAACTTTAGGCTACAAATTGCCTGACACACAACTGCTATGTCCATATCACAACAAACTAAATGCTAACTTTTATAAAATATAATGGTTGGTTTCACACAATATTAGTTTATTCATCAGCATTTGATTACGCAAATCTGGATGTAGTCAAGTTCCTAAATCTTCCATATTCCTGCAAACTCCTGGCCTTCAGGGATCCAAGTGATTTTATTAAGTCTGTCTAAGTATTCCCTTCCTTTCTCTTCCTTGAATAACTAGTGTTTTTCTTGTTGCTAGGGAAACATTCTTTCAACTTAACAGACTTTTACTTGTAAGATGTACCTACTGACTGCAACTGACACTTTGTTCCTTCGTTTACCCTCCCCCCCTTATCTGTTCATTCCTTGACAGGGTAAGCTTTTCCTTCATCCTTCATCCTTGTTTAGTTTTGCCACATATTTCTCTCTTTGATCTTAATTTAAATACCCATAATTCTCCAGCCCATATTTTTGCCTTCTCCCTTGTAAGCTTTGACACATAATTCTTGGTTTAATCAGACTGTAATCTGAGAACAAGTATCCATACATGAAAAGAGGCAATTTAAATTTTATCCAGCGGTATAGCAATGACCATACATTACTCACATGATATAACACAATACATTCATTTAGAAAGCTCTACTACAAGCTCAGTTTCAGTAAATTGGTCTCAGGATTAGAATTTACTTTCATCTTGACTTGTGGACTCCTCTTGAACAAATCCACAATTTTCTTGGCAACGTTTTCAGAAGTTGTTCACTATTGCTTTCTTCCCCGGCTAGGGCTAAGAGAGGGTGACCAATCTAAAATCACTGGTTTCATATCTAAGGCAGGTATAGAAGTCTCTTGGTTTCTAGCCTGAAATGGCAAGCCACTGCGCAAACACAATGAGACACTGACTGGTTTAAGATAGACAGGAGCTGCATTTTTTCACCTTTCTTATTCAACCTGTACTGGATGCCGAAGTGATCAGGAGGAAGTTGGAACTTGAAGAAACAAAAAATATAATAGTTTGGAGGGAAAAAATAGTATATGCTGATGACACAAGTCTCCTAAAACCCAAGAAGGCATGAAACAGCTGATCAAAAGAAGAAAGCAAGAAATTTGGCCTCTTCCTGGCTATCAAAAGCTCAGGACCCACTGTAAGGAATAGAAGTGTCAAAATAATAGTTGATGGGGAAAAGATCAAATGCATGCTAGAATTCACTTTCCTAGGAGCTTAGATTGATCAAAGCTGTGAATGTGGTCCAGAAATAAAGTGTTAAATCGTACTGGGTCATACAGCAATAATGAGCGTGAACTGAGTATGGAAAGCAAGAACATCAGCTTGGCAACTTTCCCATAGCTACCTCTCATATCAACTTGCAAAAGCTGGACCATGAAAACAACTAAGTAGAAAAATTGATTCATTCCAGCTGTGGTGTTTGAGAGGCTTCTGCAGCTTAGACAGCAAAGGTGACAAGAAAATATTGGAGTGTATAACACTAGGCATACCAAAGGAAGGTGAAATTACAAAATTCCAATATACTTATTTTGCCCATGTCATGCAATCAAACTCTCTGGAAAAGGCAGTTATGCTTGGAATGTCAGTGGTAAAAGGAAATGAGGCTGTCAAACCCCATGGTGGTTGAACACTACCAAAGTGATCACCAGAGTATAAAATAAATGAAACAACCTGAACAGGACTGGAAAATGTTGAGAGAGCTAGTTCATAGAATTGTTGAGTATCAGGCATAATTGAATAGATAGTACCATCCTCAAACTCCTGTTTCAGTAAGTATTGTCAGGGAGTAAAGACAGCTTCCCTGCTAATTAGAGGTGAGAGACCGTGCTTTTCTCTTGCTGTATACTTTGATTAAATACAACTCGGAAAATAAGCTAAGAAACATCTTTTTATTTACAAAAATAATAAAACCTAACGGACTACATTACCGGCAGCTAATCTCACACCAAAGGCATATATAGGAATAAAGTACAAAGGAAATTACAGGAAGTGAAGAAAAACTTTTGAAGCATGTGCAGTAAATCAGAAATCACATGACAGCCTTATCTCGTTACTATGGAGACAAGGTAACAAAGTTCTAGCTAGCAGGCAACTGCCTGCAAATATTAGCCTAGGGGAGCTTAGCAGACAAATCACAAAAAACGTAGTGACAAGTATGTTGACAGCCTTTGAAGATATGTAAAATGTAGGTGTAAAATGTTTTCATAGGGACCAGAAATTCCACACGACTGCTTATTTTCTGGGGAAAATTTAAAATGCTTAGCAGGATCTTGGAAACTTTTTATACTTCAAGACTCTAATTTAACATCCATCTACCTATCTGTGTCCTTAAATCTTCCACAGTGGATTTCCTTAGAGCATTTCCTCAATCAGTATTATCTTCCTCTGCTCCCATCCAATCATGTGTGCCTCTCCCCAAAGAGAAGTTCTCATTATATCAGTGCTTTTTCTTTCTAGCAGCAGGTTAATGCAGTGTTAATTTTCTAGATCTGTGCTTTTCTAATTGTGTTACATGCTGGCAGTTTTAATTCTTTTTATATTTTGGCCTGTTTAGCAGTAACTTTGTGCTGTCTTATCAAGCTGCTGTTGCATTGTTAATAATTGGTTCTTGTATTTTCTTTTTTACTGCTATAGTAGTTTTTAATATCATTGTGAGTCCTTTAGAATTTGGCATTTTACTGTGTCTAACAGAGTGACTGACCAAAGGTCACCCAGTCGGCTTTGTGCCTAAAACGGAACTAGGGCTTCCGGTCTCCCAATTTCTAGCCTGATGCCCTAACTACATCAAACTGGCTTTAACCTTACCTTAAATCGACATAATTTGTGAAGCACAATCACAAATTATCCAAATAATGTAATTTCACCAAACTGACATAGGTTGAGAAGAATGAGTCCTAATTAAGACTTTTGAATTCTTAAACGTTCACCAACATACCTAGGATAATTATTTGAGGAATTAATGATTTTGCTTGCAAAATATGACATCTTAAGGTGACTTGTTCAGTTTCTTGTTTACTGAATGTGTGAACCCACTGTGATTATGAATCATGGTGTGTGATTACTTCCCAATCTGATACCCTCCAAATCAGGAGTCGCCAACCTTTTGGACCTCAGGGACCACCAAACTCATAATTTTAAATCCCAGGGACCACTAACCGGTTCTGTGAGTGTGGCCTAATTTGTGGCTTGGTGGTCATGTGACTGGCTGGGCATGGCTTGTAGGTAAATATTATAAATATTTATATAAATATTGATTTTTTTATAAAAAAGAGCAACTTTTACCCACACTTTTATAAAAATGAGCAACTTTTACCCTTTCAGGCAAAGCAGGTAGGCAGATTGAGTTGCTCACAGAATCAGATTCATTCATAGATTTATCTATCTGCCATTGGCTAGCTCAGTCTGTCAGATAAAATTTGCTTGCAAGCAAACTCACAAAATCAACTCACAACACACCATGTTGAATTTTATATATATATATAAAAAGAGCAACTTTTACCCAAAATCAGGCAAAGCAGGCAGGCAGATTGGGTTGCTCACAGAATCATTCAGTGATCTATCTATCTGCCATCGGCTATGTCAGTCTATCAAATTTGCTTGCCATGAGTCTGCACTGAATAATAGAACTTTCAGTGCTAAAGGAGGTTTGGCTGTGCTTAAAAGCAGAGCCGAAGATCTAAAAACTAGCTAGAAAGCAAGAAATCCAACCATTTCCTGCTTCCTAGCTAATCTAAATCTCCCGGCACAACAGAACAGATGATGGTCGGAAAAATAGCAATTTAGCAGGCAAGTTTGCTGGGTAAGGAGTGAAGCGGGAGGGTTCCCTGTGTAATGTGTGCAGCAGCCTAGATTAGTTGCTTTGGGGGGGGTGCTCTGGGGGTGAGATTTCTCTGTGGCCCACCAAAATTTTCTCATGGCCCACCAGTGGGCCGCAGCCCACCAGTTGGTAACCGCTGCTCCAGATGTATTAGGCTGCAAGTCTCATCAGCTAGCACAGCAGATTTGGTTGATGGGAATTTTAATTCAATATTCTTGGAGGACACCAAGATAGGGACGGCTTGTTTATGGTTTAATGTGCTACGTGAATATACTCAATTATAGTTTAGTTAACAAACCATGATTAAACGATGAGATTCGTACAGTGTTTTAAACTGTATCCATTCCCTTGGTCTCGCTGCATGAGAGAATGGGCCATATTTCCCACACTCCCGTTTATGTCTGTCTCACTGAAGTAGCGACGTTGATGGGACTGCCACAGCTATGGATTTTCAGATTCACGCAAGTCTGAATGCATTGACATAGGTTTTGTTTTGTTTTAATCAGAGTGGATTAACAGTGCCCTAGCTGTAATTTGCCCTGGTGTCACAACCTGTGTTAGAATGTTTTACATCTTGCCAAAGTACACATAAAACAAAATCCTAAATGTACTAATATTTGGAATCCAGTTGTGTAACAGTTTTTTTTTTAATTGGAGTATTACAACTTTTTTTAAAAAGCTCAGCAAGATTGAGAGTATGAATTCTAGAAGGATTGCAGACACTGTTGGCAACAAGAATTCATTTTCTAAGTCGGTAAAAATTATAGGGATCTGTGGGTAAGAAGGGGATGTAAATGATGAAATGTATGTTGTTATATTGCAATACAAACCATGTGACTTAATTGTGTCCAATTTCAAGTATGAATGTCTGGGGTTTACATCATAATGTTATTTCCCCTCCCCCCAAGTGTGCTTTGCATCCAACATATATTATAATTTTGCAATGAATTTCTGTCCTCGGAGCAAGCAGCAATATCCATGAGCTAGTGGAGTGGGGAGGAGGATAGATTGACAAATGCAGTGCTACTTTAATCACTGCTGTGGAGTCATAAAGCAATCCATGCTCTTTCTTTTGTACATGCATTGCAACATTGAACACATTGAAATGGGAGAGCTTTCAGAGCTACACTTCTGTCTTGTTCTGATGCAAGTTACTGTAAAAATCACTAGAAGCACAAATTTCATTTGATTACTGAACTCAGTGGTTTGATTCTGCAAACACTGGCAGTCATTCCAAAGGGAACTAATGACACATTCTTAATTTGTTCATTTACTGAATTTCTACTGCATTACTTTGTTTCTTCAACAGTCAAGGAGGCAGGCAGTGATTTAAAAAATGTAACTACAGCAACCATTAAAATAAGAATTAAAATTAAAAATTTCAATCCAAACACATGGAGGAATGAATGAATGAATATATATATATATATATATATATATATATATATATATATACACATACATACATACATATACATACATATACATACTAAACACCGTGTTTCCGAAAATAAGACCTACCCGAAAGTAAGACCTAGCACTATTTCTAAACCTGCCCTAATATAAGACCTACCCCGAAAATAAGACCTAGTGTAAATCTCCAGTTCCAGGAAGACTTTTCAGGAGCAACCGTGCACCGCGAAACACCCCCCCCCACACACTCACACCCACTATTTGGCACCATAAATATATAAAACCTACCCCGAAAATAAGACCTAGTGTGTTTTTGGGAGCCAAAAAAAATACAAGACAGTGTCTTATTTTCGGGGAAACACGGTGTGTGTGTGTATATATATATAATATATATATATATATATATATATATATAATTTGTTTTCGTAGATTTTCATGGGTAAAGGTCTTGGTGTATTCGGGTCTTGTCCAGTGTAAGATTGAGAATACCCGCGGCACAACATGAAGCGAAGACACCAGCCTGAAGAGGGAGTGGGATATCATCAAACGTCGCCAGGGTATTCTCAATCTTACACGGGACAAGACCCGAATACACCAAGATCTACATATATATGTATGTAGGTCTTGGTGTATTCGGGTCTTGTCCCATGTAAGATTGAGAATACCTTGGTGACGTTTCAACGCAATCCCACTCGCCATCTTCAGGCTGGTGTCTTCAGCTTTGTGCTGATATATATATCAACATCATCCTAAATATTGAGCGTTGAATCAAATGCATCCCCCCTAGGGAGTGCATTTCACAGCCTAGAAACTATACAGATAAAATCAAGCTTCTGTGGGCGAGGGAGCCTCAAAATGCTCAGTCTTGATGATCTAAATCAGTAATTTTCAAATATTTGGCCTCAAGACTTCTTTACATTCCCAAAATAATTGAGGACCCCAAAGAGCTTTAGTTCACTGTGTGTGGGTATATTCACTGTACTGGAAATTAAAACTAAGACATTTTAAAATACGTATTTAATTGGCTTTGCAGAGCCTGCAAAAATATCTCAGGAACCCCCAGGGATAATCAAGCCACACTTTGAGAACGTCTGCTCTCAATAGAAAGGTTCAGAGTAGAAGAGGCAAATTCTCTGAGAGTTAGATTTGAGGTTCAAGCTGTTAAATGCTTTAAAAATCAATATTAGTATCTTGTATTGTGCCCAGAAGGCAACCAGTAGGTGGTTCAGGCATTATGTGACCCCTGCATTTTATAAATGTCAATTAGGACCTGTATTTTACAATCATGTATTTAATTTTAATTGTTCAAGCTGTTCCGTGAATAACCTCCTCATGGCACTTTTATTACACTGGTAGACCCAACTTCTTCTCTATAAAGTGATCCATTTATGTTAAGGTTCAAAAGACTGCCTAGCCCTAGAGACTTCTCCAACTCCTGATTTTCTGCCATCTAGATGCATAGTTGATCACATATTAACCAGGAACTTATAAAGTTGGACGTTGTTTCTTTATTCTTATTGGAGCTTTAGTGGAAACAAGGCTTTCCCAACTCTTACCTAAGTATAACCATGGCAATGTCCTAGCAATAAAACAGAAGCAGTATGCCACGCCCCATATTTGGGTAGACCAGGTTGCCCTGATAAAAAACTCTTTGTCCTGGCATTATTATTATTTTGCTATGTCCTGATGACATTGCCTTCCTTGTCCCCAGATCATGACTTAAATCATCATCAGCTACTCTGCAATATTTTCTCACATATTCTGGCACTGCCAAGGTCATTTGCAAGCTGTTTGACTTTAACATCCATTAGATCCACTTAGAACAGTGTTCTTCAACCTTGGAAACCTTTAAGATGTGCCTGGGGAATTCTGCGAGTTGAAGTCCACATATTTTAAAGTTGCCAAGGTTGAAAAGCGTTGTCTTAGGGCAGTGGTGCGATTCAATTTTTTTTACTACCGGTTCTGTGGGCGTGGCTTGGTGGGCATGGCAGGGGAAGGTTACTTTAAAATCTCCAGTCAGAGGTGGTATTTGCTGGTTCTCCGAACCACTCAAAATTTCCGCTACCTGTTCTTCAGAACTGGTCAGAACCTGCTGAATACCACCTCTGCCTTAGGGACATCACAACTGTAGTGATTAGGAACCACAGCAGAAGAAGGATTGCAATGGGTGGGGTAGTAAAGTTCTCATCAACATGATTTTCTGTGAACCAAGGAGACAGATGGAGAAAACTTCAGTTCATCAGTGGGGTACCGTCTACACTTACAGATAAAAAAACAGCCCTTTTGTTTTGGAAAAGAGGAAAAAATTTTTAAAATCCCTAGGTTCAGAGGTGGTATTCAGCAGGTTCTGACCAGTTCTGGAGAACTGGCAGCGGAAATTTTGAGTAGTTCAGAGAACCGCAAATGCCACCTCTGACTGACCCCTCCCCCATCTATTCTCTGCCTCCTGAGTCCCAGCTGATTGGCTGGGTCTTCTTCTGTTGCCCTGCACAGGAGAACAGAGCTGAAAATCAGGTAGTGGGGTGGAAAGGGAATGGGATTTTGCAGTAACCTTCCCCCAGGACTGGAGTGGGAATGGAGATTTTGCAGTATCCTTCCCCTGCCATGTCCACCAAGCCACATCACGCCCACTAAGCCACACTCACAGAACCAGTAGTAAAATTTTTTGAATCCCACCACTGCCTAGGTTCCTACCCAATAATAAAGACACAGACAGAAAGCCTTTGCCCAGGTATTGCTGAATTACAGCTTCCAACATCCCTGGCATCAGAAGACATACACAACTATTGTTACTGAACAATATTAGAGAATGAATTGTTGAAAACAGTAAGTCTCCTGTGTCTTTAAATGTTACAAAACAGGAGTTGAAACTGCCTCTCTCCCCACCACCCAAGTCTTTTCCAGACAGAATCTTATTGATTTCCTAATTCTCTGCTAAGCAGCTTGAACAAGGGAAACCTCTTAGTTAGAACAAAGAGTTCCCAAAGGTGCAGCAAAGCTTTCATACTAACTTTCCTCCCTACCATCTGGGGACAAGAGCAATGAGACCTCTTGATGACTGATTTGAAGCCCTTATCTTAACTGAAAGCAAACAGCTAGGCGGAACTGTTTCCTGCTCCATGTATGGTAGGCAAACAGTAGATTACCACCATTAATAGTAATAACTCATTATTAAAGCAATGGTGATAGCAGAATCCATTACTACAGTACATGCACTGTTCTCTAAAGCAACTTTGGAGCAAAGAACAACCAACAGCAAATAGCATGTCCCATTTGTATTGTACTATATTTGCACCCCTGTTGCCTTAAAAGTAAATCTTACTGTTTGGTGAGGCTTTATCTCTAGAGAATATACCTAGGTTGGCAATTACGCTGCATATATTTCAAAATCCCCATTGTGTTTGAAGGAGCTTAAAGGAAAGTGTGTGTGTGTGTGGAGGGGGGAAGCACAGTAGCTTTCGTTCATCATTACATTGCAGAAGTGACAGTGATCACAATTTTTTTTTACAGGTTGTTTTCATTTCCTTAATTCACTCTTGCTCCAAGAAAGGACTACTTTCATCTACGGCCCTATTTCTCCACCTTATGAACTTCAAGAGGGTTAGGGTCGTCTGGGAATTGACATCCATACACCTTAAAAGTGCACGTGGTTGACCATCACTACTCTGGGTGGTGGAATCACATTGCAAGCGAGAGGCTATTGAGGCCCGACGGAAGCAGGCAGCGTCTCCCTTGCAAAGTTTGTCTCGGGGAGGCATCTTTCCTTCCCTCCGCTCTCCGCCCTTAATCTCCAAGGAGCACAAAGCAAGAGCAATCGGATGTTGAGGGGTCTCGTTCCTCCCTCCCTCCCTCTCTCTCACACACACACACACCGCGGCGGCGAGCAGATGAGGCCGAGCTCTCTCGCCCAGGGAGCTTCTGCCCGCTTTCCTCCTCGGCGCGGCGAGAGAAGGAGCTCTTGTCTGGGCTACCTGGGTGGCGCGGCGGCAGCTCTCTCGCCTGCACTTCCTGCTCTGCCCGCAGTGCCTCCTGCAGCACCAGCGGGAGTTGAGGCGCCAGCGCCTCTAGCTCCTCTTTCTGGTGCCTGTGAGCTTGGCTCCCCTACAGCAGCCGCAGCCCCAGTCGCTTCTCGTCCTCAGCCAGTCGCTCCCCGCCGCCGCTCCTCCTGAAGAGAGGGCGGGGAGGGTTTCAAAGGCGCCCGCCAGGGTTTACTTACTTCCTCTTCGTCTTCGCCTCACGGAGTGAGAGGGGTGACCCTGCCAGCCTGCCTAAGAGCAAGGAGGGCCTCGGAGCGACGGGGGCGGGGGGGGCAAGGAAGGTAAGCGCCCCTCATTGTATACCCGGCTGCCTTGTCTGCCTCTATGGGCTCCCCCAGTTGTTTTTTCCCCCCTCCCAGCTTCTCGGATTTGCCCTCTGAAGACTCGCCGCCCATTCATCCCCCCGTTCCTCTTCTCTCTCTCTCTGCCCTTTTGAGCGCTTGGCGGTCAGTCCTTCTGGCCACTTGCTCCCGTGGGAATGCTGTTAATTCCCCTTTGGATGAAGGAATCCAGGTTGGGCGAGTCCTTGGAGGACAAAATGCTGCGGAAGGAAGGAAAAACAAACACCTCTCTGGTTGCAATTCTTCCCGGGGTTAGAATTAATCACCCCCAGAATAAGGTTGTTATTTAGGGTCTCCCCATTTCAGGCTTTAACCTATCTGCTGCTTTTTTCTCCGGGTCTGGCTTTGACCAAGACAGTATATTTTTGCAAGAATGAGTGACAGGAAAAGTACCTTTGCAGGTTTTTCTTCCAGTACTCTGCTTTGAAATCTGTTAAGAGCAGGGAGGTTGAGGTCTATATACTGAGCAACATGATGGCTTAAGATCATTTGCCTCAGATATTGAATAAGTAAGCAGAAACTTAACTTAAGGGTGGGTTTTGACTGGTTGGAAGAAATGTACGGTAACTTGTGATGGTTGGGAAATTAAATGTGCTCTCGTGCTCTGCTGTGGTTAATACAGAAGGAGATCAATGCTGATGATAATGTTCTGGAAGTAATGTGGAAACAGTCTAGTCCATCTTAGTTTTGGTGAGCATTTGTTTAGGTTTGAAATAATTGCTGCTCATTAATCCAGATGCCAAAGTATGGAATTTGCGTTTGAATAGACTGGTGAAAGCAATTTGACAAAAAAGATGTTATCTTAATTCGAAGATTTGCTTTGTTTGATTATCTGCATTGATTTTGTCTTATTTTTGAGTGTCATGAAATTATTATATGTCTTTGGGCTAATGAAGATATTAAAAATATTGTAGATTACTAGTTGTTAAAAATGAGTGCTTCATCTTATAGGTTTGTTGATACATTTGATTTACACTCCCTGGAATCTCATTTCCACTGTGAGCACATTCTTCAATTTGGGGGTATCTGTTCTACACAAAAGTTGAACTTTTATCAAATGAATCATATAATAATTTGCCAGTAGAAAAATTCAACTGTATTCATTTGCTTTATTTTTAAAAATCTTGCAAATTATTAACAATTTGGCACATGAACTAATTAATTAGGATTGGTGTTTATACTGAACGAACTAAAAAACTAAAGGCAAAAACTTAAGAATAAATCTGGGGGGAAAACATGAGCAGAAAAATTGACTATACATACTTGAAGTACAAATATTTTAAGTATCTATTTCAATGTTTCTATTTGGGTTTGAGCATTACTGTAAAAGTTGGTAAAATGTACCAATTTGTATGCAAACCCAAACATTATTTACAAGAATTACAATTTATATAAATCATTGTAGTGACACGTAATACAGTTTATGGATTATTTTCATGATTAATTCTTGATTAGCACTAAAATCTAAAAGAAACTGATAACATAAAACATTCTAATATAATTAATCAAGCTCTAATTGGAAATCACTCTTCCAGGCTTTTAAAAGAATCAGATTTACTATAACAATTTTATATAGTATGGTTGACGTTCACTTGATCTTAAATATTGATGTTTAAAGCTAGTTTTTGGGTGAGCAGAACACACAACATTCCCAGTACACATTCACTCTTCTTGAACACATAATATATCCAGTGTACATTTGCTCCTCTTGGACAAAATCCACAACTGTCAGCAGGACATGGCACTGGTGACATGAGTCTGATGATCTCAACTCCTTCTGTTGTTGGAAAGAGAAAAAGGTTGGTCCCTTTTTAAAAAAAAAAAAGGGGGTAAATCTAGGCTGAAAAAGGTTGGATTTTTCATATCACCTCCAAAAGCTTCTGATGAACAGCTGGAATCTCCAAGGGAAGTCCCTATATTGAACTAGACAGAACATGTGATTTATAACAATACAGGACAAGTAAGGTCACAGCTATCAGCATCAACAATATCTGCCAAGCTGTCCTACCCTCTTTACATAGATGATCTGAAGGTGTATGGAAAAACACCATCTGAAATAGAGTTGTTCCTCAAAGCTGTCTGTATGTTTACAGTGATATTGCACTGGAGTTTGGGTTGGACAAAAGGATCACCCTCACCATCAACAGAGGTAAAATTGAAGGATTGAAGATGCCATATGAAAATAACTCAGGAGTCTGGATGAAGAAGACCACTACAAATATCTGACCATCCCTCAAGTGAAAACATCTAGCACACTGACGTCAAGAAGAAGGCTAGAAGTGAATACATCATATGAGTGAAGAAGGTCTTCAAATTCAGTGGACAAAATACTATCAAGGCATCTATACCTGTGCAGTTCTAGCAGGCAAAGAGGTAACATCAAGATCTGGCAATGGCTGAGAGTAGGAAAGTTGAAGAAAGAGACAGAGAGGCTAATTCTGGCAGCAGAAGACCAAGTGTTCAGAACAAATGCATGTAAAGCCAGAATTGAGAAGATAGTAATAGACAGCAAATACTATCTCTGCAAAGAAGTTGTAGAAACAGTGGACCACCTACTTAGCTGATGCAGGAAGATTGCACAGACAGATTACAAACAACATCAGGACACAGTAGCTAGAATGGTATATTGGAACATCTTCAAGAAATACCATTTTCCTGCAAACAAGAACTGGTGGAACCACAAAATAGACCAAGTAATATAAAATGAAGAAGCTAAAGTGCTCTGGGACTATAGAAGAGAAAGAACCAGAAAAAATGACAAAACAGATCTATAGATAGAACTACTGTAGAATGTTTGTGGAAAAAGAAAGCAAAGGTAGTGCCAATAACAATTTGGGCATAATTCCAAAATCATCTGGAGCACCACTGGCATTGACAAAATCATGACCAGTCAATTACAAAAGGCAGCTTTACTTACATCCTGTGACAATGTAGGTTGTCCTTATTTAATGACTATTCATATGAAATTATGCTGCTGAATGAAGGGAAGTTACAAACTTTTCAGCGTCCTCGTAGCCACATGACAAAAACTTGTGTGGCCACACTTAAAACTGCCAGGGGCGTTGCAATTCTCACTGCTTGTTTTTCCCTGGTATCAGAAGGAAAAACAGCCCTTTAGGTCAAGGCCCAGCATTGCCAAGCCTTGACCTAAAATAAAGGCCTGAGGCCTTCAGCAATCTCAGACAGTTTCCACCCACCCAGGCCTCGATGTCAGCCCTAGCACTGCTGCTGCTACTCAGAAATGACACCTTGCACCATTCTTCAATACACGTGAGCCTGGCAATCTGCACAATTGCTCCCTTCATTCAGTGCTTCTGAGGATCTGTTGCCATGTGCTGCTTACCTTCTGGCATTTTCTCCTGCTTATGAGAGGCCCATGCGACCTATCTGACGCAGCTTACTGTCACACCAGGCCTTCTTTCCTGAAATCATGAAAGCCTCCGGAAGCCTTTGAAGTGTCAGGCCATGTAGGCCTCTCAGTAGGAGAAAAAACGCCTGAAGTTCTGAATGAAACAAGTAATATTGTTCTCACTTCCCCCAACGGGGGAAATATGTGATTTCCTACAGTTTACTTTGGAGAATTGGTTATAAAAGTTGGTGACAAATTCTGGTCTGTTGTAGATCCAACTAAGTAATTGGGCTATAAAATCATATGGTTTGTCTTTTCCTGCTGTTATTGTATTTGAGATTGATTGAAACAGAATTGTAAATGAAGCTCTTGAAAAATAAGTATGTTAAAATACACATGTTCTTGACTGTATCCCCATTATGAAGATTTTAAGATCAATTATATAATCCATGGTATCAGAGATATTTCCTTACCAAATTCATCAATGCATTCAACAGTGGCAGAGCTTCTAATGTACTAGAAAATAATAATCCAGGGAGATATTTGGAGATGTGAATATGTGATGCATCTTTTCATTCAGTTAAAGGTTACAGATACAAGAGTTTTAGAAGCATATACATAAGTGTTCCTGTGATGAAAAATGTGCTGACAAGTTTGCGATAATGTCACAATGCAAATCCTGACCTGTACTTACTTTCTGATTCAAATATATAAATCATTGACTTTGCATTATCTTATCATAGTTATCATAGTTGTATCTATCTATCTTCTGTGAAATACTTTAATGTTAACAAAAGTGTTAAAGTTTGGTCCTGCCAGTTTTTAGACTTTTTAACTCTTAGTCTTAATTTTTACACTTGCTTAATAATAATATTAATATTGTAAGTAATATTATCTTTACTGATAGACTAGCAAAAAGAAAAAGAAAAATATGAATTGTATGTATAGAATACTTTATTTACAAATGCATTGGCTGTTACATAGTTATAATTATACCAATAGAGGATAATATTTATAGCTCAAACTTGATGCTCTATGAGCTTGATTGTTTCCTTGGAGAGGTTTTATTATTAAACTAGATAACATAATCAGTGCTGATAGGGATTTGTTCTCATTTTATATACTACTGGTTTGCCCTATCAGCGTTGGTGGCTTTGGTGGTTGCTTGATAACACTGTTGTTTACGGTTAGCTTGTTGGTCTGAGTTGGTAGATTTTTAATTGGAATATTGTTTGCTTCTTGATTGTTGGTCTAGTATTGATCAAGGTGTTCAACTGGGTGTTGAGTGTTGGGTGTTGGTCTTTTTTGTTTCCTTTTTATTGTCTCTTTTTAATGATATATAGATGCTGCATATCTTTGTGTATCTATTGATGGCTGATTTGTCTGAGTGCTAGGCTTCTAGGAATTGTCTTGGGTTTTTGGACTTGGTTTAGTCTAGGATGCTCGCAGTTTCTCAACTGACACCATGGTTAAGTCTGTTCATGTGTTGTGAAAAGAGATTTCATCATGTCTTTTGACTGCTAGTTGGTGTTCATGGATGCGCTCTGTTAGTCTTCCTGTTTATTTTACAAAACAACCGTTTTAGTTTTTACATTGGTCTGTGGCCCGGATGCGTCATGTCCTAGCCACACCCACGCCCAGTTTAGCAAAGGGGAAAAAAGTCGTGATACCTCTTTGAACCTTTATTATAGATGATTCCGGTTTTTCTTCTTCTGGGATTGCTGGATATTTTGGTTTATTTAGGATGTTTTGGAGGGCTTTAGTCAGTGTGTGTGCTGTGATGATGCCATGTCATTGTAATAGTCTGTTGGTGGTTTCTGAGGCATGTATAGCAATATTATCAGTGGTGGGATTCAAAAAGTTTTACCACCAGTTTGGTGGGTGTGGCTTGGTGGGCGCGGTTTGCCCGCACGCATGCCAAATGCGCACTTTGCGCAGACGCAGAGGCATTTGTGCAGGTGCAGAAGGCGTTTCAACTCACCTCCTGCAAGCCTGCACTCTCCTGGTCACTTCAGCAGCTGCCACGCAGCACTGCTGTGCTGCGCAAAGCAGCTGCGCTTCAAAAGCAGAGGATAAAGATGAGTATGGGAGGCCAGGCAGGTGGGTGGGTGGGCCCAACAACAGAGTGACAGAGAGAACCGGTTCTGTCTTCGCTGCTCATCGCCATTACTGGCTTGGCAGAACCGGGCCAAATGGGTAAATACCACCACTGAATATTATCCTTTTCACCGTTTGTGTTCATTATGTTATATTGTGTTGAGTGGCCAGACACTTTTTGATATAATTGTGTGGGTATCCATTTTGTTGGCAGATCTTGTACAGATGATCTATTTCCTTTTTGCTGATGTTCAGGGTTTCTGCACTGTGTTTGTGCTCATCTAAATAGTGTTCTTGTACAGCTTCTCTTGTGAGAGGTTGGGTTGTTACTTTGGTAGTGGAGCAGTTGATTGGCGTGGGTAGTTTTATGAAGACCTGTGTTTCTAATTTGCCATCACTGCTTCTGCTGATAAGGATATCCAGGAAAGGTAGTGTGTTGTTTTTTTCTTAAGTTGTGAATTTTATTCCTTTGAAGATGTTGATAGTCTCATGTGCATTCTCTAATTAGCTCTTTTTATTATGACAAAGATGTCATCTATGTACAGGATCCATACTTTGGATTGTATGCATGGGAATGCTAATATAGATTTCAGACATTGCATTGACAAGCATAAGAGGCATCTCTCACATAAATACAGAGCTACTGTATTGTCAGGAAACAGCAAGATAGTTTGGTTAATTCCCAATTTGCAATATGATGTTGTCATTCTTGACAGAATCTCTTTTCTTTGGAAGAGAAGGAATGGAGGTTCATGAGTGGGAGATAATTACATTTCAAGCATTGTTGTATCGCATCTTGGAATAACAAACTCCTGATATCCATCCGGAACACAAACTCCTGAAAATCAGAGTGTAACTAAGCATTTTGCCCCCTTGACAAAAAAGATACAAAACATACGTTTCTTTGTCACAAGAAAGATCTTAATGAACTTCAAAGGAATAATCTAATCCCATGGAAGAAAGTGCTAACTAATTAGAAGACAAGACGCAATGGGTGGAAACCAATCAAGGAGGGAAACTTAGAACTAAGGAGAAATTTCCTGACAGAACAATTAATTAGTGGAACAACCTGCTTCCAAAAGTTGTGAGTGCTCCAACACTGGAAGTTTTAAAGAACAGATTGGACAACCATTTGTCTGAAATGGTATAGGGCCGTGATGGTGAACCTATGGCATGCCTGCCACAGGTGGCACACAGAGCCATTTGTGCCGGCACGCAAGCTGCAGGCAAACTTACCTCACCGCGCATGCGCGTGCCTCACAGCTGATTTCTCAGCTAGTTTGAGGCCTTTTTCTGCCTCTCAAAGGCTTGAGGAAGGCTTCTGCAGGCTTTGCAGGCCAAAAACTAGCTCTGTTTCATCACTTCCTGTTTTTCCGAAAATACCGGAAGTGACGAAACGGGGCTAGTTTTCAGCCTGCAGAAGCCTGCAGAAGCCTTCCTCAAACCCCTGGGAGACCGAAAAAGAATTACCATGCAATATTGCATTCTAACCACTGCGCCCCCAAACTCCTTGCCTTTTCGCTTTCAGGCATTCATGTTCAAACAACATAATCAACATAAGGCTTATATCAACTTATTTATGTTTTT
Organism: Naja naja; assembly: GCA_009733165.1. NCBI lineage: Eukaryota > Metazoa > Chordata > Lepidosauria > Squamata > Elapidae > Naja > Naja naja. The sequence continues at coordinate 240,812,966 of CM019149.1, read as the reverse complement.
TCTATTCACCCAGATCAGATTTCATTAGTGTCATCAGCTGTTCCAATATCCTAAATGGGATTCAGGGGTGGTTCAACTATTATCATGCCTCTGGATACATACTCCAGTACAATAGTTCTTTATTTGGGGATATTTCAATTCAATTAGTCTGGCTAATGTTTTACTGAATGACTTGGGAAATGGTCGTAGTGAGTCATATTACAGGAAGTCAGCCAATAGTCAACAGTGGGCTTTCTACCATTCCTCCAGAGGTACATACAGCCAGACAGTTCCTGGCAAGCAAGTTATTTCATATGCACAAGTCCAAGGCAGAGTAAATTATTTGATGCAGAGACCAGCCAAGTTACATCAGATTCTTTGCAACACTTGGTAATAAAGGGGTCTCTAATATTTCTTCCTCAGAGCTACGCTAAGCTTCTCAAAAAGAGTCTTGTTGTTAAACTCCATCCTAGCATTTAAATCAGAGGTCCCCAAACTTGGCAACTTTAAGACTTGTGGACTTCAACTTTCAGAATTTTTCAGCCAGCTATGCTATGCTGGCTATGCTGGCTGGAGAATTCTGGGAGTTGAAGTCCACAAGTCTTAAAGTTGCCAAGTTTGGGGACCCCTGATTTAGATTCTTCTGAAACAAATAAAACTGAGGGTCCTGGATGGGCTTCAGTGAAGAAGGCTAGGTTAACTGATTCATTTGCAGAGAGCTCTGATCTGTAACTGTATTCTAAGCCAAAAGCATAAATATTAATATTAAACATAATTTCTATCTCTTTGAAGTATAGCAAGAAAGTTACTTCCAAATGTTCCAAGAGTGGAAAGGATAATAATTGTCTTCCAACGCTGTGGTGGTCAGAAGTACTATTCTATCTTTAAGGTTCCCACGTGCCTTGCTTTGAAATGCTTTGCATCAGTTGATGTGATAAATATCCAGGTCCATAAATTAGAGTCCATTTCTTGCAAATGTCATGCAAGAAAGGAATACCCTAGTTGGAGAGATGCTTGAAAAACTGTTGATCTTTAACAGAAAAGCCATCCTGCTGTATTTTATGACATGGATGAGATTCTGCATGATTTATTTAAAAATTAGCAGAATAACAGACTTGGAAGAGACCTTGAAGGTGTCCTAGTCCAACTCCTGCTCAGGCAGGAAGTCCTACACCAGTGGTGGCTAAACTTTTTGGGCTCCTGTGCCAAAAATTGTGTGCGCGCTTACACACTCACGCTCGCATGCCAGCACCCAGAAGGCAATGCGCACCCCCCCATGCCCCCTATGTATGCGCGTGCAATCCCCACCCTCCCACCCCCACTGCCCCCTTACCTGCACTTTTCGGTCTTCCAAAATCCTCTCATCCAAATGAATTTTTGATTTGGAGAAATTGAAGTCCTCCCTGTACTGCTGCGTTGCAATTTATACAAGAGCAAATGGAATTCTTTTATTTCATCTTTTCTGTGATATTCTGGATAAAAAGATATTTATTACAGAAAGCTCCACTTTCTGACTCTAATATTTGGATTACAATATTATGATTAAATTCTATGTTGCTACTGTTAAAATGTGTCATAAAACATCGAATCCTGATTATTATGCTATTATATGTTTCTGTGTTTTTTTCCTATGGAGATATATAGATATACAGTATATGTAGGTCTTGGTGTATTCGGGTCTTGTCCCGTGTATGATTGAGAATACCTTGGCAACGTTTCGACGAAATCTCATCCGTCATCTTCAGGCTGGTGTCTTCAGCTTCGTTCTCCTGGGAGAAGAAGCTGAAGACACCAGCCTGAAGATGACGGATGACGCAAAATCATACTATATACCTACCGTGAAAATCTACGAAAACAAATATACAGTATATGTATACACATGCATTTTGAACTCATCAAGCCTTAAGCATCTTCTGAGCAGATACTGTTACTGGCAAGTTTTTTTTTTTAATTGCTTGGAAATTTTCATTAATCAGCAAAGGTAAATATAAACTTTTCTCTTTTTAAACCAACAGAAACCTGTAGCTTTAAGATGGTTGGGCTAGGAAACAGTCGTCGTGGGATAAAATCACCACCTCTTCTAGTAGCAGCACTTGTGGCTTGTATAATTGTTCTGGGATTTAATTACTGGATAGCAAGTTCCCGTAGTGTTGATTTGCAGGTATTGCTCTTTTGTTGGTTTTTCACAATGAGGGAATCAATGTATATTTTATTTTTAAATGTTGGTTTTTATCTCAAGATTACAATGCACTTTAGAGTATATCTGACAAACATTTGGAAGCTGGCAAATGAGCAAATAAGGAAGAAGATAAAATACCTTGTAAAAGATTGCATCCTGTTTAACTAGGAAATAATGTAATTTTATACCAGGGATTAGCTGCATGATGCTCTCGAGCCTTGTGGTATCGAAGACGTCACTAAACAGCCTTCATGGACCTCTACCATTTTTTCCAAATCTCATGAGACAGTCAAATCTTAAAATACCTCTGTATTGACATTTAAAATTTCATGAGCGCCTCACCATTTACTGTTCATTTTTCAAATACCTTTGGCACCTATAACTTTGCACAATGCTGGCTGCTGCCTTAAAAAATACTATTGGGCATGACTTCAGATTAATTTTATATGACTGAAAAGACCATTTTCAGTTTACTCTGCACATTATATGTTACGAGTGTATGCAAACAGGCCAGCAGCTTTCTTATTTTAACTCAGTACGTGGAATTAATTGTAAGCTTCTTGGTTCTGCTATCTCATGGTTTGGGCTACCCCAATCCTTGTCCCATTTTGCCTCTTAAGAGTGCACAGATCCACCTGTGTTCAATGGCAGTGTCCCTCTGGAGCTCTTTATCCTCCTGAAGCGTCATTATATCAGTATCTTTTTCACAGATGTTGCAGTAGATCACATTTCATAGTAACAGAGTCTCCCATTCTGTATTCCCAATGCTAAATATAAACAATTAGGCAGACATAAATAGCATTTGAACTTCAAGAAAAAAAGTCATTGGATTGTGGCTGGAGTATATGACCCATATACGTGGTGCATTTTTAATAGTTGGGTAAATGTATTAAAATAAAGTTGTGCAATTATTCTTAGCTGTAAGAGGTGTGTATACGTGCGTAGAAAGTTAACCCTGTTCCCATGAAAAAGCTTATTAATCACTCTTTTCAAATAAGAGGAAATAGAGGCCAACTAAATTTTTCCCCCTATAAATATCTTCACCTTGCCCCAGATCAAAGATGAAAGTTGGGAAAATATTGCAGAGCTGGTTTTACAGCTTTTAAGACACTCCTTTACTAGATTGGATAACTCTATTGAAATGCAGCGAGTCTATTAATGCAACAACCCAAAAAAGAGATTGGCCCCTTACCTTCTCTCCATCGGTTTCTGCTAGCAGCAGGTGAATTCTATTCTCTGAGCCAATTAATGTATTTCCTCACAATTACTGTAGTATCCTGAGGATCCAAAACTACAAGGAATATTTTTCTCACCATCCTTCCTCATTTCCACATTTTCAAATTCTGTGATTCCCATTCAGCTAGTGAATTAAAGAATTCATAAGCATTTCATAGTAATCTCTCTATGTGTGCATATAGAGAAATAAATATAATTTTGGACTTGTTTTGAAGATACAGAAAGGAAAAACAAATTCTAATTATTCATGTATACTGGAGACACTTAATCTGGTCAGCGACTGTGATAAAGGTATATACTGTATATGTATTGTATATACAGAGATTTTTTTTTCCAAATCTTTTCCTCTTAGAATCGTTTAATGGAATTAGAAGGCAGAATGCGCAGGGCAGCTGCAGAAAGAGGTGCTGTAGAAATGAAAAAGAATGAATTCCAAGGAGAACTAAAGAAGCAGAGGGAACAGATTGACAAAATCCAATCTATGCATGATTTCCAGTTAGAAAATATCAACAAAATACACAGAGGTGAAAAGGTAGAAATTTTTTGCTTCTCATTTTTGGACTTTATATTAATGTTCTGTTAACATTGTGTGTTTTTTCATAAAGGCAAAGACTTTGTTGATAAAAATTAACATACAGTTTCTAGGGATAATTCAGCAGAAGTTATGACAATAGTGTGGGAATTCAGGATTCTAACATGAAATCTGTTTTTCAGGTTGCAGAGAATGTGAATCAGTTATCCATGTTGAATTTATCAACCAATTAGATTAACAGCTTCAAAAATAACTTATTTAACTATTTGCCCTCTTCCTTCTTGTTGATTAAATTTGTAAGCTCTAGTTTACTCCATTGCAAACACAGGAAAACTAGAATACTTTAAAAAACAGTAATTCACCATTCTTATAATCATTTCCACTCCAGTAAAACTCTCATCATTCATAGAATTTACCTCAAAACAATAAAATCAAATACTTAATGAAAGGAATTACAAAGGGATAGAGCCACTACCAAAGATCATTAATTCATATAGGGAAATGCGTAGCATCATCAAACTCTGAATGCACTGCCTGGGAAGTTGAATATATCAGAAGGAAGTGATCCTGAATGAATCTTGGCATTAAGCTATGAAGGGTTTTTATTTAGAAGAGCTTTGGTGGCTCAGGCTGTTAAATGCCTGCTCTTAAGATCCAGCTGTCTACAATTAATGTAGGCTCGAATCCCACCAGGCTTCAAGGTTGACTCAGCCTTCCATCCTCTCGGGGTAGGTAAATTGAGGACCCAAGATTGTTGGGGGCAATTAGCTGACCTTGTAAAAATGCCGCTTAGTAATAAGCAGGCATATACAATGGAATGAAGGCTATTGCTGAGCACATTGGGTTGTGCTCCAAAAATTGTAATCCGCCCTGAGTCTTCGGAGAAGGGCAGCATATAAATGTAATTAAAAAAAAAAGTAATAACCAGCACTTTGAATTGTACATGGAAGTGCATCGGCAACCAGTACTGTGCAACAAAACTGATGTTGAATGGTTAGGATTGCTGTATTTTGCATCAGTTGCAGCTTCTAGATAGCCTTCAAGGGCAACTTTTGCAAAATGCCACATCAAAATTCTAGTAGTCAGTCAAAATTGGGATAGAATATGTATTATGGTCACCTAGAGCTGTTGCTTGAGGAAGGTCTAGAATTGGTGGCCCAGCCAAGGTTGTGCAGAGTCTCCCTAGCCATGATCTTGACCCACAGAGCATTCTTCTCATTTCCTTGAAGTCAACAAAACATTGCTGCTCCTTTATCATAATTTTAATCAAACTAACCTTAAATACAGAGTATATCAGATAGGCATAGTCTTTCAAAAACCAGGTGGCTTTGAATTATGGCTACTGGCAAATCTGCCTTATCTTTAACCCAGGCTGGAATGCTTACATAATTTTCAGTTTTCAGATAGGGCTTATGCATTTTTCACAAGTCTCCCCCCATAGATTAAGCTAGAACCTGCTTTTTACAATACAAATTATCAATATGCTGTTTTTGTATCTGAAGTCCTTTTCTGAATTTGCACAGAAATCCAATACAGCTCACAATTAATTAATGCTAACTGTGACATAAAGCACTTACAAACACATGTGTGTTAGCTGAAGAAAGTTTATCCACTCCTAAATTAGTCGTCTAGATAATTTTACACAGATTTTAAGCAGAACATTTCCAGGAAGTAGTCTTGTACCATCTACTTGCAAGCTAGGCCACAAATTGCAGACAGGTATTGACATGTTTACTTTATAAGACAAGTAAACACTAGTTTGAATAACAGTATGTCTTTTCTTTTTTACACGAACAAAGATATATTAAAAAATTAGGGCATAATAAAAAAGTAGACCATGCAATACATATTTTTAATTTGATTATTTTCCCCCTTGCCTGAGTTAAATTTGTTCAGGTCTAATAATGTTGAGTTTGTGTCACATCTTATTTGTAATATAATCTTCAGAGCTGGCAATCGTAAATGAATGATGAATGTGTAGCTGAATAATGTAATTAGAAATAAAATTGATTCATGATATTTTACAGTGTGGAAGAAGAAAATATTGAAGTTAATTGTAAGTTGTTATTTGAAGTGAATTGAGATCAAACATTGAGCAAATACAGTTTTGATTTTCTTCAAAATGAAATCAAGGTTTTGGTAATATTCCAATACAGGCTTCTGAAGAACATACCCAGACTATAATCTGTTGCAAAAAGAAACAAATGCCACTTCCCAAGATTAGTTAACATTTATATAATAATAGGAGAATGTAAAAAGTAAATGTTGAAGGCTTGAGATGAAATCTAGACATAGTTACAGGCAGAGGAAACTATTTCAATATAGTTCTATTAAATTAACTATATGACACTGTACTCTATGATTTAAGGATGGATCCAATTGATATTTTTCAACCACGAAACTTCCCCTTTTTCTTTATTGTAGGAAATATTATTAAATAACATCACAATAAATGATCGACTGATCCAGAATCTTCAAGGTAAATCTCAGTAAAGTATCATCATTGCAACTTTTATTCTGTATTTATTGATAATTTTTTTCCATTCCGAAACAGTAAAAAAAGGACAACCAGAGAATATAGATTTAGAATGTAAGCCTGATATATAATTGGATGAAAAAAGGAACTTGAAATACAATGCTTGAAGAAAGAGTTTCAAGGTCACTCTTGAAGGATCATCTATTTCTTTGTTTATTCCTTAAAAGAAAAAGAATTTGTGATATATTGATATGGTTCCAAATAGATATCAGCGCGGGATACATTGGAGCAAGTCATGTCTCATGCATTGTGACCTCATGCAAATAACATGATTATATAACATAATGAAGTTCATGCAATTGTGTAATTCACGTCATTTACATGTGTCTTGTCACCATGGCTTCCTGCGAAAAGCATGTGGAATGTGTACAGGTAAACAGTTGTGTCCAGAAAAATAAAATATCAACCTACTAAACCAAGGGTCTTCAAACTTGATAATTTTAAGAGGTGTGGACTTCCACTCCCAGAATTCCTGAGCTAACATGACTGGAGGAGGAATTCTGGGAGTTGAACCGCAAGTCTTAAAGCTGTCAAGTTTGAAGACCCCTATACTAAACAATACTGATACAAGGACTTAAGTCATAAATTGTTACAATATTAGAAGCTTAAATCATGAACAAAAAATGGAAGTAATTGGAAATATTGAGTCTTTACTGGTTTTCAGGACAGAAGCAGATAATATTAATTATTTAAAGGCTTCTTCAGAAGTGTGAGTAATGCTGAGGATTGTTTATATTTTTAATGCATATGAAGGATACTATTCCAATATCCATTTTTGTTATGTAAAAAGAAAAAGAGGAAGGAAGGAGGGAGGGAGATAAAAACTAATTGAAGAGAAAGTTGGAAGATAATCATGCAATTATACTTTTAAGACTGCAGTTTAAAACATATGGCAATAAAGTGGACCTTTCTTTTAGATAAATAGGATTATTCAGAATAGGTCTGGCAAGACTGAAAAAAATAGGCTTCATTTAATCTAATGATTATGGACCAGTCTCTTATTAATGGGAAAAAAACCCTTTGCTCTTTCATACCTTGTTTTTTTCCTCTTTTATTAAAAATAAAAATGCTGCAGAGAATTTGAAAAAATTGCAGAGGAAATGTGAAAAGCTTCAATTAGATGTCGACAGACTCCAGAGCAATCAGACTAACCTCCAGAGAAAATTTTCATTTGACATGTAAGTTTGCATTATTCAGCTATTTTTATATGCAAAATGAGTACAAATCAAAATGTGATTAAGTCTGAATATGAAAAATATTTCTGTACTGAAATTAGATTCGATTTTTAATTCCTTTACATATGTGGAAGCAAGTCCTATTAAAGTCAGTAGTGTTTCAGAAGGAAGCTGTAGTTGCACTATGGATCCCTACGTCTAAATGTGTTCCTTGACTGATTCATAAATTCTGGTATTTGAAGTTAAACACTTTATGTAGCCCTGTATCAAACAAGCAAGAAATATACGTGATTTGCAGTTAAAATGAAAGTTATATTTGGTTGATCTTAGCTATATTCATGCCATTAGAAAGGTGAGTGCAAAAGAAGAAAGAAAGAAGTCAAAGAGGGACTGGAAAAAAATTCCTCTTCTCATGGAAACTAGGCTTCCTGTAGTTCCTCAGCTATCTAAATTAGCTGAAAAGGGCCTCGGTAAATCTTTGGTTTCTGATCTTTCCAAGGCTACAATAACAGGAAAGTTGTTGTCAGGACAGCCAACAGATCAACATATGTATTCAAGCTGTCTACTTTATTACATGCTACCTATTACAGGTAGTCTTTAACTTACAATAGTTCATTTAGTGACCATTCAAAGTTACAACGGCACTGAAAAATGTGACTTATGACCATTTTTCACAGTTATGACCTTTAGTAGCCCCATGACCATGGGATCAAAATTCAGATGCTTGTCTCATATTTATGGCCACTGTTGTGTCCCAGGGTTATGTGATCCCCCTTTGCAGCCTTCTGACAAGCAAAGTCAATGGGGAAGCCAGGTTCACTTAACAACTGGGCTGCTGACTTATCAACTGCAGCGATTCACTTAACAACTGTGGCAAGAAAAATTGTAAAATGGGGCAAAATTCACTTAACAAATGTCTCACTTAACAACAGAATTTTTGGGCTCAATTGTGGTCGTAATTGAGGAATACCTCTATACAGGAATCTCCCCAAACTGCTAGCTTTTGCCTGGGAACAGATAAATAAGGCTCTATAGAGCTTGGGGTGAGGAGAGTTGTCAGTCCTTTTGCGGCTGCACCAGGATTCCAGGCTAATTCCACATTTGAGGACTCCTCCCTGCCTGGCTGGGTGTTTCCCAAAACTGACAAAAAGCCTTTACACCAGTGGTGGTATTCGACCGGTTCAGCCTGGTTCTGGCGAGCCAGTAGCAGCGATGAGCAGTGGAGACCAAACCGGTTCTCTATGCTGCTCTGCTGTTGGACCCACTCACCTGCCTGGGCTCCCATACACTTTTATCTGCTGAATTTGAAGCTCAGCTGCTTTGCGCGGCACAGAAGAGTGCCGCACGGCAGCTGCTAAAGCGACCGGGATCGTGCAGGCTTGCAGGAGGCGAGTAAGAATGCCTCTGCGCTGCGCAAACGCCTCTGCACCTGTGCAAAGTGCACATTTGGCGCACACGTGCCGCAAAGTGTGTGCACCTGCGCGCCGCCCACCACAACCCACTGAACTGGTGGCAAAAATATTTGAATCCCACCACTGCTTTACACTAGAATAAATGATTGGCAGTGACTGTCCAGTCTTCTTGGCTGGATAGTAATTTGAACCGAGTCTCCCCATTTCTTATCAAACAGTAACTGTAACAACATGTTGGTTAGTGGATTATAGATTTTATATATATTATATATACATATACATACACACACACACACACACATATATACACACATACACATATATTTTCCTGTGTAAGATCTCAATCTTACACAGGAAAAGACCCAAACACACCAAGACCTGCATATCTGTACCCATGAAAATCTACGAAAACAAATATATATATATATATATATCCTTTGCTTCAAGGTCTAAATGTCTAAATAAGATGGAGGAACTGAAGGAACAATGTGAAGAAAAGCTAAAAGCATCACCAGAAGATAGCAAGGTACAACAAGAAAAGAAAAAAGAACTTACTTCAAATATATCAGGAAAAAACCAAGTAAGATTGTAATGCTTTTTGTAGATGATTTATAGTTTTATACAAACTGAATGATCTCATTATTCAGAACAATATAGTAGGGTCAAACCCAATAAATCCCAACCTCCCTGGCAGGACAGTGTGGCTCTGGGTTAATTGCCATCTTTGTTTTTGGACAGAGTCATACTGCCCCATACAGACCTGGTGTGTAATCTTGAGGTACTCCTAGACTCATGACTCCTGTTCAAGGAAAAGGTGGTGGTTGTGGCCTGGAGGGTCTTTCTCCAATTATAGGTTATAGGTCAGTTATAACCTTTCAGGGCAAGGTGTGTTATGGGTCTCCTCTCTTAAGGAGGCCCATCTTGTGGGATGAAGAAGAAGGGCTTCTCTGTAGTGTCTCCTTTCTTGAGAAGCATTGTGTCTGCTGAAATAAGAATGACCCCCCACCTTGACACTCTTTTGAAAGATCCTGAAGACATGGTTTTGCCAGGAGCCTGAGGACCCCCATCAGTTTGATTGCTGGGGGTTGTTGGGTTTTGTATTGGGGTTTTATTTCTGTAAGCTGTTCAGAGTCACTGTGAGTGAGTTGGGTAATCATGTAAACTTTCTAAATAAATAAATGAAAGGCCACACTGCTTAGATCTGCCTATATACTACACTATGGGTTTTGGGGAAGATGTATATGAAGGTTAACATCAGGCAAAGAACTGGCAGTTGTGACTTCACATTGTTGTGAACAGATTGTAATACATAGCCCCAATGAAGTGGTTGTAGGGTTTGCATGCTTTGACAAAGAAGAGAACTATGCCAGAGGTTCAACCAAACTGGAGGTAAGGTCCCATCAGAATAAGTAGCCAAACAAAGTGTCTTTCCCATGAACAGTATGGTGAGTAGTAACTTACAGAAACCTGTACTGGACATTGTCCAGGTGAACAAAGTGACATGCTAGATATTGGAGTTCCTGGATATCTGGTAACAAGTGGCTATAGGACTCAAGATTTTTAGCTGGGCAATAAGAACCAGCAGTTGCAGGACTATTGGAAGAAAAGTTGCTTACTCATCACAAATTTTAAAAAACTGCAATTAAAGAATGATTTGAATTACAAACCAAGTCCAATGAGAAAAGGATTTCTGAAAAGAGAGCACCAATTGTAGAAAGAACAACATCCAAAATCTGAAACAACAGAGGCTAGCGAATCCATATTGATTTATAATACAAAATAAAATATTCACAAAAGTAGAAGTAAAGAACTGCAAATGGTTATCCAGACCAAGGAAACTGAAGCATTGCCAGAAGTAGCTCAGACAGCAGAGATGAACCAGGGAGTTTGGAGTAAGAAAACTATGAATACCTGGGTATCCTTCAAGTTGACAACACTAAGCTCACCGAAGTCAAGAAAAAGGTTAGAAAAGAACACAACATGAGAGTGAAGAAGATCTCAAATTCCGTGGCAGAAATCCTATCAAGGCAATTAATATCTGGGCAATTTCTGTCATTAGAAAAACAACAGGAATAGTGCACTGGACTTGAGCAGAACTAAAAACACTGGATAGGAAGACTAAAAACAATGACAATGAATCATACCTTTAAGTTAAAATAAAACAAGTACAAATTTAAAATTACATAGAAGCATCCATTCTGGGGAGAAAGGGAAATTCACAAAAAAGATTGATGCAGAAGTGGGCCTGGACCAACACATGAGGAAAGTGACAAATTTTGAATGTTCTTTTAAGGATAGTAGATTGAGATTATACAGAACTAAGGGGAATGTTAGTCCAGAGAGCAGGTGCCATAAGAGTGAAAGTATGCCAACTATGTCAGATATTATTGGACAGTTGGAATTGGTATTGCAGGCTCTATGAGATAGAGCTTCATTGATAACAACCAGCATCTGGAATTGCACCTAGAAACCAATGCAAATATCTTGAGGTGTACCCACTGTGTTCTAGATATGCTGTTCTAAAATATCAGTATAATTGTCTTTAGGGGGAAATTATTGAAAAAATTAAGGGTTTCTACATGAACACTTCCAGCACTTACATACTTTCCAACTCTTGGAATTTCTTTAGTTTTTAACATATTGATCTCCCTTTCTTCTGATTATGGTTACCCAAGAATTCTGCATATGTACAATTTGTACATAATTTTGTGATGAGGTATGCTCTTAAATATATTCTGAATATATTCACACAATTGTGTAGGTAAACTGAACTATGTATTAACCCAGCACTATATTCTGCTAAAGAACTCTACATCTGCTTTCCCAACTTATGTCCTTCAGGTGTATTAAACTATACCTCCCAGGAAGGCTAATCAGAAAAAAATATAGTTCTGAAATTCTGCAGGATAAAATTTGGGGACAAACTATGCAATGTTTTTCAATATGAAACAAAACAAACAGAAAAATATTGTATTTTGTTTTTTAAAAGGCCAATATACAGATGCAGAATTTTGAACAGACAGAGATTGATCATCATGATCTGACAAACCAGGAAAATGAACTTCAGGAAAAAAAGATGTCTAATGAGTCTACGAAAGATTCAAAACCAATGTCTGTACTAAACAAAGAAGAATTGAATCATCATAGAGAAAAAGGTAAAAACATAGCAGTTAACAATGGTATCATTTTGATTTTTCATTAAGATTTTATGTGGAATGTGGATGAATGTGGCTCATAAATTTTGTTTTACTGTCATGGCCTGTCTTCCATACATGCAGTTGAATATGTCTTTTAAATATTTAAGTGAATGTGAATATGAATGCTGTACCCGGGACACTTTGAAACATTTTCAATCTGCAGAATTTATTTCTGGAATAGGCCAAACTGCTCCCAGAAGAGTATGAGCTGGAGAATATTATAGAGAACTCTTGTTCCACTTGGTTGCTGAATTTTGCATACTACTCACATGTGTATATGTGCACTACTAAAGGTCATACTTCAAAGAAGGGTAATTGCAAGAGTACCACTTTCCTTTCAATTCACAGTCTAAGTAATTCAGGAAAAACCCTTCATCAACTCTTGGACAAGTGGCATGTTTCTTCTGGCAACTTTCAAATATAAACCTTCTTCCAGATAAGATTCCCCAATAGAGTTCTATACCTTAATTTCCCCATGATTTGAGAAAGGGAGAATTTTCAAGGTCAATGCTGAAATAATCAACCAAGTAGAAAACAATATGCTGATCAAGGAATTATCAAGGTGAAAATTTCACCCTCACCAACATTGGCCGCTTAGTAATAAGCAGGCATATACAATGGAATGAAGGCTATTGCTGAGCACACTGGGTTGTATCCCAAAAAAACTGTAAGCCGCCCTGAGTCTTCGGAGAAGGGCGGCATATAAATGTAATTAAAAATAAAAATAAAAAAATAAAAATTGGCAGAGTGAAGGTAGTCCTTGACTTACAACTGATCACTCATTGAATATTTGAAGTTACAAAGGGCCTCCCAAAAGGTACTTACGACCCAGTCCTGTAGCATCCTGTTAGTTCCCACGTGTCCATGCCTGTGAGCTCTTATCATTAGTATACTGTCTGCCAAGTCTGCTTCTGACTCTGATTTCAGCTAGTCCGCCCCAAATCCAAACAACTGCCAGCAAGTGTGTCTCTCTGACTCTCAGGGCTCTTTGTGTCTCCCTGCTGTACACTGTTACAGTCTGGCAGTCTTTGCCTAGGTCTGCCAGGTCCCCCAGACACTGCACCTGCTTTGCCAATTGCTCACCTTTCACAAAATCTTCACAGCTCAGGAGATTGGGAAGGGAAGGATAGACTACTCTGTTGTGAGGCCGCATGGCACAATCCCACAATGGCCTCTTTTCTGAACAAAAAATAATGCTGGTGAACTCTGAGTTTTCCTCTCCTTACTAGTCTTAGGTCTGCAAGGCTAACGCTGGTAGAGGTGTGGGTAGCGATATGGAGAAAAAAAATTCTTGTGATTTTCTTTTTCTCACTAAAGCTAGCTTTAGAGCCACTAAGCTGATGCTGGACCCCCAGGGTCTCCCCCACCTGAGGCCACCCCATGCTCCACTAAATGACTTATATGTTTGGTTAACAAATGCATTGCGGAGAGCAGCGATGAAGTAGTCATTCAGTGAGGCAGTTCACTTAGTGGCCATCCCAAATGCTGACTGTAATGGGTAGGCTCCATTATGGTTGTAACCTGAGGGCTACCTGTATATGAACAAGGAGTAAACCCCAGAGTCACTAGCACTGATAATGTTATCTAGTCAGGCAATGAAATGTCTTCAAGGAAACATTCACTCACAGAGGACACCAAGGACTCCCCAGTTCAACCCAGAGCAACATATATCTTTTATATTGGAACCTTAAAGAGAGACTTATGGTGATCTCCAAAGGTGGAGCTGCATGTTGAATAATTTGCCTCATTAGCTTTTTTTAAGTTTAAAGCTTCCAAATCAACTCCCAAGAACTGGAAGAATTTTAGATTTTCTTGCTCTGAACTTCCCATTCTGTGATTCAAATATAGGGGAAAAATATCATTCATATTAACTTTTGAATTATTTAAATCAGCTCTAAAAACGTTTCTTCTGTTTATGTAAGGAACCAGTGACATTCCTAATGAAAAGTCCAGGAAAGAGGAGATTCTTCCCAATCAAGGCCATCTACAAATACCTTCTGTTTATAGCATTGATCATAGAGCACTTCCTCCTGAACCAGAACCAGAGCTGAGTCACCATGGCCAAATTAGAAATGTACCTGGAGAAGTTTCAGTAGAAAGCCAGACTGGCAAATTCTCAGAACTCCTAGGCCACCAAAACATCAAAACAGCAAACGAAGTTGAAGAAATTGAACGAGAAGAACTCTTAAATGATAACTTACAGCAGGATGACCAGGAAACTAATCAAAATGGTTAGTATAAAGATTACTTTCTCTGTTTGTATCAGGGTTGCAGTATTTGAGGAAGTGGAATAATTGATTTAATGTTTATGGAATTGTTATGTTATTATAGATCGGGGTGTCAAACTTGATTTGATTGAGGGCTGTATCAGGGTTGTGTTTGACCTCAGGGGGCTGGGAGGGCCTGGCCAGGGGGCATGAAGCCAGGCCCTCCCAGCCCCCTGCATGAAGTCACTCATGTCAGGGGGCGCCTGTGGTGGCCCGAGCGCTCTGCCAGTGAAAATGGGCGTTGGTGCTTACCTGATACGCCCTTTCTCGGTGAGCTGCGAAGAGCATCCAGACAGTGGGAGGTGCTTAGTCTCTCCGTTCTTGATAGGCTGGGCTTTACTGAAGGACGTTGTTACTCCACCTCCTCTCCCCGTCACGTCCCCCAGTTTAGCGAAGACGAAGAGCGGCCAAAGGTGCCGACAGTAAGACCCCAAGCTAGCGCAAGGGGAACCCTGGACAAGAGGTCGGAACAGGAAGAACCCACCCCAGATGGAAAGAGAAGGGAGGGCTGGATGCTCTTCGCAGCTCACCGAGAGAAAGGGCGTATCAGGTAAGCACCAACGCCCATTCTCCAGCGAGCTGCTCCGAGCATCCAGACAGTGGGACATACCAAAGCTGGCCAGTCCTACGGGAGGGACTCCGTCTGGGCGAAGACACACCCTAAGGCGAGAGACCCTTTGCAACACCGCCTGCCAAAGGAAGCGTCCGCAGGAGCAAAGACGTCAACCTTGTAATGCCTAACAAAAGGCGATGGCGAGGCCCAGGTAGCAGCCTTGCAGATCGTGGAGATAGGAGCCTGTGTGGCCCAGGCAGCGGACGTAGCCGCACTCCGAGTAGAGTGGACAGTGATACCGGAAGGAACCGGCAGGGACTGTGACAGGTAGCTTGAGCAATGGTGGCTCACAACCAGCGCCAATGGTAGAGGAAGATACTTACCGCCCTTGGGTGATCGAACTGAATGAAAACAAAGAGAGCCTCAGACTTCCGAAATGGGGCCATTCACTTGAGGTAGGCGCGCAAGGCCCTTGAGGTCAGCCGATGCCACTGGTGTCCAAGCTGGAAGAGGATGCGGGACAAAGTCCGGGAGAATCGGCCTGTGGAAGGCCGAATTCACCTGGCATGAAAGTC
This sequence comes from Naja naja, assembly GCA_009733165.1. Taxonomy (NCBI): domain Eukaryota; kingdom Metazoa; phylum Chordata; class Lepidosauria; order Squamata; family Elapidae; genus Naja; species Naja naja. The sequence goes on along the minus strand of CM019149.1, from coordinate 240,797,325 downwards.
AGAACAGGAGCGAGCACCACCCTGTCAGCGTGGAAGTAGAGATCACGACCACCGACAAGGCAGCCACCTCAGAGATGCGCCGTGCCGATGTAACTGCAACCAGAAAAACTACCTTGTAGGTCAGGAATTGGAGACTGATAGGCGACAGAGGCTCAAAGGGACCCTTCATGAGAGATGTGAGAACCAAGGGAAGGACCCATGTTGGAAAGCGATGAATGACAGGTGGGCACAAAGAGGTCGTGCCCGAAGAAGGCTCTGAACCGAGGGTGGCGAAATGGAGGAAAGACCAGGCCAATGCACTACAGATGCAAAGGCCGCCCTGTCGCTTCAGAGTGTTTGGCGAGAGGCCCTTGTCTAAGCCTGCTTGAAGAAAGTCCAACAGGAGGCGACAGATGGAAGAAGCGGGTCCGCCTGAGAGGCACCAAGTAGAGAAGGACTTCCACGAGGCCTCATATATCCTGGTAGTGGTCGGGCCGAGCCATGGATGGTAGTGATGACCTTTGAGGAGAGAGTCTCCGCCTTTAAATGTTGCCGTTCAGCTTCCAAGCGGCTAGTTGAAGCCGCTGGGGTCCGGGTGCAGAAGCGGACCTTGGGTGAGACAAACCTTGTGATCTGGGATCCCCAAGGTGCCTCTGTGGACAGGCTGCTGAAGGTCCGCAAACCACAGCCTCCTGGGCCAAAAGGAGCAACTAAGATCAGGGAGGCTTTCTCCACCAAGAGCTTTTGAATGACCCTGGGTATCGGAGGAATGGGGGAATGCATATAGCAGACCGAGGCCAAGGACAGCGAAGAGCATTGACGTTCTCGCGCCTGGGGCCAGGCATCTGGACACAAACCTGCGAAGATGAGCATTCAGGGGAGGCAAACAGGTCCACGTTTGGGCATCGAACCTGAGCGTCAGCTCGTGAAACAGGTCGGGGTGAAGGCGCCACTCGGAAGGATCCACTGTTGCTCTGCTGAGCCAATCCGTTTGAGTGTTGTCCATGCCCTAGATATGTTCGCTTTTATGGAACTGAGATTACATTCTGCCCAAAGACACAGCCTCTCTGCCTCCTTCATCAGGAGAACAGAGTGGGTACCCGCTTGCCTGTTCACGTGTGCTTTTGCCGTGATATTGGCTGTGAGAATGAGAACGTGATTCCGATGGATCGAGGAAGAAATTGCAGAGGCGAGATGGATCACTCTGAGCTCTAGCCAGTTTATACTGTTGCTCTGGTCGCCCGCTGACCAGCGACCTTGACATGACAGAGACTGCAGAAGTGCGCCCCATCCGGACAGGCTGGCATCTGTGGTGATCATGAGCCTTTCTGGCTCTTGTAGAGTAGATCCTTTGTTGATGGAGAGTCTCACGTTTGTAGGCACCGGACCCTTGCTGGAGAGAGCTGCGACCTGACCTTTGATACGGCAGTAGAAAAACCACTGGAGCACCCTAGCGTGGAACCAAGCCCAGGGAACAATGGAAATGAAAGAAATCAATGTACCTAACAATGTGGACAGGTCAGCTGAAGGGGGCCTGCCTCAGTATCTAACACGTTTGGCCAGGTTTCTTATGCTCTCTGAGCGCTCTGGGGAGAGGAAGACTTTTTCCTCAAGGGTATCAATTATTGCCCCCAGATGGGTCAACCGGGTTGACGGGAGAGATGGCTCTTCTTCCAAATAATGGAAAACTCGTGTTGCTGTAAAATCTGCAACGTAACTTTGGTGTCCATGTGAGCCTGTCTAGCTGAATGGGAGAGAATTAGGATGTCGTCCAGATAGCACTGGAGTCTGACCAGAATCCCCTAAGGTGAGCAGCCAGGGCCAGAACCTTCGTAAATGTCCTCGGGCTGAGGAAAGACCGAAGGAAAGGGCAACATACTCATAATGGTGATTACTATAACAAAAGATAAGAAATTTCAAGTGGGCAGACCGAATTGGTATGTGCAGATATGCTCTGTCAAATCAATGGAAGTCAAGTAATGCCCTCGTCAGAAGCTAAGGAGGATAGACTGGAGGGTGCTCATCTTAAATTCGATAGACCAAAGAGCGGTTAAGCCGTTTGAGATCCAATATCGTTCTCCAGCCCCTGATGCCTTGGCACAAGAAAAGAGCAAAGAATAGAAACCCTGCCCCTGCTGGTAACTGGGAACGGTTGAATGGCCCTGATGTGCAGCAGATTGTTAATTGCGGACTACATCAGGTCTCTCTTAGCGGGAGTCTAGAGATCGGGCATTGCATAAAGAAACTTGGGGGGCAGAAAGGAATTCTAATGCAATGCCATAACGAATGGTGTCAGCGCCAGATATCGAAGTGGACAATTCCCAGCGTCAGCAAAGAAGTGAAGACGACCACCTATAGGGGCTAGATCTCTTTGATCAGCGGGATCTGTGAGATCTTCGACTCAATGGTCCTCTGAACAGTCTCTTGCCCTGACCCTCCTTCGACTTCTGTCTGACTGGTGGTTGTCTCTGTACCCTGATCCCCTGAGACTCCTGGGTGAAAAAGGGGTCTGGAAGTAGGGATGGGAGGGGCCCCTGCAAAAGGTCTGAGGGGACCAGTTGTCGGAACGAAGGAGGGAGGGAGGATTTTGCGTTTGTTCCTGGCCTCTATTAATAAAGAATCTAGAGCAGGCCCAAACAATTTAGTGGCCAACACAGGGGAGGAAACTAGTTGCCATTTGTTCTCAATGTCGGCCTGCCAATGCTCCAGCCACAGTAGTCTAAGGGAAGTGACCTGTGAGGCTATGGCCCTGGCTGAAAACTAAACAGCATGGAAGGTAGCATCGGCCAAGAAGCCAGTAGCTGCAATTAGTTTTGCTACGTCCTGGTGGGCCCTAATGTTGGAACTTGGGATGGTATCCCTCAGGTGGTGGAGGCACCTGAGATATGCCCTAGTGAAAAAGGATGCTGCCATGGCCGCCTTGATGGCCCCGGTATCTGTTAGGTGGGATTTACTTTTTAAAAGAAGCAAGGCCACACCCCAAAAACTGGTTAGATGCCACAACGTAAGTGGCAGCGCCTTAACCATATGCGTGTTGCAAAGACCACAAGGGCCTCTTCCATCCTTATCAAGGGGAGTGCTGACCTGCTCTCCTTTCATACAACCCTCTGACTTAAGGGCATCCCCTGCCTCAGTGGTCTAGATTGAAAAAAAAAAATTTATTTTATTTATTTATTTATTTATTTATTTATTTATTTATTTATTTATTTTTTTAAAACAAAATTTGAGGGGGCCAGGAAGGATGATGCTGACAACCATTGTTTGAGGAGGAGAGTCAGGAAAACAACTTGGGAACCAGGATGACATCTTCCTCGATCTAGACTGGTTGAGAGAATACCATATCCTCCTCCTGCAGAGACTGTGACCAATTCCCCTAGAGATTGCCATTTCCATCCACTCCTTCATGGTCTCAGGGACCACCTCTGGGAGGAGTTCCTCCTGGCGCAATCCAGCCGCCATAGGGGTGAAGATTGCTTCGGCGCACTCCTTGAATGGCGTCGCTTGATATGAGTGTGGAGGGGTCTAAAGGCCTAGGGGATGAAATGGGTTGGGGGTGGGGGAGCTGAGTTGTCCCAACAGAAACCTTGGTATTCTTCTGGATGAGTTTCTCCAGTGCCTACTGGCACCTGGATGCCTCCTTTGCGCAGAAGGGCCTTTAGGCCTATCAGATTTGTTTAGGCCATGTGACTTATCGCCACCCCACTTGCCATTTTTTTGTTAAGAGTATCACAGGAAAAAAAAAAACACACACACACAAACTGTGTAAGAATTATGGACATAATTATGGAATAAGAATTGGTGGCTGCCTGGACGGTTGGCACGTCCGGGTCCTGCTCCAGCACCTGGGCAAGGCACCCCAAGAAAAAGACACTCCCTTTTGAACTAAATAGAGGCTCCTGTGAGCAATATGTATTACAATTATTGTTATTGCCCAATCTTGTGAGATACTCACAAAGAACAGAGAAAAGAAGCCTCAGAAATAGATTGCCAATTGAGAACTTAATTATAGGGCAGACAAATAGGCCCTTATCAACAGTTCCCACAGGACCAGTCCTGGGAATTAGTTGATAATAGTGATTGCTGTGCTGAGGAAGAAATCTCACCTGTGAGAGTGCCAACAATCTCTAAGTCCACCCAGACAGAAATACAGGTCTGCAGAGGAGTAGAATGAGCCCTGGACCCTTCCACAGAGGGCACCGGGAGAAATTAGTGTAAATACAAAACAACGTTCTCACAGGGAACTGAAATAATCCAAGCAGGGGCCTCACGAAGCCTCGTGGGATTGCCCTGCAAGAAGAGGAAGTGCTTGCAAGCCGCAACTTCCCACCAGAAGAAAAGAATTGCTCAGCGCCAGCACAGCTTGCCGCCCCTAGTAATAGCGTCTGAGAGCAGAGCGGCAGAAATGGGGAATCGGGACTCCTGCCCCTACCCCAGCGTTCTCGGTGGGGAGGATTCAGGAATCTAAGTCTTAAACCCCAAGGAAACAGGGGTTAATTTGCAGCCCCAATGAATCAAAGGCAAGTGGGGGAAGCGAGCGAAGGCTGGGGAAGAGAGGAAAGTGAAACTAAAAGCCTCCCCAAACCACCGAGCGGCTGGAGCATGAGCTGCTGCTGACTGCTGAGATTACTGCAGGCAGCTGCTGGAGACACCAGAAAACAATTTAGATAACGAATTTGAATAGAGGGAGAATTTGAGAAGAAGCCAATTGAGAATACCTCCAGATTGTTCCTGCTCCGACCATCCAAATGCTGCCTAACCGAACCGAAGGCTGAGCTAAACTGGGGAACGTACGGGGGGAGAGGAGGTGGAGTAACAACGTCCTTCAGTAAAGCCCAGCCTATCAAGAACGGAGAGACTAAGCACCTCCCACTGTCTGGATGCTCGGAGCAGCTCGCTGGAGAACGGCCTCCCAAACTCCATTTTCAGTTGGGACGGCCTCCTGCAACCCTCTGCCAATGAAAATGGAGCTTGGGAGGGCCACGTGCAGCCCTCATGAACTCCATTTTTGCTGGCAGAGCAACCAGAGGCTGGTCCATCACTGTTTCCAGGGCAGCTCCATGGGCCAGTTCTAAGCACCCCGTGGGCCGGATCCAGCCCCCGGGCCTGGAGTTTGACACCCGTTATAGATGGCACTCAATGTAAAATTGTGTAATTTGATTTGTTACATGATGCAAAGAGAAACCAGAATGCATGGTTCCATTCTGCTTGATCAAACTGTTGTATGTTTGATTCTGGCTCAAGTGTGATGTAAATCCATCTATTATAAGCATTTGGCAAACCTAGTTAAGTACAATATGGAAATCCAACCTTGATTTATGATTTCATGATGCATATGATTAATTACATTAGTTCATTTTTTTCTCTTAATATGTGTTATTGAGCAGCAAAATTTGTTTTTGCAATAAAATCAGAATAGTTTTTCAGTTCGCATGAAGTTGCATGCATGAAGTTGTTTGTTTTCACAGGTGAACTTGAAATCAAAAGAGTGGGCCAGGATAATAAAGGGGCCGATTACAACTTAGATACAAATGAGGCAGAATCCGAAACAGATAAGCAGGCTGCTCTCATTGGCCAGCAAAATAGCTTCAATGGTAATTTTTTGTAATTTCCATGTTCTGGCATAGAAAATTTGCATTATAATTTGTTTCACTTTTGATTAATTTTAATTTAATTTTAAATCTTGCCTGGAAGAAAGGCTTTACAAATGAAAGTTTTCTACAACGTGGAATGTGAATGATGATTTCCCAAGTAAGAGTAATATGAGTAAAATAAAGATGACTTAATTACTCCAATTTAATTATTTTTCCTTCTTTTTTAGTTCAAAATCTTGACGATCCCAAAATGGAAAATCGCTTATTTAAGCTCAAGGGACCCCAACAGCAGAAATTGTGAACAGCGATTTTAGTCTTCGACACTTGTTAAACTACTTAGGCAAGTCCATTCAAAACTTTCACAAAAATCAGGGGATTTAAACCAGTTCTGATTCCTCTCCAACACGAAGATTATCTGCAGACTTAATAGGGTGTTTTACATCTATCAAGTAGACTATTCCAGTGTTGCAGGGTGGAAATAAGCCCCTGAAAATATATGAAATCAACCTGTTACTCAGCTACCAGGTAGTTTCCTTTTCGAATTATAACAGTACCACCTTAGATACAAATTATTTTGCTCTAAAAATTGAGAATATTGCACAGGCTGCAGTTTGAGAGATACTGTTTGTCCTGCTTCTGTTCAGATCTCTTCCATCATTATTTATAAACTAAACTTAGAAAGTTAGTTTTTATACTTTTCTACCAAATCTTCCTTGACAAAAAAAAAATATCCTAAGCAACTTATTAAATTCCTTTAAGTGCTTTGCTTTGAGGGGCCTGTCTAGTACAGTGGGATATGATATCAAATAAATGTGCATAAAAGTGAGTTACATATCTACATCTTTTTTTATTCAAATGCTTTTCTTTTTTGAATTGTAGAATGATTTAAGTATTAACCAAATGCAGGTGTAAAACAGGCCTTACACATTCTGGAATTCTAATACACTAGAATAGCAGCTATGTACCTTAATTTGTACATGAAAAAAATGAACTCCAAATGTTTTGCTGCTTCATACCATATCTTATTTGGTGTAAATAAAAGAACTGCAGTATCATTTAGGGCATGATGCCAATTTGCTGTCAACACTGATTATGACACTTTAGCCCTGTTGAAGAGAACTAGAATAGAATAAGTGCAATACGATTATTTTGTATGACAAAGAGATTTACAGATTACTATAGTATTTTGTTAAATGCAAATACTGGGTTTATTTTAAGTTCTTGATTATAAAATAAGTGGGTTTTCAAGAATCTTATAATTTGGTTGTGAGGTTACTATCAATAAAATACTCCACTCATTGGGAATTGTTTCTTAGTGTTTAATTATACTTGTTAATCTGTCAAAAATGTTAATTTTCACTTAACGTTACTTTTTCATAGATGTACTTGCATAGGTTAAGATGATCTCACTAAAGGCAATCCTTGGTACCAATAAAGGAGAATATTTGTAGCTCAGGGTTGAAATAAGTGGTCCTTGGTGTGCTCTTTGAGCTTGGTTATGTTTTTACTCAAACTAAGTAACATCATCAATGCAAGGTAATCCTTGGGTTTGATGACCAAAGTTTTCATGGGTACTGGTTTTCAGAAGTGTGATTGTCACAGCATCTGCAAGGCAATGTGATTGCAATTTGGGCCTTTGGCACCTGGATCACAATTATGGCTGCAGCACACTGTGGTCACATGATCACAATTGGTGACTTTTGCTGCCAGCTTCCCACAGGTAAAATCAATGGGAAAGCTAGCAGGAGTTCATTCAAGTTGCTCCCACTGCTTTTTCACCTGCCAGCACTCCATATAGCATCCATTTGTGGCACCTGCCCTTGGCATCCACTTGTAGGTCATGCTCACCAGCCTGCCCATGTCATGTTCATGAGAGGTCCTTGTTTAATGGCCTGCATGGTCCTGGAGTTACAATGGCAACTGAACTGCTGGGATTGCTAAGCGATGTGGCCATATATGATGGTTGTGCTTTATAACCACATTGCTTAGTGATGGAAGTTCCAGTCACAATTGCTGTTGTAACCTAAGGATTATCTGCAGTTCAAATGTGTGAACAAACTCTCCCTTCTAAAATGTGTTTGCTTCAAGTTAGATACTACAATTAGCTGACTCATTAGAAAGCAATCCCAAGGCAGACTTGTTTTATAAGGAAACATGTTTATATATACAATGGAAATAAAAAGTGTATGTACCCCTGTTAAAATGCCAGGTTTTTGAGATGTTAAAAAAAATCAAGCAAGAAAAATCACTTGAGAATTTTTTTTACCGTCTTTAATATAACACATAAGCTGTACAATTCAGCTGAAAAATTGAGAATCTTTGCCCACCTTTCCTTGCAAAAGCACTCTAAATCTGTCAGATTGGGAGAGCCTATCCTGTGCACAGCCATTTTCAGGACATCCTACAGATTTTTAATTGGATTCAGGTTTGGGCTTTGGCTGGGGTATTCCAAAACGTTGATCTTCTGGTCAAGCTGTTATTTTGTTGATTTGGAGGTATGCTTGTGTGTCCTACTGAAAGATGAAATTCCTCAGTATTTTAGTAGCCTGAAGGTTTTGTGTCAAAATTGACTCATATTTAGAACTGTTCATAATTCCCACCATCTTGACTATAGCTCTAATTCAAGCAGCCCCAAAACATAATGCTGCTATCATGCTTCACTTTGTATATGGTGTACTTTAGATGATGCACAGTTGCGACAAATATATTCATTGGAATTAAGGCCAAAAAGTTCAACCTTGGTCTCATCAGACCATAACACATTTCCCACATGCTTTGATGAGACCTGATGTAGCTTTTTGCAAGATGTAGCCAGGTGTGTGTGTGTGTGTGTGTGTGTGTGTAGGAAAAGGCTTCCATCTTCTCACTCTACCACACAGCCCAGACATAAGAAGAATATGGGAGACTGTTGTCACATGTTGTACATAACCAGTACTTGCCAGAACTTCCTGCAGCCCTCTAATGTAGCTGTAGGCCTCTTGGCAGCCTCTGGGCTCAGTTATCTTGTTTTTTCATTGATTTTGGAGGGACATCCAATTCTTGGTAATGTCACTGTTGTGCCTTATTTTCTATCCTTCTGTTGACTGATAACTTTCCAACAATGAAATCACTTTGGTGCTTTATAAGCTCTTTGCAGGTCATAGCTTTTGCTGTAAAAAGCAACTGAGTAAATGTCAGGAAAAATCCTATTAAGAACAGCTAAACTTAATACGGCATTGAGCAGAGTCATCTTAATTGATGGCAGGTATGCATTGTTATTTAATATCAGTCTGAATGCTATCGATTAATTCTGAATACAGCCACATCCCTACATATAAAGGGTGTATGCACTTATGCAACCATGTTATTGTATATTTTTTATCCCATTTGTTTGTTTTTCAATTAAATTGTACAATTTATATGTTATATTAAAAGAGGGGAAAGTGATTTTTCTTGCTCTGATTTTTTTTACATCTCAAAAGTGTACTTTCTATATTCACTCTACCTTTCTCTGCAATGGAGCCTAGCAAAAAGGCCCTTTTGCAGAAATAATAGAAAACAATGAAAACTAATCTAAATGTAGATGCTAACTACTAGCAAGAGCGACAAACAATCACAATACAAAAAGAGTAGAAACTGTCTAGTGTTTCTCGAGGATATATAATCTATCCAGGACTAGAACATGAAAAAAACCCAGATACTTCTTTTTGAAGTTTTTTTGTCCAGTAGTATGATGATCAGAAGTAACAGCTAGCCAAGCTCAATGAGTGGAACTTTGTTTTGTTTACAAATGAATTCTTATGCATATCAAAACAAAACAGTTTCTTTTATTGCACTGTATTTTCAGCATGTTATGAAATGTTCCAACACCATTCATGACTTATAAACATACAATAAAATAAAAAACAAAAACTGTTTCAACAATGTACTTATCAAATCAGCTCCAGCAGAAGAACATTATACAAACCATTTTAAAACAGCAGTTATTCCAGCTGCTTAGGAGGACTGAATGAAATTGTTCCTGATATGAGTACTTCTGACCAAGAGTTTTCTGTCCTTTTTCAGCACAGCATAAAGGAGATTCTCTGAGCAAATTATAATTTACCTGTTCTCCTAAACAAGTTTCACTACTGGGAAATATCTATGAGGAGAAAAATCAAATTCTGGAGGAACCTGGAAAAATAAATATATATATTAGTCTCCATTTAAAATAGCTTTTCAAGAATTTTGTCATTCCAAGTGGATTTTTAAAATATCAAGTATACCAGAAAAATTCCAAAGGGGTAGGTGAGAGGGGAAAAATGGACGTATGAAATTTAAAGAAAATTCAGTGAAACTGCTTCTGAATAAACATATACTCTTCACTTATTCTTTGTAATTGTAGAAACTGTTCCATTAATGTAATTTTAGATTATCACATGTAACCGAGTACCTCAATCAGACATGAATTTGCCAGCACTGCTATCTTTGCAACGGGTACTTTAGTATTATATAGTACAAGTCATTCAAGAGTGGCCCACGGGCCAAATGCATCACACGCAGGCCATGCCCATCCCAGCTCTCATGGGAAAAATGTCGTGAAACATCATGTGAAGGCAATGTGACGCCGTGACCCACATTATACACCCCAAATTTGTTTCTGGCCAGGCCCCAAATCTCCATTACAGTTGTCCCAAAGGTGCTTTTTCAATAGGCAACTGGACTTTCTGGGTTTTTTCTTTGAAAACGTTTTGCTTCTCATCCAAGAAACTTCTTTAGCTCTCAATGAGAAGCGAAATGTCTTAAAAAAAAAACCAGAATGTGCAGTTACTTCTTGAAAAAGCATCTTTGGGACAACTATGACTTGGATGACTGAGAATCTCCATTACAGATGTTTCAGATTTCTGCTGGATACAGTTCAATATGACTGCCCCCATTTGAAAAACTTCAGTTTGTTTCCCATGGCAACTGCTTTAATTTAACTGCAATTTGCTTACTTTAGAATCCTTTTTGTGACCTCCTGCCAGCAGCTTCATAACCACAATATTGGGCTTGGCAACTTTAAGAATTCGGTTGACCTAAACAGAGATAGTCAAGTTTCATACTATGTGTGTGTAGTTAAAATAACAGTTGCAGTGAAGACTCCTTGCAGTTTTTATATTTATATCTCTATAATGGCTTATTTATTAACCCAGTTGTATATTAACAAATGCACTTTACAAACGTATTGTTCTACTGTATAAGTAATAAGCACAGTGACATGCTTTCCAAATATTGACAATATTCCAGGGTATATTGCAGCATTCTGGGGAAGCAGACAAAGTGCTGCTAGGCTGTTGTCAACATCTTTTAAAAGATGGACTTCTTTCCATATTCAGAGATGATAAAATTCTCTGGTTCTTTTTTAAGTAAACCACAAAGTTACAAAAAGAGGATGCAGAGCAGATGTCTGACTAGTTAACAGGGAAGAATACGTAAAGCATAAACACCGTAATAACTAGAATTTCAAATCTGGAGAGCAGTTGTTTTATTTATAATGATTTCCCTGGCCATTTTTCTTTATTATGATTGATCTGAAACTAAATTACATTGTTAATACTGAATTGATTTTTCTTGTTGATTAGTTTATAATAATTTTTTTAAATCTTGAATATACAGAAACTTCCCCTATGGAGTATCTAAAGAGACCCTGTAACATCAGCAATATCATTCTATAAACTGCTGGAATTAATATTAAATAGTATTTACAAACTTAATCCTTCTAAGACTTTTATTTGTGACTTAAGATAAAAACAACCATCTTTCATAGTTAAGATAACTTCCATCAGTAGGCACTTCATTTGTTAACCCAAAAGTAATATAGAAAAAAAACTAAGGTTCCATTATAAAATATCAAGCAATCAAGTGTCCAAAAACTTCAGATATTTAAGGACAATAGCACATTTAACACAAAGAGTTTATGCTTGCAGAGATATGTAGACAATCTGCATTTACCTCCCTTCAGTGGAGGCTTAATATCATAAGCAAGTTTCAATTTATTCTCTCTGTCCTATAGTTAATATGTTTACCTCATGATCTGGGTTAGAGATATTCTCCAGTATCATTTTAGCTTGCTGGAAGTGTTTGCTAGCAGCCATGTAGAGATCAGAAGACTGAGGCGGAGGAGTGTATTTGTTTAGATCAGACATTTCCTAAACATTAAATAATAAACGTCATTTAAAATTGAAACAATAAAATACCCTTATACAATTTTTTAAAAAGTTGTGGTTTGATGAAAAGAAACAGCATACAGAAGAACTATTTTAATTATTAGTTCATGTATAATTTTATAACTAGGTAGTGGTTTCTTCACTTCTGGTACTGTAAAGACTAACAAATTATCATAGTTTTTCAACATCAGTAACATGGCATGTGAAATGCTATTTCATATCTGAAAGGCCGGCTTGTGATGTGACTTGATGTAAATTACTGTTTCTTGCCTTTATTCCAAGGAAAAGAAATATATACCAAGAACAATTGCTTGCAAGGATGAAAATATTAATAAAATTGTGACAGATTAGTTTTTAAAAAAAAATAAAGTAAAGCATGTAAATAACATGGATTTAATATGATTCACCTTGAATTGTAAATAGTGCACAGGTGGTGGTGTGATGACACTGTTGAATGGGGCAAACCGATGTTCATATCGAACTTGTTCACTATCAAGTTCAAATTTTGGCTTCCTCACTTTACCATCCATGTCAAAAGCAATCATAGTCTTCAGGAAAATGTAAAGTAGAAGCAGCTTGTTACAACAGCAGCAATGAAAATGTTAATATCTATATACATACTAGTTAGAAATACTTGGAAAAATGGTCTGTATTTCTGATTACAACTGCATATAACTCTTGAAATTCCACCCTAGTAATTATCTCATGAAATATGATTCATAACTATCATTGGAATTAAATGGAACTAGTTTTTTCAACAGAAATTCATACTACCAACACATGACTCTACTACTGAAATGTATGAATAAACTGTAGATCAGGAGTGTCAAGGCCCATGGGCTGGAAATATCAAAGGACCAGCCTGCAATGCCTATGCCGTCCAAAATGGGGTGTGGGGGGCCCCACGTAGCCCCCCACAGCCCATTTTCAACCTCCACGGCCTCCTGCAGCACACTGCCAGCCGAAAATGGGCCACAGGGGCCTCACGAAATCCAGTTTTGACACCCCTGCTGTAGATGGTCCAAAGGTGGTAGCTCAGCTGCTATTGGTTACAAGGAGGTTTAGTAATTTAACACCAATGCATTGCTTGTTGGATTAGTTACCAAAAATTGCCAGGTCCAACTCAAAGTTCTTATGCTAAAGTCCTAGATCAGAGGTGTGCAACGCTGGCAATTTTAAGACTTGTGGACTTCAACTCCTAGAATTCCCCAGCCAGTTTGGGTATACAAATGTGCCCTTTATTGACATGTAATTAAAAAAAAACTTATTGAATTACATAATGTGTAATACATCACCTTGTACATTCCAGCACACATATTTTGATAGGCTTGACTCATTGTAATTTCTCTGCTCAGAGGACGAGCTGTAAATTTTATGCATAGAAAAAGCATTATCATAAAACTTCTGAAATATTTTTTAAAACCTATAAAATCTGAAAAAGTATACTTGTTGTTCTATAGAATTTGCAACGGTCCTATACAGAACCTATACTATGAGACACACATGCTAAATATTCTCTCAAAAAGGCCACTTTCTAATATACTGCTGAGTGACAAAAATAGAATAGGAAAATATTTTTATTTTACTCAGGTTTATAAACCATTTGAGTTGTAAACAATTAAAGCTATACAATTAGGGGGAGACCTACTTTTTTCTTCTAATGATAAAAGCAAGCTACATTCCTTGACAAATGAATTATGAAATTCCTGATGCATCTAAATAACTGGTGAAAAAATTAAGTCTATCTGGGAAAAACACTAGAAAAATTATTCAGTGGAAAATGCAATTAGTGGAAAAAAAAGTTCAAACTTCTAAACTTATTCAAGAACACAATAAGAAATTAAGATCATATTCCATTATTATTGTTGCTTAATTTATTTTACAATGTCTATGCTATGGGTATTATGTCATACTTTTAATGTATTGTTGATTACTATAAGGCTATTTTAACTGACAGATTGGTTAGCGCAAGAAGAAATCTAATACTGCAAAATAAACTTAGCTCATATACATGGTTTTTTTTACTATTGGTTCTTCTAGTGCTCCAACACCAAATAGTCCAATAAAGAATGAGGTTGGAGATAATGAAACTGCTTATTTGGAAGAATGTATATAATTTAGATTTTGATGGCTCCATGTGGTTGAACATTCAAAAGGCAACCATAAGTTCAGATGTCATAAAAGAAGCAAATCAATAAATCCTTCTTAAAATAATACCTTTTTTCTTTTTCTTCGTTTTTTTATTACTCCGGCCTTTCTGTTGCTCTTCCATTATTCTTTCTTCAGCCATCTGAGAACTATCAGCACGACTGAGTGTTGACATTAGCCATGCATACAGAAATTCAGAAAGGTACCTAATGTAGAAAGAGTACTTAATTTAGGACATTTACTAATTTTTTTTTCATTAGATGGTTCTAAGAGAAGTGACTCTTGGCAATGTGCAATTGTCAATAAAGAACACACACATTAAAATAGACATTTAAATAAAAATCAGAGGTGATAATGAAAAATATATAAAGGAAAGAAAAGATTTAGAAATTTAAAAGCATTGAAATAACTCTTGAGGGACTTCTAGAACATCAAAAGGGATAGAACTAACCTAATGTTGAGGGATGGAGTGAGGAGAATGTTGATAAGGTGGCCGCCACAGAAGACAAGGCCTGCTATCTGGGACCCGCCAAATATGGGTCCCTGCAGATAGGACCCATATTTGTCAACATGTGGTCTCTGTTGGATCTAATGGGCTGGGGTGATATAACTGGGGAAAGGCAGTCTCTCAGAAAGCTCTATATCACAAAGGGCTTTAAAGGCTAAAAGAAGCACCTTCAATCAGTTTGTTTTAATTTTATAACCAGTTTTAATTTAGATAAGACTTTAAGTAGGAAAAAATGTAACAATTTGAGAAAATTGATTATTTTCAAATAAATTGATAACCAATAAAAATCGTACTTAGTATTTCTAGACAACTTTATGATTTAAATGTATAGATCCTTTATTGAATCATATTATACACCAGCTATTATTAAATGAATTTGTTTTCATCACTAAAACCGTCCTCTCTTTTTCCCCTCAAAGCATAAAGACAAGACAACAAGCACTATCTTACTAAAATTAATACAGTCACACAGTAAGATTCTGGAGAAAGATTCCCTTTGACAACTTCTTTAGTTTATGATGAGACTAGCCTGAATTTTTCCCCTTATGCTCCATCACTCTCATAGCAAGAGGTGCTAAGGGGAGACCATACTTTCTTGCCATGAATATCCTCAAGAAAACCTATCACAAGAGTGACAAGCCTGTGATTAATTGAAATTGTCCAAATTTAATTTTCAAAATATGAAAAAATAGAGACATCAAAGTTTATGACTAATGTCAATATATTAATAATCTAGGAAAAGATATTAACAGAGGGACAGGTGTAGGTGTATTATCGGAACTCTGCAAGCACTGATCAATATAAGAGCTTCCATGGAACAATGGACAAATTATGGGAAAATAACTAGAAGTCTTTCAGCTACAATCATGTGAAAAAGTAACTGAAATGTTACTTTTTCAACATATTTTGACAGATATTTGATTTTCATTTCATCAATATTGACAAAAGGGATGTAACAAACACATCTTGTAGTTCATCGTGTAATACAGCGGTGGTATTCAGCCGGTTTGCACCAGATCGGGTGAACCGGTAGCAAGGATTTGGTGTGGGTCACCGAACTGGTAGTAAGATATGGCTGGCCATGCCCCCAACCCAGTCGCCGCTGCCTCACTTGCCCTGCCCGCCAATGCTCGTTCACCCGCCCGCCTGACGCTTGCCCCTTAAGGTATTTCTTTTTTTTTCCTCCCAACAATCAGCTTTTCATGTGATCAGTTCTGCCAGGATTCCCCTTGCTGAGGGGCCCAGGAAGGCAAAAAAATGGAGGGAGGGGCTCAGCCTCCCCCCATTTTTTGCCTTCTTGAGCCCCAGAGGAACCTTCTGGGAGCAAAAATGCCACCCCCCCCAGAGGCTCCTCTGAGTCCAGGAAGGTCCCAAAATGGAGCATGATGGGCTGCTGCGTGCCCCTCCCATGCTTTGTTTTTTTTTCTTCCTGAGCCCCAGAGGAGCCTCCTGGGAGCAAAAACAAAGGCTCCTCTGAGGCCCAGAAGGCCCAAAAAACAGGTGGGCAAGTGGCTGCAAAAAAGCAAAAAAACCCACGCCCACCCAGTCACATGGCCGCACCCATCTAACCATGCCCACCAAGCCATGCCCACAGAACCGGTAGTAAAATTTTTTGAATCCCACCACTGGTGTAATGTAAATGAATATAAATGCAAATTTTACTTCTGAAAAAAATAAGTACATCTTTGCATTTGTCACTACCTCACATACCTAAAATTAAAATTTTAAAAAATTATAATCATATGTACCAGATATAGGCAAATCTAGGCAAACCCTTAATGAAACTTGAGATGTTTATTGTGATGGTATCACCATGCCAAAGTCAAAAGAGCTCTATGAAGCTTTCAGAAAAATTAGATCCTGATGCCTGTGAACCAGGATTTCTGAAACAATGTGCTCAGGACAGAAGAGGCAAAGATAATGATACAGGTAAGCACACATTTAGTGAAAGTACAGCATTTATCAGAAGAACCTGATACCAAATATAAAGAATAGTGATGGAAATGTTATGGTTTGGGGCAACTTTGCTGCATCAGGGCCTGAGCAATTTACTGTCACATAATCTATTTTTGTATCCAAGGTGCTGGAGGATAATGGGAAATCACCAGCCAGAAGATGGAAGCTTTGAGGAAAGTGATAGCAACCCTAAACATTCTAATAAATCCACCAAACTGGCTGAAAAAGAGGAAATGGAGGGTTCTACTTAAAGATGGTTTCAGTCAAAAGGGGAAATCTCAGGTTTTGCTTACCACAGAAGAAAATGCCGTATCTATTAAATCTTTACTGAATATTTTCAAACTCAGTTTTCCACTGGGTTTTTCTGTTCAATTACATTGTATTTATCATCTTACACTGTTTGAATGAAGATAAAACATTGGTATGTCCGCATAGGTTAAAAAAGGAAAAATATATATGGCATGCACTTACTATTTCATATGACTGTATGTCTGATGACTCTCTTACATCCACACCCAATGAAGACTATATTCATTGCTATAAGACTAACTGCTCTTAAAAGAAAACTTCAGGCAAACACAGGCATTACAAAACAAGGAGATCAGTAGTATTTTAGGTAAAGAAATATCAGATGCAAGTATCTCTAAGCGAAAATAGCTAAGCAGTGCAAAATTCATTAATTTTGCATGATGCTTAGAAAAAAAATTAACAAATTCAGTGAAGTTTCAAAAACACTGAATATATCTTTAAATATGACTAATAGGCATTTATGGAATCTCTGCCAAATCATGATCAATGGGGAACACTGATACAATTGTACCTAAGGAACCTGTTAGACACATATATGCTTCACTATATTTAGAGTTGGGTCTGGATAGCACACCCTCCTAATTTGCAAGTAATTAACTTCTCTTACCAATATATGTAATAATATTCATGCATACTGTATAGCTCCAGTTCAAACCCACTGAGAAGATACTGTATCATAATGCGAAGATTATGGTATAGGACCCACGTTCCCAAACAGGCCAAATGTTGCCTTTGAGGTTCTTGTTTCAAGAGCATACTGTGAAGAGCTGCATCCACTTTCTCTGCCTAATGAAAAACAAAATATTCAGCTTAATGCAACTACGAGTGCTGAGATTATACTAACAAAATTCTGACAAATAAAAACAACTCTAACAAAAAGAGCCAGTTTGGCCTAGTGGTCAAGACCTCAGGCTAGAAACTGTGGGTTCTAGTCCCACCTTAGACAAGAAAGCCAGCTGAGTGACTTTGGGACAGTCATCGAATCTCGGTCCAACTCACCTCACAGGGTGGTTGTTGTGGGGAACACAGGAGGAAAGAAGGATCTTTATGCATGTTCACCACCTTGAGTTATTTATAAAAATAATAAAGGTGAGATTAAAAAATATATTTAAAAAAAAATCTAAAAAAAAACCTTGATGCTTGTATCTGCATTTACATTTTAGATGCCAAAGCTACTGTTCTTTTACATCAAAACAAATAACTCAAATGTAGGCAATAACATGTAAGGATCAAAACAGTTTTATTTAATTTAGGTGTAATATATTCTATGGATGATGCTAATAAATTGAGCTGTCTTCCATACAATATCACACCTTAGAATTTGTGTCATATAATGAAGTCTTTCACCTTTGAAACCTATTGGATATTCTGATATTTAATGCTTTAGTATAGGGTTGTCAAACTGGCAGCCCGTGGGCTGGATGCATCATGCGCAGGCCACGCCCATCACAGCTCCATGAAACATCATGTGACAGCAATGTGACACGGTGAGTTTGACACTCATGTTTTAGTGTATGGTATCATATACCTTAAAGTCCTTCATGGCTTGGGTCCGGGGTACTTCCGGGGGTGTCTCCTGCCAGCATCGGCCTCCCATCGCCCTGTACTCTCCCACAGGTAGGGCCTCCTGGGGGTGCCGTCAACCAGACACTGTCGGTAGGTGGCGCCCAGTGGTAGGGCCTTCTCTGTGGGAGCACCCACCCTGTGGAATCAGTTCCCCTTGGAGCACTGGTTGGCCCCTGACCTCCGTTCCTTTCGCCGCAACCTGAAGACTTGGTTGTTTCAACAGGCCAGCCTGGACTGAATGGGGTGGGGGTGGGTTTTTAATTAATTCTTAGTTTTAATCGGGTTTTAAATTTTATTGGGCTTAGTTTAGTTTAATTCTATTTTAATATTCATATTCTTGTTTTTTATTGTAAGCCGCCCTGAGTCCCTCGGGAGAGAGGGCAGCCTACAAGTCCAAATAAATAAATAAATAAAACAGATTGATAATATATTGTCTAAAATTATTAATAAATATAGCATCATTAGTTAAAAAGAAAATGTGAGTTTTCTCAAATTTAAGGTTTCCTTAAATCCTATATTCTAGATATTATCCCTTTTTTGAAAGAGCAATGAAAACAAAAAAACATGTATTGCATGTAGCTCTAGGAAGCATAGAGAACAAAAACATGTTGCTTGAGCACTACAAACTATTCCTAAACTTCTCACTTCAACAGATACTAAACGTACTTTTAAATAATTCTTGTACAGCCAAATCAACTAGAGAGAAAATGCAAGCCATCTTCATGACAGATTTGATAAAGTGTTTGATACCTGCTTGTATTACCTCATCTTGCAAAGTAGCAAATTCTTCAAGAATATGACCAAGTTTATCTCTCTGCCGAGCTCTATTATGCCCATGTATTTGAATCAAACTGCAAAACGGCTGGGGAAAAAAACACCAGTCTGTTATATTTGAGACGGCAAATCTTAAGACCAACACTGTAGTGACAACAGTGTGCTGTGAGGTGATTTATAAATACAAAATCGATCAGTTCTTAGCTCACTTCTGACACATCTGGTTAGGTGAGTCTAAAAGGTGATTGTAATATGCATCTTACTCCAATCACTATACAAACAATACATTCCTTCTTTTGGAATGCAGAATTTTCCTGCAATAATTTCCCATTGTTTCTTATTGGTCTGTGAAAGCATCTTACAGCATTACAACTGAGAAATTTAGAAAGTTAAAAGGGAGAATCACAGGACTGGACATCTGGAAATTGTTTCATTTTGACATGTTTCAAGCACAAAATTTACTGTAATGCCATTTTAGCTGTAGAAATGGGCCGTTGTGAACTTGGAATGGGAAACTTTGTGAAATTTTATACCAAACAAGTTTCAAGACAAAGCATTTTGTCCATAATCCTAACAGGACCCTCTATACTACTTCCTTTGCTATTTTACAAGGTGCTATTTTATAAATACTTTCTTCAAATTAATATAATATTTCTTCAATTCAAATAGCTGGTTGAATTTTTGCTAAAAGCATGTAACTTTCCAACTTTGTACAGGTCACACATCGAGAAAATTTACCTTTTATGTATACTGTATTTAAGCATTTAAATAAATACACTTATATTTCATAATGCTATCAATACTCACTCGAACACAGTGTGTGACAAAGGAGTCAATATAGTCCTTAGCTTGGTGATTGTTATAAAGACAACACCTAACAGAAAACAAGTGAAATTATTTGGAGTAAAAATTAATATGCATATTGTCCTAAAGTTGAGGTGGGCACCCTGTCCCCAATTATTTTTATGCCCCCCCCAGCATATCTATAATATGGCATAAGAGCACGAACCTTAAGTGATTTTTTTGCACCTTCATATCTTCAGTGACATCCTGCTCCAAATTTATACAAAACTCCCTAGAACTTTAGGCATCTGTTATCACATCATTACCCACTGGTCCTTGGAGGCTTTTTTAAAAGTATAGCTCATTAACAAATCAACTGCTTCCTTCTATCCTTAGGTGAAACACTTTATTTGTATTCCTAAGAAGGCTACACTACAATACTTAGGTATTTTTTTTTATTCCAGAGAAGTCTACTTCTAATATAAGTGATTTTACCAATACCTGTTTCTTAAAGGTACCAAGATATCTTTAGTATAAAGATATACTTTATAGTATACTTATTAAAGTATCTAAGATACTTTGAGAGAAACTACAACTATATAAATTCATACCCAAATAGATTTGGCTACTCACTTTGGTGAAAGTACTGGTGGACTGACAAAAGATCTTAGGGCATCTTTTACCATGTCTTGCATAAGGTGAGTACCAAACACTTTTTTATTGTCCACAAGAAAAGTGGTCTGAAACAAAATGTATCTTCGTTACTTTACATGGCTAGAAGCATAATTTTCAATCTTTTATTATACTATTTCCAACTTGCCTGTAACAGTGATCTTGAAAGAACACAGGGTGATTGTTCACTAAATTCACAGAAAAAATCCTAATTTATAAACAGAGTAAGAAAACTATGGTTAACATTTTGTATAAAGTCAAACTTCTCTTTATATATAAAATATCTTTGGACATAGAACATCTTCCATCAGCAGAAGAGAGCTCCCTACCTCTTCCTCAATGGGACATTTGAGACCCGTCTTTAGGAGTAATTATAAAAAATAATCACAGCATTCTATTTCAATAGACTTTTTAAAAATTTCTTCATTCATTGTTTTCTGTTTTTTAAATTGACATATGAAAATGAAATGAGATTTCGTTTTAAGTCTAAAAAGCATTTATGAAAAAGCCCTTGGAATTATTCAAAGAGGATGCCTTTGTTTTCCAATTAATATGTTAAAAAGTATTTATACTTACTAGT
This sequence comes from Naja naja, assembly GCA_009733165.1. Taxonomy (NCBI): domain Eukaryota; kingdom Metazoa; phylum Chordata; class Lepidosauria; order Squamata; family Elapidae; genus Naja; species Naja naja. Next base: position 240,776,292 of record CM019149.1, on the reverse strand, counting down.
ATGCAATGCAAATTGGTTAAATTGATGACTTCGCATACAGTTTTGATTCGTTCTATAAGTTTTGAAAAATAGTTAACCATTTCTTCTCTTTTAATAATTTTTGCATATCGAGGAAAAGTTGGAGGGAGCAATCTCTGATTAACTAGTGGCTCAAAGCCCATCATTATAGGGTGATCTAAAAAAGTAATAAAGAATTCAGTTATGATTCTCCATTTAAGTTCTCTGTTATATAATAGTTAGCTAATCAACAAACAGTTTATCAATTAAGGAACAACTTTCAAAGTTTTAATTTTGACAGCTAAGCAATTTAAGATTATCAAAATTTATTGAACAGCAAAACATTCAAGTACAAAGTATTAAGGAAGCAAACCGAAATATTGTGCATAAGGATCAGTCTCAAGACAAGTAAGTTCTGAAAAATCACACAGCAATACTACTTATTTGTAAATAAGTACATACAATGACAGAAAGCTAGAAATCTGAACTTATCCTATAAAGGAGAAAAGAGAATATATTGAAGATACTCTCAGTGAAGATCCCCAGTTGAGAAAGGATGAAAGAATGGCTCATACAGTCTGGATTTTGCTAAACCACTTAAGGATTCTATGGCTGATCTCACTGACACACCAAAATGACACTCTTCTTCTTCCAACAGACTACTAAATATTTCTATTTCTAGAATCTCAAATCTGAAGTACCTCCTTGTACTAACAGGAAGTTTTCAATATGTCTGTGTCTCAAGAAGAATGCCCAACTGTGACAGAAAGTTTAAAATAACCCTCTTTCCCAGCAAGAGCTAGGGAACATTCCTAAAAGTAAATGCTTACCTCCTTTGGTGGTATCATTCTGAGCCTGAATACCATGATGTATTAAATTGTGAATCGCGGACAGCAAATCAGCAGCCTGAGTCAGCAACTTCTGAGCTTCTGCAACTGCACTAGTCTGTTCAGAAACAAATGTTAAAAGCTTATGTACAATAAAACAACTCCTATGTTAGGAATCTGTATGAAAACAGAAAGTATAATGTATTAGTGTACCTTACTCTATCATATCCTAGCCTTGCTTATGCATGTTAGATCTAAAGATGCACCTCATCTTTAAAAATTCATATACTTTATGAATACTTTAAAAATTCAAAATCAGTCTTACAGTCTTGATTATCGTAAAGTAAAATTACAGCTTTTAAAATGGGTAGTGGCAACACGGCCCCTCATTCCTCTAAGAACTCTACCTACCTCAGAATGTTGAAATTGCTACAGTGAAATTGCTTCAGTTTTCAGCAAAAACTGAAATGTCAAGCAACGTCAGCTTAAGATCCCATGAGGTTTCAGCCTTGACAAGAGCATTCACATTAACATGTAAGAGTGTGCTCTGGTGCATGAAATTCTGAATTTTTTGAGTGTATTTTGGCACCTTATATTCTCAGCTTATCAATGAGTATATATGGTAGTTTCTAAATGTAGAAGCTTTACATAATAACCTGCATGAACTTATAAAGAAACAATTTGAGGCAACTAAAATGTGTTTAAGAATATTAAATTAATAATGGGTAGATATTTAGGAAGCTAGACAAAAAAGAGTAGAGATGGGAGAAATGTTTAAAATGAATTGTCAAGACGTAGATGCAGATAGGGATAAAGATCCAAGAGAGGAATATAGGAGGCAAGTTAAAAAAAGAACAATTAAAGCTTTAGAGTGGACAAGAGATGTTAAAAGTTAGAATAGGGATAGAAATAAGAGGGGGGAGGGAATATTAGTATACACATTTTTATACAATAAGACAAAAGTAATAAGAGGAAAGATTAGAAATTGAATGATGGTATTATTATGTATGTTTAAACAGTATTGTGATTGGCACTGGAATAAGGTATTGAAACACTGAATAATTAATTAATGAAAGTCTATAATTTAATACAAATATATGTATCAACACTAGAACTACATAAGCTTGAGGAATGTAACAAATTTGAATTACTAGCACTATTTTTATTTGTACTAAAATATATGATACCCAGGTGCCACACTGTTCACACATTGATATGGATATACTGTAAAATAAAATAAAAAACTTGAAATCATAAAAAAAGAATACTCAATTAATCATACCTCTTTCTTGGTAAAGGCTATTAATACAGTCAGTAATATCCGAGTAAACTTCACTCTGCTGAAAACTGCAAAGCACTGCTGATGCTATTGGAAAATCAATTTCAAAATTAATAATTTTAAAATATTATATAAGAGAAGGTTTGTAGCTTAAGCTAAGTTTGTTATGTATGCATATAAAAGTTGTGTTGTTACTCTGAACACTGAAACATCTGGATTAGTTAAAAATAATAATAGCATAAGAGTGCAATTATGTAACCTTGTACAGAATACCGTGTTTCCCCGAAAATAAGACCTACCCCGAAAGTAAGACCTAGCACTATTTTCTAAACCTGCCCTAATATAAGACCTACCCCAAAAATAAGACCTAGTGTAAATCTCCAGTTCCAGGAAGACTTTTCAGGGAGCAACCGTGCACCCACGAAACACCCCCTACACACTCACACCCACTATTTGGCACCATAAATATATAAGACCTACCCCAAAAATAAGACCTAGTGTGTTTTTGGGAGCCAAAAAAAATATAAGACAGTGTCTTATTTTCGGGGAAACACGGTAGAAGCATTCTTACTTCAAGTTCTACTTCTGGATCTCTCTCTTCTCCTTGTCGGCTTCGAGTGCTCTAAAATAAAAGGCATTGCAACAATTTAATGAAGTATTATATAACTTCATAGTCCAATGTCATATACATGTCGTCTTTGTGCAAAAATAAGTAATATGTTCTATATTACAAACACTTAGTTCAAATTAAACTGCCAATTCACTTATGGAATCAGAATCGAAGTACTTATGAAATGTGTATCCATCCATTCACATCTAAAGCATGACATCTAAACATCCTTTCATAGTCCTATATCCATTCCTAACTGATAAAGTCATTCAATTCAAAAATAAATTTCAGTTTTGGGACAAGATCACAGAAATTAACAACGTAACAAGCCAAATGCCTACCAATATCCCAAAATGTATCTTGCCATTCATACTACTGGTATCTCTGTACCAAATATATCATTCAGCACGGAATGACTTTATTGTACATTTTTAAGTATGGCACTCCAACTGTTTTATTGATTCTCTACGTTATACAGTCAAAATATTAGTGTTGTATTTTTGAACGATTTGTCCATATTTCATTATACTAGAAACAGGCTTATATACCTAACTTCTGAAATAGCCAACAGAAATACCTTAACTCGCCGTTGCAGGTCATCTTCAACATCCTTTAGCATACCTTTAGCATGAAAAAATATTACTCAGTTCAGCAATATGAATGCTACGGGGGGAAAAATTACTTATCTACAAAAGTCTGAGAACAGGATCAACAGATCCTGGTGTTTTCTAAGACTCTATTGAGCTGATTTTTTACTTTTTAAAAAAAGAAAGACACCACATAAGTTTTGGTAAAGCATCAGCTGCTTTGGTTTCCAGTTGCCTTAAACTCTACCCCTACTTTTTGTAGGAGGTCTCTGGGGCCAAAGCAATCTAGAAAACTTTTTGGAAAGGACAGGAGGCAAGATTACTTTTAGCCACCAATCAAAGATGAGGAATTTAATCAATATCCTGTATTAAGAACAGTACTGAAGACAGGCAATGATACAGATAAAAATAACTTACTTCAGAAAAAAAACCCTAATATACCTGGCCAAGAATTTGCATTAAATTATAGACTTTGGTTTTCAGTGTGGTCCTAGGTCTCCTTGTCTTTAATTCTTTATACTAATTAAAAACTTGGGTGTTCAGTTTTTATTCCTACTTCAGACTGCATGCATAAAAACATTTTTCTTTAGCAATACAATTTGTAATACTACTTTGAAATTTGTTTATTTGATTCAGAAAATGTATATAGCCGCTTAGTTGCCCAAAGCGACTCTAGGTGGCTTACAACCAACAAAAAGACACAATATAGAAAAGAAAAAAAAACAATGATAGTGCGTAGAACTTAGACTTTATTCACTCAAGCTAACAAATGACTATATTCTTCCAGTAAAGAGACAATGAATTTGAATTTTACCTGTAACTCGAAGATCTGTCACACTGTTTGCCATTTTAAAACCATATGTCATAGACTGAAAATCTTCCTAAACACAAAAGCGGGAAGGGGGGTGGGAAGGAGTGGACAACAAAATTTTAACATTCAAAATTTTAGGTATTAATATTATTCCCACTTCTGTATGACTTGCTCCATAGCACATATTTTATATAGTTTCCTAAATAATACCATAAACATTGATGAAAAAGGAAGCTTTATTACAGTAGTGACTTCAGGCTTAATTTATGAAACTAATTTAAATGAACTGCATTTTCCTAATTCAAAAATTACAAGAAATCTTGTTTTCAATTGAAAGACAGATTTAATTGGTTTCGCCACAAGCTTTCTTACTTTATGGATTTGTTCATAATAAATAAATAAAACAGCACATATATTTTAAGAAAATTTATATGGTTGCCTAACTCACTCCCAGATTTTATTGGCATTTTGAGTTTTATGCAATACTTCCAACTAAGTAAGGGCAAACCTGTTTTAACAGCACTCAGTACAAGAATGAGGGAATGAAGAGTTTTGCATCCATACATGTAAACTACCCTACAACTATGGAAGGAGATGTTCCAGAAAGAGTATCTTTAACTGGAAGTTAAAGAGGAAAACTTAAAACTTAGCAAATAAAATGTAAAAGCAAAATTAATATCCTGAGAAAGAGCCCACTATAATTAAAAAAACAAAGATACTAAGTGATAATAAAAAATAATGGATAAAATCTGTAAGGATAGCCAACTACATTTTGCAATTTTATTGAAAGTGGGAAAACATTAAGTCAAGAAGAAACTCACCTCTTCAAATACTGCTGCTTTGTTTACTTTTTCTCTAGCAATATCGCAAATTTTCAGGATACCCAGGGCAAATGCCTTCATGGCAGGATCCTCAATGAAGTCAGGATTATGAATGTAGAGACAGGTGAATACTGTCTGTGCCAAGGAATGGCCTTCTAGCCACGTTATCTGAAAATATTGAGTAGGTAATAAGGAATGTGAAGCCATTTATGGGGCATCAAAATATTTTTTTAAAAAAAACTTTTTTTGTCCTGAGCATGGAAGAAACTTTTGAAAAATGTCTTGCTTTGCTATCCATGCAGAGCTCTTGAAAATGCTTCTCTGAGCCTGGAATATTTTTTTTCACAGTCCTGGTATAAATAACACATGGATATAGTAACATGCACAGACACAAACCCTCTCACTGAGTATCTACTTAAATATTTATCTAATACTATGATAATGGTTATACCTATGATGACCATATTTTCTTGGGAAAAAAACAAAAGATAAACCTGAAAAAGGGACAAGCCCAAAAGAGGTTTATAAGGATAACAAAAATTAACTGTGCATATTTATAACTTTGCTTTACAAAGGAAAACAAAAGAGTGAAACCAAAAAAATGAAATGAAATGAAATAAATCTAAGGACACCTTGCTGTTCCTTATAATAAAGGTTATATCATTGTTGTAATGTACACCACAGATTAGTCCCCAGTATACTCTAGTTTTGACTAGACTTCATTTACTTTCATTAGGGCCAAGTGGTTGATGATGTTAATGGTGCAATGTACCAATGTACAGCCATAACAATCCAGCTCTAGCCAGGACCTTTGTAATATGGACCATTATCTGAGGGGGGGAAAAGCCAGATAAACCCCTTCCTATTTCTGTCCAGAATATTGTAGTCTATTGTGCCTTGATATTTCAAGGCAGAATATTTCTGCCAGAATATTGTAGTCTATTGTGCCTTGATATTTCAATTCCATTCATGGGCTGCAACGACTATGCTTCCTGGCTCCCTGTTATAAAAGAAACTGATTGCACCCATCCTATATGATTATCATGTATGGAAAGAGAAAGTTTTTGTAAGTTAAAATTAGGAATTCCACTTTATTAAAGTTGTGTCCAAACACAATGGCTTTAGAAATTATTTGTTTCAGAAAATGCACCAACATAATTTTCTTGCACAATGAAGACTATTTTAGCACAAGTAATCTTATTATCTTCAATAAGATCTACTCTCTACATCAGGTTTTTGGAGCTACAACTTTGAAAATTAGCTAATAAATTTGACGTATTCAGAATTAAAATATTCTACATAAACTACTTTTATTAACCCAAAACCTACTTAAAGGGCTTAAAGAAATGTTATTTTCATCCATGCAACATTAAAAACATTAGATTCTTACCAAGCAGCAAAAGCAAGTGTCCATTATTCCTATCAATTCAGGCAAGGATAAATCTTTAACTTTAATGGTCCCATCCTTTAAAAGAACAAGGGGAAAAACATGAGTTTCCATTAGTAATAAGTGGAAATAAAATTGTGAGAAAATACTTTCATTCACTGTTGCAATTGCTAGCTGAAACAAGGAATTTGGTTCTCTCTTGATAGGCAAAACCAACTGACCTATGAAGGAGAATAAAAAGGACGATCTACTACTGTAGTAGTTTTTCTCACCAGACCCACTGTTGTAATCTAAAGCCTCAGTGTGCTCTCTAACATAGAAAACCCTGCTTCTGCCCACGTCCCCCTAGTGTGATACAATAATTCACACTTCGAACCATCCTGCTCATTATGGCCTTTACTCCCAACAAACATAACTACAATCCTCTCCTGCAGAAGGTGGCCTATTCCTGCAGGATATGAATGCTGACATTATTTACAATAGGTATTTGAGTTACCCTGTTTTCATTTTGCTAGCTCGTTTTTTAATTTCCTGTGTTGTACAACTTTGATTAGGACTGACTAACTCCTGATTACTCTGTAAATCATTCTGAGAATCTCAAGATGTTTTACATTCTTAAATAGTGAGTAATAAGAAAATAATATAAGAGAATCCTGGATCAAATGTATTATTTCAATGCCCTTCAATCAGGCTCCAGGATGGAATAGAAACAGCACTGCTGTTGCTCCACTGAATGACTATCAGCACCTGAATGAGCATAGGGTAATCACATATCCTGTTAAACCTCTCAGCAGCATCCAGTATCATTCAACATTATTATAGTCCTGAGTGGGTGGATCTAGATAGTGCAATCAAGAAAAAATAGCTGCTGGCTCCTCCTAGCGGATTGCTACAGAACTTACACTCATTTTTTAAATTTAAATTTATATGCTGCCCAGCTCTGGTATCACAGATGCTGTAAATTATCTTTATTCAGTATCTCCTTCAGGAATACTGAAGGACTCAATGGGACAAAGCCTGCTCAAACTGAAAATCAGAAAGGTAGGGGTATTTTCTCAAAAACCATTCATTCCAACAGTGGCTCTAGATAGTTATGCTCCCCTTACATAGCGAGTCTACAATCTGAGGGAACTCAAGGATTCAAGATTCTGCTTATATAGCTGATAGCATCCACAGATGACAAAAGTCATGCTTCTTTGCCTAGCTTTTGAAATCGAATATTTTAGCAGGTTTTTCTAGTTTTTACTTCATTTTTAACTCATAATGCTCTTTCTTATAACTCAAATGTTAATAAAAACTTTTATTGTTGTTCTTTTGATAATACTTTAAACTATCTTAAGTCTATTTATTTTGCAGGGTACAATTTATATAATAAATATAAATATCATCTACCCTCAACATAATTATTTCATTGAGTGTTTTTAAGATGTTTATGATACAAGAGACATTCTTTAATTAGGATCAAGTTTCAATGTGCATGATTTGCTCTAAACTCAAAAATCAACTCATAATTGTTCAGCATTAACTGCTATCAGAAGTCATCTGTTTTTAAATATTATTTGTTGGTTCTTTTTCTACTAATCAGTTGAAGGATCTTTGGTGTAGTATAAGGAAGAAAAAGAAGAACTTAAAGTCCTTCATTTCTTTCTTACTGCAAGAAATTCACACTTATTACAATATTTGTATTCATATAACAATGAATTATTTTTTATAATTCATTAAACAGTTGACACTAAAACTAACCTTGATAGCTTGTTCGAAGTTAAGAACTTTACGATTAACTTGGTTTCCAATCATACCAGCATCCATCTTAGGATCCATCATTTCAATAGCAGACATGGCTTCAAACAGACCAAAACTAAGGATGTTTAGAAAAGAGAAATAACTAAGTTTGTATTAGCAACTTAAACAAAATTAATACTTATGCAGTTAAAATGTAGTTAAAACTTAAATATCCATCTTAAAAAGTACATCCAGAATATACTCTTAAGCAAGTAGAAAAGGAGAATGTGAAAAATTACTAATGAATATATTTTCAGTTTAAAAAAAAAGCAAATCTAACTAGGTATTAAATGTAGAGCTTGAATATTATTTTGTTTTCCACAATTTTTATCTTCATCTACTTTTACCATTTTTATAGTAAGAAACCAGATAATTAGACCCAAAGGTATTTATGCTAACATAAATGGTCAACATCCCATACATATATTATACAGTCCGTTAGATAACCCTATAGCATTTTGAAATGTGCCTCCCTTCTATTTGTTACTGACCATACCCTTAATTGTGAAAACTGGAATACATAGAGAGAAATGTTTACTGATTATTGTACTTAGGACAAATAAACTCTCTCTAAACCAGGAGGGTCAAACTTGTGGTCTGCAGGCCAGATGAGTCATGTGGTGGCCCTGCCCATGCCTAGTTTAGTGAAGGGGGAAAAAGTCCCCATATGTCATATGACGACACTGTGACAATGCAAGTTTGACAACCCTGCTCTAAACTAATCTACTTCCATTAAAAATCATTTTTAGAAGCATTATCACCCTATTTATACTGGTTTGGGTTCAAATTCAAAAGTTTTATTGAAGTTAATGAGACAACTGGATTCAATACAGTATGTTCATAACTTTTTCTGTAACTTCTAGCATCCTAAATCAAGCAGCACATTTCAAAAAATAACCCCGTAACCCCAAGCCATTAACATCAATGACAAATGCCAGTGTTGTCTCAGCAAAGATTCATATGAAAATCTAATACCAACTAGTTGAAAGAAATTTACCACAAACTCCAATGTTTAAATGACCAATGTATTAAAATAAAAATAAAATAAAATGATGTAATGGTGTTTCTACGCTATCAAAAATCACTGAATCTAACTCTATTTTTTATGACAAAAATATATATTTCAAGCTTTAACAGATTTTTTTCTTCAAACAGTATCAGAACAAATAGAGAATATTGCCTAATTTCAAACAGTTTATACAGAATTTAAGTTTGATTGAAGATGTATATTTTATAGTAATGCAAATTTTAATTGTTTGTCCATACAACTCATATAATGACATACACTTTTACACCCAAGATGTCAGAATGTACCACTGAAATGAAGGATCTACCAAGCATTTGTTTCACATATGAAGATATATATATATATAACAAGTATAAACTACTGTTCTAATGATAAACTCACAGTTTGTCATGAAGCAACTCTCCTAACTTCAATTCTAAAAAAGAATTACAAATGAGTTAATTAGAAAACACTCCAAATGTTTTTTTTCATATACATCATATAATCAAAAATAAATTCACACTGTGAAAGTATATATTTGTATAGAAAGTCCTTGACTTATGACCAGCTGCTTAATGACTGTGCAAAGTTACAACCAACCCTCAAAAGCTACTTATGATCTGGTTTCAAACAACTGCTTCCCCACCCATGGTCTGACGACCAAATTTAGGGCACTTGGCAATCAGCCTGCATTTATGGCCATTTTCAGGAGACCGTGAGTTCTAGTCCTGTCCTAGGCATGAGGTTGGCTGGCTGATCTTGACCCAGTCACTCTCCCTCAGTCTTAGGAAGAAGACAATGACAAGCCACTTCTGAAAAGTGTTGCCAAGAAAACCGCAAGGACTTGTCCAGGCAGTTGCCAGGAGTTCAATCCTGACTTGAAGATACAAAATAAAACAAAAAACTTGCTTAGATAGCAGATCTTATGAGAACTGGGAATTGCCTCCTTTCTCCTCCAAATCTCTTATCACTTGAACACCTACTTAGATGAGCCTCAGGAACAGAGTGAAGGCTCTGAAAAGATGCACGCTAGAAACGTCCAGTCATTATGAAAAATTGGAAAAAAACTGGGAAGTTTTCAAAAGTGGGGAAATGTTCAACATTTCATTTTCATTGCACAAATGCTGATACTAGTTATAGAGGAGGAGGAGATACAAGACACAAAATGGTTGTGTCATCTGATGCTGTTAGTGAACTGAGTGAACTGAGTTTTGACAATTCACGGCAATCAAAACTATTTGACTCTTTCAAGTAATACCTTTCAATCCTCTCCAGAAAAATCTTTGGTTATATATTGCAAATTTTCTCATAATACTCTCTCACAATTCCTATTTATGTTTAGAAGCATCATCTAAACCCTGTATTCAGCATGGCTTACCTTTACAGCAATCTTCAAAATCCTGGGTGATGTCTATCCAGTTTGTGTTACCCTTTTCCATCTTCTCAGCTATATTCATCTCCCATCCTGAATCATCATCATCTACAGCAGCTTTCATAACCATGGCCTTAAACCTGCACAGATGTTAGGACATTTAAAAATTAAGCCTGGAAACTCTAGCAGTCTAGCCAAAGGGCAGTGGATGCGTTTTAACTCCATTTTCTGCATTTATACAGGTAATCCTCGACTTATGACCACAATTGAACCCAAAATTTCTGTTGTTGAGAGATTTGTTAAGTGAGTTTTGCTCCATTTAATGACCTTTCTTGCCACAGTTGTTAAGTGAATCACTGCAGTGATAAGTTAGTAACCTGGTTGTTAACTGAATCCAGCTTCCCCACTGACTTTGCTTGTCAGAAGGTTACCCCTGGGACACTGCAATGGTGGTGTGGTAAGTATGAACCAGTTGCCAATCATCTGAATTTTGATCACATGAACAGGGGAATGCTGCAAAGGTCATAACTGTGGGAAAACGGTCATAAGTCGCTTTTTTTCAGTGCCACTGCAACTTTGAACGCTCACTAAATGAACTGTTGTAAGTCAAAGGCTACCAGTACAATGGACTGACTCCCACCAGCTGGGTCACTACACCTCGCTTCTGATTCGGAGTATCCAGAAAGCAGAGCCAGAGACTTTAAAATACGGTTTTGCTCCTCCGATCTAGTAAGTTTTAAAGCCTATCGCTGTGCTGAGAGCGGCCGAGGCTAGTTGGGAGAAGCCTCTTTGTGCCCCACCATACCCAAATCGGCGAGGTGCAGAGAGGCAGGCATGGTATCCCTCGATCCCAGACAGAGCAAGGAAGGATTCCTCAGCAAAGGGAGTCTAGGGACTCGGCCTCTCACCTGCCTGTCCACTGGAGATGGTGGCCACGCTGGAATGCTGCTTCTCAGCCCCGCAACTGCTATTTCTCTAGCCGGCAGCACGTGACGCGGGGTGGGGAGGAGAAGAAAGGTGGGCGTCGCTTACTCGGTCTTCTCCGAGCCTCTGCCCTCCGGTCTCGCGCAGCCGGCTAGAGAAAAAACAACACAACTACTTCCCTTTCCCTTCCCCAGCGTGAATTCATACAGCCGCAGCGCAGGCAGAACCCCCTGTCGCGGTTCTTTGTTGGAACTCTCGCTCCTCTCAATGGTAACCACGGTTGGCAGCGCTGGGTTTTCAAACTCAGATTGGATTTCTTTCTTTTTTTTTATCTATACCTGTCCGAATGTCTAGATTTTTTTTTCATTTTAAAATGTACTGTAAATTTTTCTATGCATTATATATTCTATGTATTAAGTAGGTAAAATAATGAAATTTAAAACTGATCTTTTGTGGATTTTATTTGCTTTTTTAATGCGTGTAGAATCTGGTCTTATTTGAGTTGGGTTTATTTGAATGCGAAATCTTAGTTATTTTTTAGAAAACCCCGCCGGCAACTATTTGAATTGCTTAGAGGAAAATCGGGCTTTTAGTGTAATAGTTTCGAAATACCAAGTTTCGCCGTTCTTTTCAACAAACCAACTCAGAAAATAGGAGAAATTCTCGTCCCCCACCGAATCTTTATGCCAGTGCAAAAGTCATATTTCCGCTCTGTAGTCTTTATGCACCACTACACTGCATTGTCTGATTTCATTATGAGAGCCCTTCTCATAATTAAACAGGGATTTTTTCCCATATTGTAAGTTGCCGCTTGTGGGAATGGCTTTTTTTTTGCATGACGTGTGCTACCCTATGGCTAATTGATCCCTGATTTACTTACCTTGGTTCTCACAATTCCTTGTATTATAAAAAAGGCGCTTTGCCTGGTTTTATTCAGCTGTCTACATTTCTTGTGTTGTAAAAAATCAGCCCGGATTAGTAAACTCTGTAAATAGTTTTTCCTAAGTCTGGTTGTTTGCCTGCAGATGTTTCATTATCTCATTAGTAACATCAGTGCTCATCAATGTTTTCCTCTCAACTATGAAAGAGAAGCAGCCAAAAGTAATCCAGAGCTATTATATTTATTTTGCAGGTCTTGGGATGTTAGCAGAGAAAATAATATGACAACTCAGTAATTAAATCTAGTATAATCATTAAATCATAGAGGATGAAACTGAAAAAGGTAGCTTAAGATACAGGCTGGTTAGTTCTGATTTTTCTTTGAAGCTAACCATACATTCACATACTTAACTTAAATGTAATTGGCTGATTTATGCCTTATTATATACCGGTAATACAAACATAATGAACTCTGTGAAGCCAATTGGATATGATATCTCTAGCTATAAATATGTTATTTTTGGAAGATGTATAACATGTTACTTGCAATAAGCTGCCATATAATCTACAATTAAATGTAAACGTATTCAAGTGTAATACCATAGTAAAATGCAAATGACTGGAAGTTTAAATAGATGAAAGGAATAATACTAAATACTATAAGTATTTGTAACATGATTTTGAAAGAGATAGAAGCTTAGAAAATAAAATTAGCTTGGCATTCACTTCTGAGCATATGCCATAAATATACAATCTTTTCAAAGTCTAGAGTCATAGAGGTGCAATAATTTTAAGGATAAAAGAGTGCAGGCAAACCAAAAGGTTAATATATCCAAAAAAACCCTTCCACATCCATAAACTCTTAATCCCATCTGAGTTCTAATAGAACTGCAGCTCACACAAATATGGATTGTTATCATGGATACAGATTGCTGTCACCATCTGTTCTTGCTGTGCCTAAAAAATCAAATAGTAAAGTCAGAAGTTTTTACACTTGCTGCTATAAAGAGCAGTTCAAAAGAAATGAATGAGTTTGAAAATTCCTGACAACAGATTACAGGTATTATATAATATTAAGCTACATCCCAAGTAAAATGGTTTTAAATTTATTTCTAGTGAAAAGTTTTTATATTATGAATTTGTAAGGTTTTATTGTTTTATTTCTTAAATTCTGATTACTAAAAATGAATATTCGTGTCCAACTCTAACCATAATGAAGTCATGAGTTCTGTTTTGGTTGGGAGAGGAAGTTTTTGGAGGGTGTCAAAGCATTATTATAATTTTTAAAGCAACATCTTTTTAAAATAGATGATATTTCAGGAAACTTTTGCTGATATTAATTGCTCAATGATGTATAAATAGTCTTAATCATGCAATCTTTCTATGTGCCAGGAAGTCCTAAAACATAATGATTCTGAGTTATAGAATCAAATTTTATTTTTCAAAATTCAGCATGTACACGTGTAAGCTAACTCAGTAAAAACAAATTTATTGATGAGTTCTATGATGCAGTCATGTAAGCAAAATATTACATTTAATAAATAGAGCTTCATTCTTACTAATATTACTACTGCAACCAGACATAACACTGATTGCCTTGTGGAATTTTATCCAAATAAGAAGAAATAAAACTGAATTATATAGTAAGATTAATGCAACATTAAAGAATAGCTGTAGAAAAACAAAACATGTTGCTTAAAACAGCAGGAATGTATAAAAGATCCAAGAAAAATGTACAATCGTGGGAAAGAAGACAACCTACTACAATCTATTATTAGCACAATCACTTTCTCCCCAAAGGCTGGACTATTCTTTGCCATTTTTCCTATTCTGGAATAGGAAACATTCAAAACCAAGTGAGGCATACTTTTCCTTGAGATACTCTTTGTAATTCTTTTGAAATTTCAGAAAGCTTATTTTTTGTTTTTCTAACATTGAAAGGTTCTAAGGTGGCTACACTTCAACCAAAAATAACATTGGAAACTTCTAAGCAAAATGTAAATTTTCCAGAAAATAAAATATATATTAAAGGTAACAATAATGCAGTTAAAGCCTATATTATAAGTAAGTGTGATTCAAAACATAAAGAGAACACCAGCTATTAGTTATATAGTTGGTGATCTAAAATGTAGCACACATTTTAAAGTGTTGGCTCCACCAGATAAAACCATTTGTTGCTTTGTTCTCACTGGTATTCTCGTAGATCAAGACAGAACCATATGTATTTACATGCCTCCTATATGATGAGTCAATCTCAGAAAGCAAATTGGAATAGGGAAGATGTACTCTATCATGCCCTTGTATTAAGGGATTCTGTACAGTTCCATTTCAAACCTTTTAAAAAGGTTTGTGAACTGGGAATCTAGGGATTTGGAAAAAGATGTCATCAGATGATGCTTACTCTACTTTCCCATATCAGAGGGATTTGTGAATGTGCTGAACCAGTGATATGGTGACTGTGGTAGAGTACTGGCTGAGAGGACCATGATGAAAGTATGCAGATAAATGAATTGCAGAAAAGGTAGAAGAGACAGTAGAAAAGTCAGATAGGACAGCAGCAGGAATGGATTAAATGCTGAATTAACTTAATCTACAGGAGTCAATGCAAAAATATGTAACAATATTGTGTGCCTCGAGATTAGAAAAGATCAGTAAGTATATACTTACATATACAGAAGAACTATGCAAGAGAATGTGCAAATTGTCAAGCCACTGTACTAGTTCTTCATTCAAGCAGTGTTTTACTTAAGAAAAATGGAAATGGTAAATGAACAGATTTAAAAAACCAAAGGGATATAACATTAGATAGCTAAGATTTGATGGATAAACTGGACAGCAAGAAAATGTAAATGTTTGCTTTACCAACTACAGCAAGACTTTTGCTTGTACAGATCATGCTAGAATATAGACTATGTTAAAGCTAATAAAGGTGCCAGAACACCTGATTACAGTAGTCTTCTCAAGTATCTTTTTAACAAGAGAAAGACATTATACAAACTAGACATAGATGAATGATTTGAGACAGTGTCATAATACATTCCAATATGTATATTATGGTTTGGTATGTGTAGCATAGAGAGAAAGATGCATGCTGCCGTAATATCTGTTTAACTTATCCATAATGCCGTAATATCTGTTTAACTTATAAGTGACAAGATTGAAAAAATAAGAAATGGAGTTAAAAATGGAGGTCAAAACACATAAGAATGGGACAGATGATACCATTTTGAGAAATAAAGTAAAGGTAATGAAAGTAAAAGTCAAATATAAAGATATGTCATAATTATATATTAATATATTATAATGCTTAGTGAACTTGTAACCCAAGAAACTATCTACTACTTTCTTGTGGCATCAGCTATGTTCATTAAACAAGCCTCATTTGAACCAATACTGTCTCTTTAAAACTTTGTTTAGTCTAGTGGTTAAAGCAGTAGGCTAGAAAGTAGAAGGCCATGAAAGCCAGCACCTTCTTATTTTCCCCACAACAATCTAATAAAATGGATTGGGCTGGGAGTTACAGGCCCAAAGTCATCCAGTTGGCTTTCATGGCTAAGGCAGAACTTGAATTTATGTCCTGCTTTTAGCCTGGTGCCTTAATCCCTGGACCAAACTAGCGTATAATGCTGAAAGCAGTGGAAAGTTGTAATTAATATTATTGCTGTATAGAGATTTAGTGATGTTCTGTGTAAGGGAGAATGATACATAAGGAGATTATGGTTTAAAAGTTAAGAGTCAATTATGATTATTAAAATGACTCTAGTACTTAATGAAATTAAGCAGAAATAAAAATCAACAATAAAGACAAGACACTGATATAAAGTAGTGACTAAATGGACAGCATTTGGTTGCAGTTATTGACTAATAGTAGTGCAGTTATTGAATTTAATTTGATGGGTTTTTTCACACTGGCACCTGAGACTTTAGGATTTTTATTTGAGGCTAAACATGTAACATGGAAAGCATATTTAAAAATTCGGAAAACTCGAAGGGTTTCCTGAAAACTAAATTTAGATTACGGTTAGGTCAGTTTAAGACCTAACTAGAGGATTGGGAACCAGGATCTCTATATATCCCTGCTTCAACTGAAGAACGACTTTATTGGATTATCCAGCGTTTTCTGGATTATGTATATGAAATCCAGTATATAAATAAAGAAAAGAAAAAGGGCGGGCAGCAGCACGTGCTAAGAGAAAACGGCTCAATCTCTCTCTCCCCTCACCCTTCGCGCCATCCGGGAGAGACTAAAGACCGCAGTTGAAGGGGAAGGGCGTTTTGCCGCTCAGCCCGTCCTGGGCGGGGAGCATGCGCGCGCTGCGGCTGGGCACGCGCGCGGCGAGGGAGGAGGCTGTGAGAGCGCGGTGACGTCGCCAGGATGCGGGCAGGTTTCTGCCGCGTCCTCGTTCTACCCGTGGGGCGTGTGCGGAGAGTCCGGGCTCGGCGACACCGGAGCCGCGGCGGCCGCTGTCGTTGCCTCTCCGCGGGAGTGGCGATCGGCGCCTTTGGCGCTGGGTCTGGCCTCGCTTCCTTTCACCTGCCTCCCTCCGGAGCCAGGCCTGCCCGCTCTCCCTCCATCTTCTCGCCGAAGGTGATGCAGTGCTGAAGTACCAGCGCCCGGACTTAAGGAAGATCGCCGCCCCCTACCTGAAAAAGGTGACTGACATAGCCCGGGGTGGAAGGACACTCGGCTTGACTTGTCCCTTTAACAAGCTTTGCCTGTCGGCGGAGCTTTTCAATGGTTTCTGATCTCTGGCGGCGGCACCAGCAGAAGCAAACGGGATAAATATGGAAAGGGGGCAGTTTAGCCGAGGGAATTGGTGGTCTCTGGAAATGGTCACTGAAGAGCAGGTTCGTCATCATGGTGATTTCGCTAGAATAGAAGCAGTAATTCTGGAATAGATGGCCTCCCCCCACCATACACACCAAATTTCCTCTCCAAGAAGTATCCTATTTTTCAACGTTCACCTTCATAAGATCACTGTATCACAAGGTCTTTTTTTTGGACCGGTTTATTTTCTGGGATAAATTAGACTATATTTGAAATTGCGTCTGATTAGGATTCGCAGTGAAATAATGTCGGGTGGCGTTTCTGTTTATTAAATAAGCATGACTTGTTAATTTTTCACACTCAGTTGGGGGGGGTATTCTAAAAATAACCCATTTGTTTTTTAACTTTCTTTTCCTTGCCACAAAAAAAGGTGATTTATATAGAAACAGCAATACAATTAAAAATGGTTAAAGCAGTCCAAATGGATGCCAAGGATATTTTAAAAACAAATCTTATCATTGACACACAGCAGTGTTCAGTGTGTATGGTGTATGGATGATAAGCAGCATGAAATTTTATATGGTTAGAATTCCAATACAGCTCAGTAAAACCCAGTTTGCTGTCATGGATGTTTGTGCAGGTGTTTCCCATGCATACCCAACTGTTCTTTTCTCCCTAATTCCTGCTATAAGCACAACACGCTTATGTATTTGTGGGGAGGGGGATCTGGAGAAAAGTGTGTAAAGAATGCAGTTTTTCAGTTTCTCCTAATGTCTAGCTGCAATTGCTTAACTATAGTGAAGGAATCCCACTTTTGATGTGCTTGGCTTTGACTCAGCAGATGTACACTCAACCATTATAATGTATAAAGTCTAATTTATGTCTGTGTTATATAGCTTGTTCAAGAAACCATGATTCAAATAAATTATGGTTTCCTTTGATGTGTTCTTTAACTGAACATGGTTGGAGTGAGCCATATAAGATATTTCTAGGTAAAAGGAGGCATGAGGAAAAGCCAGACATCTGTTTCTTGTTTTCATTTGAAGGTGCACAACACAAGATGGTCTTAATTTGTATCCAGAATTATTTATTTATTTTATTTATTTAATTACATTGTTGTATCCCTACAGTTAGTTTACACAGAATGAATGAAGCCTTAGCCTTCTACACCCCATACTGCTATAAAATATTTATGTTAACCAGATGTTGGTCCAGTTGAAATAGCAACTGTAGTACGCTTCAGAATCTTGGCATATTTATGACAGGACCCATTTCTGAGGGAGGTTTTTAAATCTCATTTGCCAAACACAGAAGCCTTTATTTGCTAATACAGTGTTTTATTTAAGAATCACATTGCTTGATAATCACAGTAAGGCGAGGTCAGAGAAAAACTCTGGTGAACCACTAGTTTGCATAAGGCCTTTAAACAACGGCATGCTTTGGTGATCATGGAAGGCAAATACCTTGTAATAAATCATATGCAGACTTCAACATAAGTAGAAAATATTTTATTTCAAATAGTTTTTCTCATGAATGTAAATGTATATGTAAATTTATATGGTAAAACTCAGTAGTCATCAGTGTTCTTGGTCATACTTGGGAGAGGAGAAAGTCTGGGGAACTGTTCAGGGAAGTAGTAATCAACTAAAATCATTTCTGTTCCTTCCATTTATGGAATTCTTAGTTGGATCAAGGGAGCTTTCCATGAATCAAATGCCAAATTGATATAACCAGTAATTGGTGAAGTCCATCTTTTGGATCTCATGGGCTCCTGCAATTCTTTGCATAATATTTTTTTTAAATAAAATTTCATTACAAAATGTACATTTGTAAACACTGAAAAGATGGGATAATCAACATAAGATGTTGGAAGCAGCGATTTGGGTCTGTGTGTATGAATCAGTGTTGACATTGGGTGATTGCCTGCACAAGTCCCTGCAACTTTCTTAACAGTACTTTTAGAAGTTATTAGCCATGGCCATCTTCCTACAGCTGAGAGAAGGTGACTGATCAAACACACCTACTGTAGCTAGCTTCATGCCTAAGGTGGGACTAGAACTCAGACTCCTAGTTTGTAGCTTGATTTCTTTAATTACTATACTAAAATGGCTCTTGAGACTAATGTACATATTGCAATATTTAGAATTCTATCCACATGCTGTTTTATCACTTGAGAAAAATAAATCCCTTGCGAACTATGTTTTTGGCTGGGACGGTCTCCTGCAACCCTTTGCCAGTAAAAACGGAGCTCGGGAAGGCCGCATGGTTCCTCATGAGCTCTGTTTTCGCTGGCAGAGGCACCACGGGCTGGTCCTTCACTATTTGCAGGGTAGCCCCGCGGGCCAGATCTAAGCACTCCACAGGCCGGATCCAGCCCCTGGGCCTTGAGTTTGATACCCCTTCTGTATTGCAATAGCTAGTTGGATTTCATTCCCCTTACTGTGACTCACTTTTGAAGACACACATAAAAAGAGACATACGATTGTGCTGTGTGAATTTGATCACAGCACTGATTGCTTGCTTCCTTGCTTTATCCTAACATAGTAATGTTTGGCTGAGATAATGACACTTGATATTAACAATGCTTTCTAGGAAATAATTATAGCTTTCCCTTTTTCCCTTACTAGAAATATAAAATATAAAATCATTTTTCTGTGTGATTTATTTTCTGTGGCTTAATTCAATTATAATGTTGAAACTTGATCCCTAGTCAAGTACAGATAGTTCTCAACTTATGACTCCAATTGGGACTGAAATTTCAGTTGTAAGTCATGACTATTGCAAGTTGAGGCACCCATGTGACAAGACTCATTTTATAACTGTTTTGAGCCAGAAACCATTAAAAGAATCACAAATTGAAGTCATATGACCATGGGACACTGCAACTACAATTGTTAGCCATTTTCCAAGTGTCCAAGATGCAGTCATGTGTCCATGGGATGGGGGAGGCAGCACAACATTTATGACAACCAGAAGAGCTTTACAGACTGTAAAACACACTTTTTGAGGCCATCATAATGTTGAACAGTCATTAAATCAGCAGTCATAAGTTGGTGTTGAAGGACATTTTTGAGTGTTTTAGTAGCTGCATTATATATACCAAAGTAATCTAAAATCACAGGATCTGATGTTTGGTGAGCTTGCAAAATTTTCAGTCTTGCAATAAAAGATTTGGCCACATAATTAATTGAGAAAAAATAGAACTGCAAATTAATGTTACTAAAAAAAGTGCCATTTTATTACTGTGAACATGTTTATTCAAAGGTACAATATTTAAATGTTGGCATAATCTTTAATTAGTTAATGGTCAGATACAGCTTTTTAAGAAAAATCCCTAACTGAAAATAGCATTTTGATTTTAATGTAGTTTTAAAATTTGAGCCAGGAATTTTTATGCATTAAAAACTACTGAATTTATATATTGGTAATATTGAATTGCCATCTTCTTATGAGTACATTGGTGGGACATGTTGTATGCATGATCCTGTTTACACTGGTCAGTTTTGTCCTTTAAGATATTTCCAAGAAGGCTGTTCAGGTAAGTTCCTGCTACTGATCACTTGTTCAGTGATCATTCAAAGTTACAACACACTGAAAAATGAGACTTACAACTGGTCCTCAAAGTTGAGGCTATTGCATCTTCCTGTGGTCACATGATCACCAACTGCAACCTTCACAGCAGACTCTTGAGAAGAAAGTCACTGGGAAAGCCAACAGAAAGTCACAAGTGATCACCTTCTGTGACTTTTTGACAAGCAAAGTCAATGGGGAAATCAGATTCATTTAACAACTGGGTTACTAACTCATTAACAGCAGTGATTCACTTAACAATTGTGGCAATAAAGGTCATAAAATTGGGCAAAAGAAATGTCTTACTTGATAACAGAAATTTTGGGCTCCCTTGTGGTTTTAAGTCGAGGACCACCCATAAAGGATGCAAATCACGAAATAGAAAGGAATCTAATCAGCTAACTAGTGAGGTCAGATCGATAGTTTCCTGCCAGTAAGGAATGGATGTAGATATGCATGTTATATGAGGAAATGAATGCTTATATGCAGTTCCCAATTTGGGAATTTTTGCATCTCTTCTCCTTTTTTCCTAACTAGCTGCAATAATTGCAGTCAAACCACTAATTAAATGTAACCAAAATTATATCCCTAATCTGTACTGTATTTCTAGAGCCATGTTAATGCAGTAGACAATTTTTAGAAATTTGTCTGCAAATTATGTGTTTTTTCTTAGCCTCATTTTCACATTACTTATTAGGTATGCTTATTACATCAATTTCATCTGCCAAATAGTCTGTGTACATATACTTGTATACGCTTCCTTCTTTTTCAGATATGTTGATATGAGCAACTGATCTTTTTGTGATAAAATCTCAAAAATCTCTCCAGAATGAATAAATTGAAAATGGCATCAGAAAAAAGGTAATCAGTAAGAAAATGATTTCGTTGATTTTTTTTTTAAATTCTGGTTTGTAAGAATTGGATTGTGTTTTCCCCTTTCTCTTATCTTTTTATTTTTTTCATATCTTGATTTTAAACTTTGAAGTTTATGTGTGAAGTGTACTCAAAATGATAATGTTCCTGATTATCTAATAACAAACCTGATTGTAGAAAAGTTAATTGAAAACTGAAATATATACATTTGAAAAACTAATATTCATATACCATGGCTTTCTCCAAAGATTTAGCATAGGAGGCTTTCTTACAAAAAGTAAAAAAACCCTAATTTTTGCCATGAAATTCTAATATCTTACAATATCTTCCAACAACAAGAATCTTTTTGAAGTTATCTTTGTTTATGACAATGATACATATTTTCCTAACCCCAAATCTGATTCATAAAATTGAACTACCATAATTATTTTTTCCTTTTATGCCCATGATTATTTTAATATATTTAAATTTATTTTAATATTTTTATATAATAATCTTCAAAATTACTAACATTTTAAAGATTAATTGGAAAATAAACATTGAGAAGAATTATCTGACGAGACTATGTTCAGTAGGTTTTCTGTGAAATTAAAATTATTACTACCTTTTTATATATAATTACGAGAGTAAGTTTTATTTGTAGTGTGCAAAAATACTGTTTGGATTAAATAAGTGAAGTAAAAGAAATTTGGAAATATATGTGGAATCTGTTGTATTTGAACTTGTTAGATGTGCAAGCTATTAAAAAATATAAGACATGAAGCAAAATTTTAAGTGCTGAGCTCTTATTTAGAGTAAGCAGCCATTGCACGTCTCTCTATTTTAGATTTTTGTTCTATTTGTTTTTGTTGAGCATTTTTGTGTTGCTATATAACTTTGAATTTTCTGTCCTCAGGACTTTACTTTTTTCATCTTCTGTGTAGATATTGGCAGTACTCATGGCATTGAGACACAATTGACTCAATGCAGTATGCATTGTATGCAATGCATATTATGCATTGCGTAATATGCAATATGTATTCCAAAATAATACAGATATATTTGTATTTTGTATTACTTTTTTACGTTTCTCTGAGAATGATAGTTACAATGGTACTACATCTGTAATGATTATTTTTGAATAAGACCTGATTATTGCTAGCAGAGATATTTTTGAGAAATAGTATGGAATAGATAGGATATGTAAATGTATAGCGTTTCACAATAGGGAAACATTTGGTAAATCTCACATAATATTGTTTGCAAAATAAGGAAGTTTAAATGTTCTTATTCTAGAAATCAATATTATGCTCCAGATGAGATTGTACCATTTTCCCTTGCATTTGATTAATTTATAAGATACTCTGTTCAGAATATTTTCACACCTCATATCAATTAGTTATGTCTGCATGTTTGCCAGATTTTGATTTTTGTGTAAGCCGTCTACAAACCTTTTACATCAAACTTTTTTTTTTTTGCAATTTCATCTTGTGAGGGTACTCTGTGGGACATAATAAGTATCAGAGTATCAGTAAGAATACTAAGTATTGTGCATATTTTGTCACAAACCCTTACTATAATGTCTGTACATTTAAGAAATATAATTTTAAAATAAAACACTTGAATTAAAACAAACTACATTTGTTCAAATTGTTTGAAATAGAACAGTTAGTTGTATTTTAACTTTGGAGATTAAATAAAAAATATAAAAAAATACAGTAGTTAGAAAAATTGTTGTTTTTATTTGTTCCTTTTCCCAGCTGTTTTATGTACTATGAGCCAGGATGGGTGGAAATAATTATAGATGACTGTGTACCTTGCATGCAAAGTAACCACATTTACTGTATGTAAAGATAATAATATAGGCTGCAATTTTTGTCGAATCATGGGATCTGGTTATGTAAAATAGGTGTGCTCACATGAAGGAATGCTATATTTGTGAAGTGACCCTTGTATTGTTTTGAAAAAAACTTACTTCCACAGAAGTAAGTACATTTGTTCCAGAATCAGTCTTTTGAATTCTGTAAAACAATCTCAGGGTTTCTGGGTTTGGTCTTGAAGAGGAACTGTGGCCTTATGACATGAAGTGGTTGCCTTGGTAACATACCATATAGCAGTTGTGTCTTGATCTGGCTCTAGAATTAGATCACTGTTTAAGGAATGATTAAGCTATAGATTACACTTAGTTTTCAGTTTGAATGAAGGCATTTTTAGAAGAAAGAATGCAGAAATGAGGCGTAGTCATCGGTTCCATGTTACAGTCAGGATGTTTAAACCACTTGGAAAATGGGTCACTCTGGACAATTCCGCTCAGTCTTGGCAAGAGGGAAATATTTCTCGGTAAGTTGGAAAGCCTGGGAAAGGGTAAGAGTATTGAACCAAAGAAATATTACTCAAATATTTGAGCAAACTATCAAACGCTCAATTCATATCAGTACTGATGATGGCCGGAATTTCCTTAATATTGTTTTTTAAACTGGAAGAGGAACATGGTTATATTTTACTGGTATTTTAAATTATTAAATGGTTTTTTTTAAATGAAATGTTTCTGTTTGTTACATGGCCAGTCTTGCATTTTCACAGGGAAAATGAAAATTGTTTCTGAAATATCCTGTCAAAACTTTTAAATTAAATTAAATTAGATTTTTTTTTAATGCTGCCCAACTCATAATGGGTGCAGAATTGAACAAAGCAGCGTAGAGGAACATCCTTAGGACCCCATTTTTCAAATTGGTTCAGGGCCTAGGAGGAAAAAAAATAGATTTTAAGGATGTTTTTGAAAATAAGGCCAGGGTGGGTAGCCATATAAATCTCAGGGGAAATGCTGTTCCGGAGGACAAAAACAGTAGCAAAGAAGGCCTACTTCCTGTCTTGTCTGATCAGGTGATATTGTTTAATTGATGAGGTCCAGAGCTTGCCAACTGTGTCCAAACAAACAGACAGTCACTATGAGAGATAGAAAGTATTTAAAGTAGCTAGGCACTGTGCCATTGACAGCTTTAATATACAGCACCTCACTTAGCAACTTCATATAGCTGTTAAACAACAGGAGTGAGAGTGTGAAGCACCCTGCATAATACAGGGAGCTGGCCAACTTCTTCCTCATTATTAATATTGACTAGAACTTACCTTGGAGAAAAGAGTATCACAGAAAATAGCAGAAACACCATGTTCCCCAAATCTAATCAGACGTATTATAGAAGGATACCATGGTTGATGATATATCAAAGGCTGCTAAGAGATCAAGAAGAACTAGAATAGTTGCATTCCATCCTGACTTTGCCAGAGTTCATTGAAAAGTGACCAAGGCTTCTCTGTACTATGTCTGGTCTGAAATCTGACTGAAAGAAAAGGATAATTTGTTTTCTCCAGGACTCTTTGAAAATGTAGCCCAACCACTTTCTCAACAATCTCCCCCAAAATGGGAAAGTAGAAACTGCTCAGAAACTGTGTGGGATTAGAATCTACATTGCATTCACCAATACCCTTTTTATACTGTGTATTTTGTTTTAATGTGAGATTCTGTGATACTAATGAATATTTATGTCTCTTTCTATAAATGTATAAGAATGATTTGCACAGATTAGCCAAGAAATTAATAATGTGTTAAAAAAGAAAGGTGTATATGATATAATAACTGTAAAATAAATTATTTTAAATATAGTTAGGTTTTAATATGTTCATTTTAACGCACTGTGTTTCTGAATTGAAAGAGATGATTGTGTAACAAATTATAAATTTAGATCATTTTCTAATGTGCAGTAGAATTGGTTTGTAATAGCAGGCCAAAGAATGGTAATTAATTATAGGTTTAATAAACGTATACTGATAGTATTATTAAACAGTTTATTCAGGCTGGCATATTTTAGTATATGTATACAATAAATTATCATGTTTATGCTTAGAAGATGGTAAGTGGAATGTCTTGCACTGCCAATTCTTATAATGCAATAGCTGTTACTCTGAACTCACTCTCTAATGCAACTCACTCTCTAATTTTATTTATTTTATTTAAATGTGATTTTTCTTGCTGTGGTTTTCTAGACTGTTGCTTATAAAGAAATATCAAGAATGGAATATCATCAGCTTTGGGGACATCTACATTTGTACAAGTAAAAAAAACTTATAAAAAGCTTAGATGGCTAAAAATGAGTAAATGAAGTATAAATATTATTATTATTAATTAATTGGACTTGGACTAATATATTCACTAGGCATAAAGCAATGGACCCCAACCAGTTTTTTTTAAACCAGCGATTGGTTTCCAGGAAAACATTTTTTCCATGGACCGATGGCAGCAATGGGGAAGGGGGTGGTGGAATGGTTTCTTGCACTACCTAGATCCCATGCAGGTGCAGATGAAACTTCTCTTGCTTGTGCAGACCAGTTCCTAACAGGCTACAGGCTGGTACCTGTCTGCGGCCCAGGGGTTGAGGATAAAATACTTATTGAAAATCCAGTGAAAAGAGACCCATTGGGTAGAAAGAATTGTAGTAAAATGTTCTGAATTGGACCAGGACTGGTTGACATCCTGAATGTGTGTATTCTATACTGATTGCATGATTTTGGATCCAGCATTTTACAGTCCCCAGGCCACATGTACAAAAATAATGGGTGGCCTTTTATTATTCATATATTCTGGAATTTGTTATAGAAATTTAAACCTAAATTAAGGCACCTGCTAACACTAATTAGCTAAACACTAATGATAACCAGTTGACTTTTTATAAAGTATAAAGAACAATTTGAATTAATTTTGAAATGTTAGTATAGAAGTCTCATATCCCTTTCATTAAAAATACATTCATTGTATTAATTCTGCTGTTATGATTCCAGAGGCTGTTTAGCATAATCAAATACCCTAGTCATTTTACTTTCATTTTGAATGGGCATAAAGTACAGGTGGTCCTCACTTAATGACAATTTATTCAGCAACCATTGAACTTAACAGTGGTGCTGAGAGCTAGTCCTCAGAGCTAGTCCTCAGAGTTCTGGCCTTCTTTGCTGGCTTCCTATAAGCAAAGTCAATGGGGAAGCCGGCAGGAGATCACAAATGGAGACCACATGATATCTTTGCTTAACAGCAGCACAGAAGTGTTGAAATACCTTTGATAAGTGACAGGATCATATGACATTGCATTTTTACAACCGCATCTCTTAGTGATGGAAATCCTGCTCCCAGTTATAGGACTATCTGTAGTTGAAGCTAGATTTCACAGGCTCATTTTCAAATATATCATAATTAATTGTATCTGTACTGCCTATTCCATAAGACTCTGTATCAACCTGGGCATTTTACAGCCCGCAGGCCACATCCAGCCCTTTCATTGTCTGTGTCCAGCTCATGTCAGTCAGAAATTAGAAATCAAATGTATGTATGTAAGCACACCGCGGGGAGCAGGAGAAGAAGGTGAGTTGGGTCCATTTCTGTGCACTTGCCGTGAGTTCCTTCAGTCAGCTGGTGGCCACTGGAGGGCGAGGAAAGAAAGCATTTTTCTGTTCCTGCGTAGGATCACCCTGTGCTGGATCAGCCTAAGGAATAGAAGTGATGGAGTTTGAGGACATTGAATAAGGTTGCATTGGTTTGCCCCCCCAAAGCATCCCAATTTCTCATGCGGCCCCTTTGAAAAATTAATTGCCTATCCCTGCTCTACCAAGTTAACAATCATAAAACAGAACTAAAGAATAGCGTTTAAACTGTTAAAAAATCAGTCCCCTCAAACTAAACAAAAATAGATCCTTGCAGAAAATAGCCAGCTATTAACCCTGTTGACCTAAAAATGACAGTCTGTTAATCTCTCAAATCTCTGCAAACTAAAGCAGGCTGTAGTGAATTCCCAAGAGAGCAAGTAGGACCAGACTCTTTTCGGTTCCTGCTTGATGCTTGTAAATCCATCCACCACTTTTGGAATTCCCTTCTTACTGCAGCCTCAAGAGCTTCATCCCAATCATTCTGTAGAGGGTTAGGTGAGTTTTTGGGGGAACTCTATGCAAAGCAAATGCAATCATAAAAAGAACACTGGAGTTCATATAGTGCTTCGGTATTTGCACTCAACATACTTACTTCTGTGTCAAACTCATCTAGTGAACTTTACAGAAAGGCACTATTTTGCAACTTAGTATCTGTTGTGTGCCATTCCCCACCACTGATGCACAACTTCCAGTTTGAGAAACATGATCTTAATCTGTAAAGGTCCTACAAAGTTAGTGTATGTGTATATATAGAAATTATTTTCTTACCCATCAGTTGTCTATGCTTTTAGTTTAAGTTTTAGTCTTCTTGAAAAGTAAAATGAAAATAAGCACATCTGTATTTTGCACAGGCATAGAAAAATTTGAAAGCAAAGAAAGGACCTGGGAAAAGAGGCCATTTAGATTCACTAGTTGTCCTCTCTAGTTTCCTGTATGTGTTCATCTTGCAGTAATAAATTGAGAAACTGCCAGGATAGATTTTATATATTCAATTTAATGCTCTTTTTTCTGCTCCCTTTCTCGTTAATACGGAAAAGCAAAGAACTGTCAACTCCATATTATTTTCCTCTATGTAACATTTGGGGTCATTTTCCTAATTTTAAATTGCTTGACATTTCATTCCATATTCTGAAAAATTCCCGTCATATCACAGCCTAATTGCATTTTTTCCCCCAGTGTAACTAACAACTCTCGGATTTTAAGTCTGTTGGCACAACTGGAGAAGATCAATGCAGAATGTCTGGCGGAAGTGGACACTGCCAGATACGTTACATCAAAAATTCTTCACCTGGCTCAAAGTCAAGGTAAATATTATAGATACTCCTTAATTGAGGTGTATGCATGCATCTGTCTTAGTTCTCACATATATTCTATATAATGTTTAAACAACTGTATTTCTGTAATGTTGATATAGACAGGTGAGAATCCATTTTCATGGGTTAGGACAAGCATCTGGCAGTTTTGCAGCATGGCTGATCAAGTCTCAAAGAAAGAACACCATTAAAAACAAAATTTTAAGTGACACAAATAATTTTAAGCAGTGGAGAACAAGTTTAACCTGCCTTGTTTGGTATTTACTTTGTTTTTCTCCTATTTTATGACCTGGTCTGGCTACTACATTTCTTCAATTATTCTTTGACCTCTGTAAGAACAGCGCAGTGGCCTAGAAGATGCTCACATCCCACTCGAAGGTTTAGAGTTCAGTCCTAAGCAGCAGCAGATGTTTCTGTATCAGGGTGCAAAGAGAAAATATCTGCTGCGAACTCCATGTAGGTGACAGGATGGGCATCTGGCCAGGAAATGCTCAGCTCCATTCAGTTGCTCCGATTCCACCCTGGTAAAGGGATTAAAGGGTCATTAAAATAACAAAAAAAATTACCCCTGTGGTTCTTAGATCAAAATCAAGAGTGGATCCTAGGCTTTCAATTGTCAGTTTCCAGTGTTTTTTTCATTTCTGTTCCTGTCCACATATTGCACTAGTATTTTATTTTGAGCAAAAGTGACAGATGATCTTTGTTCTGATCTGCCCTAGTATCTCCTGAAGTCTATTCTTCATGATTTCAAATCCCTGGCTTTGAATTAGCTAGTGATTATTAATGATTTTATTAACTAATAAAAAAGTCCATTCTTTATCCTTGATTTCATCACCCTGTAAAGATCTATTGGGGAAAAAAATCAGGTTTCAATTACATACAGTTTTTATATATTGTAAGATCATATGTCTTATCAAAAAGTTAGAAAAGATCCTTTAAAACTCCATTTTCAATATAAATAAATAACTATTCTGGTGATACATTTGGAACTGATTACTACTTCTGTATTGTATACCTGCATTAAGAAGAGACCTTAAGCCAATAACCAGTGAAAAGTACTTTTGTTTTTGTTATGTTGATCACATGTTTTAAGTGAAAACTTTGCTGTCACTTGAATCAATCACTAGTTGCAAAAGTTAATGTTTAATTGTTACTACCACTTTTTATACCCTTGAATATTAGTATCCTAGTTCTTAGCAATCACCACAATATTTTCTGTTGCCTTAGGATGAAAAATAAGGGAGCAAGGATTTTGTTTCCAGTCCCCACTGCTCTCTGTGGTGAAATACTCAAAACAGTACAGATTTTGTTCTCTTTGAACATAAGACACTGCCTGGAATAAATTCTTTTGTTTCTTCCTTTTGTCTTGAGAAAACTGAATATTTTTCTTATGAGATATAAGCAGGAATCTGTAACAATATGTTATGATCTGTAAATGTTCTTGCTACTGCCTTTTCCAGCTTATTCCATTCTCTGTTTTATTCCTGGTTCTTCATTTTTCCCCTTTTCATTTCCCTCCTCCTTTTCAATGATCAGCTAGTATTCTGTAGTCTGAAGGATTGTTTTGTGTTAGGTAGAATTTCCTGGTTATAAAAAAGATTGGTACTTAAGAGTGCTATAAAGAGTGGCTAATATAGTATTTTATATTTAAAAACTCAGGCTTAAAAAAATCTAGAAGATCCATGATCTCTAAAATTAATTTGTTTAGTTTACTTTTGTGTACTTATCTTTTCTACACCTTTTAAAAGTCATCTACATTTAACATTTAACTCTTAAAATTTATTCAGTTAATAGAAGAATGTAAAACTTTGATTTCAGAAAAAATCAGGAAAGAAATGACTGCAAAAGGTTCAACAGGGATAGAAGTTATTCTCTCAACTTTAGAGGTAACAGTATAACAAAATTCACATTTTCTTGCTCATTTGGATAGTAATTTTTTTTCATGGCTATTATAGCATGAAAGTTTGGAGTTTTGCTATAGTAATGTAAACATTAATTGTGTATTAGAGGCAATTAAAACAATTGGTAGCATTTGTTGTTTGGCCAGTACTATTTGTTTAACATGGAAAGCCAAGGACACAGTAAAGCCAGAATTAATAGAGGTGTGGTGCACTTCAAATTCAAATGCAAAAAAAATACTTTGAAGTATGATGGAAACATATATATCACCTGGCTGTAATTGTTTAAAGAAGCTCTGTCATCCTGGAAAAAACCCTGGTGCTTTAAAGACTTGTAGGGAGGTACAACATGATCAGTTCTGCATGTTCCACCACACATTTGTAGATTGCAGAACCCTAACCTATTGAACCTATTGAAATTAATGGTCAACAAATATGAGAAATATTGCACATAAAACATTTATTTATATATGTATGTATGTATGTATGTATGTATGTATGTATGTAGGTCTTGGTGTATTCGGGTCTTGTCCCGTGTAAGATTGAGAGTATCTTGGTGACGTTTCGACGAGATCCCACTCGCCATCTTCAGGCTGGTGTCTTCGGCTTTGTGCTTCTGCCAGCAGTCACATAATAAAATCACATAATTTGCATGCATTAAGATTCAGTATCTTAATGAGAGGAAACTTTTGCAGGCTGTTAATTTTATTTAAAACTGTAGACTGATCATTTTTGTGTTCATATATATTATGACATAAATATTCTTGACTTTCTTCCTGTTTGTTCATTTCAGAACACAAGAGATTTTCAGACAATATTAAACATCTTAAATATCTTAATTGAATTGGTGGCAGCAGGCAAGTATTTATTTAAAATGATCATCTGTAGGTTATATACTTTAGAAATTTTTGTCTTAATATATATGTATTGTTACAGTCCTACAATGTAACATACAAAGTTTAATATTTTAATGGCAAGAGAGTAAATAATTTCTGACATAAATTTGCAGTGGTCATGTAAAGAAATTATGCCTTATAAAATCAGTTTATTTTAAGATTGAAGCAATGGCTCATTTTTTATTTCTAGGCAGTAGTCGAAGAACAAGTTTTCTTGTTTCTCGAGGTGGGACACAGATTTTGTTGCAATTACTTGTGAACGCGAGCAAAGAACCCCCACCAAATGAAGAATTAATGGTGCTACTGCATTCTCTTCTTGCTAAAATTGGCCCAAAAGGTAAGTTGAACCCAAGTGAACTCCCAAGTTTTTGCTTGTAGTGTGATGAGTATTGCTAGAATAAGATGCTGATTTTGCACAAGTGCAATCCTTGCTTGAATTATGCCAACTGAGAAGGAATAGGATCTCCACAAAATATTACAGGCAAAAGAACAAATTTGGAGTAGTGAAAGTAATGTGAGCCTTTATTAGAATTTCAGATAGTCCTTGACTTATAACCACAATGGAGCCTGGAATTTGGCCTTGTTATTGAGGACCTAAATTAAGGAATCAAGTGATCAGACCTGATTTTATATGGGTATTTTTCAATGGCTGTAAAGCAAGTCACTGCAGTTTTTAAGCAAATCACTTAGTCATTAAGTGTGTGACTGTGGGACACTGCAACTGTATTAAGATACAGTTTGGATGCCAGTTGTCAGGCATCCAAAACACAATCACATGTCTCTGTATGTGTGTGGGTATGGGGGGGGGGAATTGTAGCTTTCAGGATGGGTTGTGCTTTTTGAAAATCTGTTGTAATCTAGAATACTTGTTAAGTGACTGGTTGTAAGTCAAGGATTACCTCTGCAGTTACACACCCCACTGTTGCTTATATAACCTTATGTTTGAAAGAGGTGTGTTTTTTCCTTAAAATGCTTACACTGAATTATTTATTTCTTTATTAGATTTTTTTTATCCCACAAGCAATCCCACAGGGCAAGCATATATAATTTCTCCTCCTGTTTTACCCACAACAATAATAGTCCTGTGAGGTGGGTTGGACAGGACACCTAAAAATTGTTTTCCCCCAAACCAGCAAGCTCAAATGTTCTGCTCTTTGTCCTATTAAAGAGGATGTATATGAAAATGGGAGATAATTTAATGTGGTTGTAATACCAAAGCTTTAGGATTCTTAGAAAGTATTGCCTGACACTATGAGTTTTTCCCTTTCTGTTAATCTCCTAGACATCTTTATTTTTCTGATTTAATTCCATTGATATTTCATTCAGCTTTGACTCTTTATGTTGTCCTGCTGAACATTTTATTGTTTCAGTGTTTACAAACTTTCTATTCTACACAGGATGCTTTGAGAAGAGTGAAATGGAAGAGCAGAATAATGGATTATTGGAATAAATTTCCTGAAGCATTAAAATTAACCTGGGCACACTTTTTCTATTTTGTTTTGGGTTTATGTAGCTCTAACTGCTTGCATCCAACAACAACAAAATCAACTTTTTGAGAAGTAGTGGAAGCTATTAAAACTTAGGATAAACCTTAAGAAAACTAAAAGAGCTTTCCTCAGTGGAATAATAAAAGACACCTTTATGAATGTCACCCAGAGAAGAATTGCTTCTTACAATTCATACTATTGAAGCAAGCAGGAAGAGTACATTTATTTTTCAGTAAATATTAAACATAGCCTGAGAGTGGCTTGGCATTTAAGACACATGAAAATTTAGAGTGATTTGTAGCTGTGAAATAATTGTGTATATTATAAGTACAGGCAGTGTTGAATTGTAACAGTTAATTAAGATCATGATCTGATGACTTCTATTTCATTACAACAGTCACTAAAACATAGTGAGTCCAGAATCTTGGTCATTAAATAACACAATCATTAGCACAGTTGCCTTAGCTCTCTCCCCATTCCTTTGGGGAGAATGATTACAAGAACAATGGTTTCGAAAAGGCTGGGTTACACAAGCATTTTCATCAGATTTAAGGTCCATTTCTCCAGTGCATGAGAACAATTCTCCTCCTTGCATAAAGTGGAGGGGAAATCCCTCCACACACTGGGAGTACAGACTTCCAATATCCACTTCACTTACATATGGCGATCACTTGATAAGAAGGCATTTGGCAAGCGGTTGTAAATAATGAACAGGTTGCTAAGCAGCCAAAATAATGTGACTGGAGTGGTCCTGGCACAGTTTTTTTTACAATGGGTGGGAATGCTTAAACAACTGGCAATAAGTCAAGGGCTATATATAATTAAATGTAGTTACTATGTTGCAGTATGTCAGTACATTTGAATTGGAGAGATGCTCATATTTCTGTCCTTTTTGGGTTTTCAGATAGAAAATTTGGAGTAAAAGCCCGAATTAGTGGTGCTTTAAATATAACTCTGAACATAGTGAAACAAAACTTGCAGCATCAAAGGCTAATTCTGCCTTGTCTTCAAGTGTTAAGAGTGTATTCAATTAATTGTGAGTATTGTAATTTTTAACAATGTATTAATATAGGTTATCTTTCAGGCTGTTGTCTTACTGAAATAGCCAACCACTCCTTCAGTTTCTGCACAGATAGAGGAACATTAACTTCTATGATATGTTGATATTTAGTTCAATACATTGTTCTTTCCACTTGCATATTATATCTGGGCCACATAATTCCCAAAGCATAACAGATTTACCCGCATAGTTGATGGTTGGCATGGCATTCTTTTCTTCAAATGCTTCAACCTTTTTTCTTTTTTCTCTGAATATTTCTTGGAATCAAATAGTACACTTTTTGTTTCATCAGTCAAAAATGGTTCATTCCACAAAAGTCTTGGAAAGTTTGGACTTTCCAAGGCTTTTTTGCATGCTTTAGAAGTTTTATCATATAATTACAATTGTGTTTGCATTCAAGTATATATTAAGCCGTAAATGAGTGGGTGTTGTGAATAGAGGGAAACGTTTTCTTAAGTATTGCACTATCAACTTAAATCCACAGAAGATGGTTACCAAAATCTCCAGTATTTATCATTAATAACACACTGTTAGTAAAATGCTTATTAGTTAGGATTCATTCACCAGAGATATGGGGCTTGAAGTGAAGACTCTTAAATTTGATTATGGGAACATTAGAATCACATTGGCAAAATAAATATGATTAAATATTGACTGTATAATAAAACTTTCACTTGGCATTTGATTGGTTTATCAATTCTAAAAATCAAATGTATTATATGAATGTATGAGAAATATTGAGGTTACCTAGTAAACAATGCACTAATGTAGATCCCCCAATCTCTTCATTTAAGGTAATTTACCAAAGAT
Source organism: Naja naja (assembly GCA_009733165.1). Classification (NCBI taxonomy): domain Eukaryota; kingdom Metazoa; phylum Chordata; class Lepidosauria; order Squamata; family Elapidae; genus Naja; species Naja naja. Next base: position 240,741,884 of record CM019149.1, on the reverse strand, counting down.
ATATGTGTATATATCTTCCATTAACCTGAACATAATATATCAAATAATTATACCTGATATCTGAAATCATACTATTTAAATAAAGGAAAAAAAATATTTGTGGTTTTTGTGAATAGTGGCAGCACCATGTTTATACTGATGTAGATTGTTGTTTTATTTTTAGCTGTAAATGCTGTTTCGTTGGGTAAGAATGGAGTTGTGGAATTGATATTTAAGATAATTGGTCCTTACAGTAAGAAAAATACTGGCCTTATGAAGTAAGTAGAACATCTGGACATGTTTGCATAACTTGTGCAATGTTAAAGATAATTTTAAAATATAATCTAGTAGTTAAAATGGGAAAGCTGAGATAATTTTAATACCTCTTGTATACAAAGGAAAATAAAAACAGGAAATTAGGGGAAGGAAAAAGAGAGGGAGAAAGAAAATTTGTGATACAAGGGGAAAAAAGAAAAACATTTCTATAACAACCTTTAAACTTTTCACTTACATTCTTGTTTGCTTTGTTTATAGGGTTGCTCTAGATACCCTGACTGCACTTCTAAAATCAAGTAAGTACATGTTGCAGTTAGAGAGCATATGGAATATGATCAGTTTAATATTTGATTTTGCAAATATTTATTTATTATTTATTTATTTATTTGACTTGTATGCCGCCCTTCTCCTGAACGGACTCGGGGCGGCTCACAATTAAAACCAACACAATAAATAATTACCTAAAATAGAATTAAACCCAACAAGCCAAATTACTAAAACAAGATTATAAAACAACCCCGAGAGGAGTCAGCACAGAGCAGCCTGCTCAAAAGCCAAGTTTTCAGGTCGTGGTGGCGGAAGGTCGCCAGGTCGGAGGCCCCAGAGTAGCTGATTCCATAGGGCGGGAGCCACCACAGAGTAGGCCCTCCCCGCGCACTGCCAAGCGACATTGAGTCGCAGAGCACGCGCGAGAGTCCCTGCCTGTGCGCTTGTACAGGTGGTTGGTAGTTGATGCCGGCAGTAGACGTTCCCGTGAGATAGCCCGGACCCATGTCTCGTAGGACTTTGAATGTCAATACCAAAACCTTGAATCTCATTCGGAGGGCAACCGGCAACCAATGCAAACCACGCAGGAGGGGCGTAACATGGGAGAACCGGAAGCTCCCATCACAACCCACGCTGCAGCATTTTGTACCAGCTGAAGCCTCCGGATGGTATGCAAGGGCAGTCCTAGATAGAGAGTGTTGCAGTAGTTGAGCCGAGGTGACAAGTGCCTGAGTGACCGCGCAGGGCATTCGGTCCAGATATGGGCTACTGGCGAACCAGCCGGACCTGGGCAAAGGCCCCCTGGCCACGGCTCCCACCTGCTCCTCCATCCTGAGCCGTGAGTCCAGGAGGACCCCAGGTTCCGTGCCCTGTCCACGGGGCAACACCTCTACCCCCATGACCAAAGATGGAATCTCCTGACTGGGTCGGGATGTCTGTATGCACAGCCACTCTGTCTTAGCGGATTGAGCGAAGCATGTTACTGTCCAGATCCGTGCCGCATCCAAACAATGGGACATCACAGAGGCAGCATCACTGATGTGGCCTGGGGTGGAGAGTTAACCGTATCATCAGCATACTGATGATACCTGAGTGACCAGGGCATACCAGAGGACCTGGGCAAAGGCCCCCCTGGCCACGGCTCCCTGCTCCTCCATCCTGAGCCGTGAGTCCAGGAGGACCCCCAGGTTCCGTGCCCTGTCCGGGGCAACACCTCTACCCCCATGACCAAAGATGGAATCTCCTGACTGGGTCGGGATGTCTGTATGCACAGCCACTCTGTCTTAGCCGGATTGAGCCATGTTACTGTCCATCCAGATCCGTGCGCATCCAAACAATGGGACATCACAGAGAGGCATCACTGATGTGGCCTGGGGTGGAGATGTATAACTGTATCATCAGCATACTGATGATACTTCACCCAAAGCCGGATGATCTCACCCAGCGGTTTCATATAAATGTTGAACAGAAGGGAGAGGACAGACCCTGAGGGACCCCGCAAGTGAGAGCCCTTGGAGTTGACCTCTGCCCCCCTGCCAACACTGATTGCGAGCGTCCCAAGAGGAAGGAGGCGAACCACTGCAACACAGTGCCTCCCACTCCCAACCCCGAGATGCGCAATAAGATACCATGGTCGATGGTATCGAAAGCCGCTGAGAGATCTAACAGGACCAGGACAGAGGACAAACCCCTGTCCCGAGCCCTCAGGAGATCATCCATCAGTGCGACCAATGCCGTCTCCGTGCTATACCCGGGTCGAAAGCCCGATTGGTACGGATCCAGGTAGTCCGCTTCATCCAGGAAAAGCGGAAATTGCTGAGCCACCACACTCTCAACAACCTTTGCTAGAAAGCGAAGGTTGGAGACTGGATGAAAGTTGTTCAATTCGGCTGGGTCCAGGGCAGGCTTCTTCAGGAGAGGCCTCACCACCGCCTCCTTCAAGGCAGCGGGAAAGGTACCCTCCCCCAGAGAAGCGTTGACCACTGCCCGGAGCCAGCCGCATGTCACCTCTCTGGAGGCATAAACCAACCAGGAAGGGCATGGGTCCAACAAACATGTGGTGGAACTCAGTCGTTGCATAATCCTGTCCACTTCATCCTCAATAAAATTAATATTCCATAAAATACAAATTGTCTCATCTTGTATACTGAAATCATGAAACAAGAAGTGATTTGAGATGCAGAAGAATTGGTAGAAGATAAATGTGATCTACATTTTGAAATAGTAACATATACCCTACATGTATAATTTTGAATGGGACTTTAGGTATATTACTTTCCAGTTAGAACTTGATTTCTGCTCTACCTTGACTTGTATGTATAACACTGATTATTCATAGCTGTTATTTTGTACTTGTGTGTTAGCTGATCCTAAAAGGTATTTCAGATGTTTCTCTCTTAATATTTTATCATAAATGTAGTAGCAAGGGAAGAAATAAATTCTATATTCATTCTAAATTCTATACTACTCAATTATTCATTTGCTTTCATAGTTGCCAGAAGAAATATCAGGTGGTTTATTTATCATAGTACAGCTCTAAATCTTTTTTTTTTCAAGAAACAAATGCACGGAGAGCTGTGGATAGAGGCTATGTCCAAATGCTTTTAACAATTTATATAGATTGGCACCGTCATGATAGTCGACATAGACATATGTTAATCCGCAAGGGAATTTTGCAATCTATTAAAAGTATTACCAATATCAAGCTGGGAAGAAAAGCATTTCTAGATGTTGATGGAATGAAAATTCTGTACAACACTTCACAGGTAAATTTTAAAGATTATAAGGGGTATATATACAATTTAAATGGTAATATAAACATTTTGTAGATAAAAATATAGAATCTATATATATTCTTCAGCTGAAAAATTATGATTCCCAAGAAAATATATTCAGTGTGTACTAGTATATTTGATACTTAGAAGTTTTACAAGCAGTCCTCATTTAGCAACTGTCTCAGATACTGACCATTCACAAAGATGTTGATAATAAATGTAATAAAAATGGATTTTCTGATCAACAAGTCTTCAGTGTGAAATTGATTATTGTCTGGTCATTTTCAGGCAGCTGCTGTATCCAGCCATGGGTTCTAATCAACTAATTAAGGTCACAAAGCTGAACTTGTTAACTTGCAGTTAGCTCTTAGGGAAATGCGGCACTGTAGAGAAAAGCAGGTCAGGAAGAGATAAAACATTTAATACTCTCTCTGCTCTATGAGGACACCAAAAAGGGGGAAAACATGGTCAGTCACAGGTGTTTTGTATAAAGAACTTTTTCTAAATGTGCTGATAGTAACCAGTGTTCTTTGTAGTCATTCTCCCTCCCTCCAACTATTTTGCTTAATGAACCAAGTCATTGGAACTAATTGCAGTTGCTAAACAAGAGCTATCTATATTCCTAATTGGTAGTATATTTTATTAGTCTTAGCTCTTTCTGACCAAAGAACATTTTATTTCTGAGAAAACACCCTGAATGGTTTATTTATGGAACTTCTATACTGACAGGTGTTATAGCAGGGATCCCCAATCCCTGGTTTGTGGAATGGCACTGTTATGGGCATACCAGAAACGGGGCAGTGCAAACAAGCCCCATCCACAGGATATAGACAGCATGCGAAACCACGCCCCCTCCAGTCCATGGAAAAACCTCTCTCCACGGAACCTGTCCCTGGTGCCCAAAAGGTTGGGTGCCATTGTATTATAGGATCCTCAGCAGTTAACAATACTGAATTATCCATAAGAAACAATATAAAATCCCTAATCAAAATGTACATTGATGATACAGCAATGCTAAACAGACTAAGAAATGTATTTGTTGTATGAACAAATACAATTAAATAACAGTCCAAACAAAATCTTCATCCTCTGCAAGCTCAATGGTACTGTATCTGGTCACAACAGATGCTATATGCATTATCTTAGTTTTAAACATTTTCTCAACGTGGAGCTAAGTCTGATTAGTCAGACTACATTACAGTCTGTTTCAAAAGACAGTTACAACTGCTGGCAGATCCTTGTTGCCTTTGTACCCTCAGCAGCCTTTTTCAGAACAATTAACTCATCAGGTTAATTATAGTTGGAGAATGTGATCCTAGATCAAAGATCAAAACTTTCATTTTAAAATTGTGCCCAAAAGTCTTTAGAGCACATTAAAGGGCCTGAGACACAAGTATACTATCATGTGCACTCAACCAAGGGAGGCCTAATAGCAAATTGAACCTTAGTATTTTTCACCAGCTGCAACGTCCTGGTGATAAACAGATACTGACCTGAAAGAACAAAAAAGGTAGGAAAAGAGTCAGTCAGTGAAAACTGGCAAGTCTTGCTCATATCCTATATCCTATGGTTCCAATGTGAGGATATCAGTTTCTCTGATGGTATAACTGTTCCCTCTAAGAAGCCCTTGAGAGTTAATAAGAGCTACTTTTTTTTTTTAATTACATTTATATGCCGCCCTTCTCCGAAGACTCAGGGCGGCTTACAATTTCTGGGATGCAACCCAGTGTGCTCAGCAATAGCCTTCATTCCATTGTATATGCCTGCTTATTACTAAGCGGCATTTTTACAAGGTCAGCTAATTGCCCCCAACAACCTTGGGTCCTCAATTTACCTACCCCGAGAGGATGGAAGGCTGAGTCAACCTTGAGCCTGGTGGGATTCAAGCCTACAATAATTGTAGGCAGCTGGATCTTAAGAGCAGGCATTTAACAGCCTGAGCTACCAAGGCTCCTTCACTTGATGAAAGAAAGAAAGAAAAAAAGAAAGAAAGATATAAGTGCAAATAACCCCAAAATCTATTTGAAGTTGGTTTTCATGTTTGCTGCATCTGTGTCATTCCAATATTATTCTGTTTGTTTATTCTGAAGCAAACACCACCTATTTTCAATTAATTGCATGGAAATTTTCAGTAGTTTTGTTTGTGGTTTATCTGTTCTCAGGAGGTCTGAAGAATGAAATGGTGTTGGAGCACAGCGTATAATCAGGCTGATACTATAGGAGGAGTTCAACATAAACAAGATCTAAATTATCATTCAACATTTTAGATTTTCTAGTACAGAAACTATGCCTAAGAATTTGAAATAATTTGAAACACTTTGAAATAATTGCAACATTTGTATTGCCATTTCTAATTTAATGTTGCAGCAACTTGTTAAAATTCTGTTTGTGTGCATGCCTATAAGTTCATGTAAGAACATAAATGAGGCAAGAATTCCATTCTAAATGAATGAAAGTATGCTCTCTTTTAACATCAATGGTTATAGTTCATAAAATATTTTTATCTTCTGTAATTTAATATATGAGTTTACTTCTATAATAGGAATGCCTTGCAGTAAGAACTCTGGATCCACTTGTCAACATTTCCAGTCTGATAATGAGAAAATGCTATCCTAAAAATCGTCTTCCATTACCGACCATTAAAAGTGCTTTCCATTTCCAACTACCTGTCATGCCTGTTAATGGACCAGTGTATCAGCTGTATAGTTTGCCTCCTGAAGGTACGAGCAATTTTAAAACTATTTAATTTAGAATTAGAATCAGAATAATGCTGGAAGGGACATTGGAGAGCTTCTAGTTCAGCCCCCTGCTCAAGCAGGAGATCCTATACTATTTCAGACAAGTGACTGTCCAGTCTCTTCTTAAAAGCCTCCAGTGATGAAGCACCCACAATGTCTGAAGGCAACATTGTGGTCTTTGCTCTAATTTGGGTATTCGATGCCTGTTCCTAAAATCCTAATATCACAATAAAAATTCTCTCTTGTAAAATAACAGACCTTTTTAAAAATGTAATACGCACTCATGTACTGTATGATTGCTATAAAACTAAAATGTTTATCTACAATGCCATAATTTTAATTTTGTTCTATTGACCAAAATTAAATTCTTAAACTCAAATATCAACCTGTTTTATTTGTAGTATTGGTTTTATCAAGGGAAGTAGAACCAACTTCCTCCTTGCCACCCCTCCCCCCAATCTTTCTGGATATTGGGGTGGGGATGTTCCTCAGTAGTAGTAAGAGCTATGCCATATGGTATTGCAGTGGGAGGAGCAAAATTGCCCAAAAATAGTTAGAGTTTTGTTAGTGAGTAATATCTCTAGTAGTAATATACTACTAATGAGTAGTAATATACTACTAATGAGTAGTAACCTTCAAAATTTTAAAACAGTATCTTAATATATTTGTCTGATGTAAAAAATCAAATAAAACAATTACATTATAAATCAAAAATTTAAAAAGGAAAGTATCATCTTTGATACTCTGCAGTTTTTTAAAAACAGATTGTCCCATTGTTTTTGCTCTCATATGTGAAAGGTAACTGTCTACAGCAGAGTTCCCCAACCTGTCCGGCTTTGCGGGTGGGGGGGGAAGAAGGAATGGTTCTGCATGAGTGGACAGCAAGTGTGTGCAAAACACTGTGCATGCGTGCCTGCCACTCACACAAACGGAGCATGCACACAAATGCTCACCTGCTGCTTGTACAAGTGGGGATGCACGTGCAAGCATGCACACCCTCCGTTTCCAGCCTGGTTGCAAATAGCTCACGGCCCACTAGCAGGCTATGGCCCAGAGGTTGGGGACCCCGGTCTATAGTAAAGAGAAGGCTGTCTTGCTTCTCAGATGTAGAAACTACATGCTTTTGGAATCATTCTATAACTCTTGAAGCTTGAAATTAACAATAGATAGGTCTGTAGATAAGCAGTATGCGTGCCCTGAGCTAAAAAGATGGACTATGTTTCTACTCATCTACAGAAAATATGCTTTTTCTGTACAATAAAATGAAACGAGACAGCAATAAATAAACACAAAAGTGTAATGTAGATAGATTAGATAGTAACAACAGTAATTGTAGGTGCTTGACAATAAAACACAATAATTAGCATAGGATAGAGGCTTAAAAATAATAAACTATTAACATGCCTGGTTCTTTGTCTGTTTCTGAAATGTTAAGAACGTTGGCTTTAGGTAAGCCTCATTGCAGAAAGCTTAGGGGACAGCATTGTGACAGCATTCATGCTGTCAGCTTTCCTGCTTGTGGGATCATGTCACTGGAAAAACTTGGCAGTTGGTATAACATGGTGTATGGAAGCTGTGGGGGCCTGAATGGGGGACAATAGGCTTTAGCTGAACCCTGGCAAGACCGAATGGCTTTGGGTGCATTGAGCTTCAAGATCCAGGACTTCGATGAAGTCTCCCACCCCAATGGCTCAGGCCCACTCTGCCCTCACTAGCAGAGGAGGCATACCGTGAACCCCGTTGGCCAGGGAATTCTGGTAGTGGGGTCCAAGAGAAGAGTGTTCTCTGCCATGGAGCCCATCTTTATAACATCTCTCCCCCCACCCCCACCCCAGTGAGGTCAGCTGCAACTCTCCTTATTTTCCACAAAAGCTTAAGAACTTGGTTGTGCCAATTGGTCTGGAGGCACAATGGGGGATTATCACTCTGAAGGTAGTTGTTGGACCGGTAGTAGATCCCATCTCCCCTATCTTTGACCTGGTGGTCCAATTCCTTCCATAAAATTAGAATAATATGGGTTGAAATTGTATAGCCAACTTTTGGCTATTTTGCTGCCAGCATTTAGCCCATATACTATTGTATGTGATAGGGCTGATCCTGGTATAAAATGCTCACTTTCAAGATTTTTTTTTTAAATGGAAAGTCTGTATTAAAATACTGCTAGGTGCCAAAATAAGTAAACAAAGAATTTTAATAGTTACAGTCTGTTAATTCTGGCTTGGATTGAGAGAAGCATCAGTGTGTATGGAGTGGGGGTGGGGGAGTAAGGTCAGTCAAATATTATTTTCCTACCCATAAAACATTTTGGGGGGACTCTGGGACCCTCTCTCTTCCTGCAGTATATCTGGCAGGGTGTATTGCAGGGAGATAGAACTGCTGAACATGAATTGATGTATCTTCAATGAGCAGGACATAAAAGCTGTGTGTTCCAGTTTTCACAAGTTCTGTCTCTATCTCATCCACTTTAGGACCCCTCCCACGTTCTCAAAATAAGTTTTCTGAGAATGAACTAATAATGAAGAATTTAATATATGTAAACACTGTCATTCTGTAGTCTACCTAATGAACCTCCTGGGTAAAATACTAAATAAGCCTGTTTGTTACCTAAGAATCTATATAATTAAATATACGGCACATGGTGTCATGGAAAGTTAAGTTTTTATGTAGTATTAGGTTCCAGTTGATGAGTGAGAAGTTTCACATGCATCATTTCTTTTCTGGGATATACATATTGTAGAAAACGTACATCTGCCCTACTTATAGAGCATTTTATATCACAGTGGATGACGTAGTAGATGAAAGTGATGACAATGATGACATCGACACAGAATCTGAGGTTGAAAATGATAATGAAGATGACATAGATCAACATTTTAAGGTTAGTAATACTTTTGAAGAAATAGCATACATTCTTAATTCTAAAAATATTATTTTTACTCTTCAGAAAAGTTGCTTATTATACACTGATTTTTTTTAACAATAAGTACATTGGGATTGCAGTGTTTCACAAAACTATACAGGCCTACAAAATTTATCCCCTTCTGTATTTCTGCTTCTTACTTCATTTTATCAAATTCGATAATTATTTAAAAAAAACAAAGAATCTGCCTGAGTAGTTACACGAAAAGCCAGACTTTTGTCCAGTCATGCTTCATCTCTGAAAGCAAGTGGATCACACAAGTGGATTGCATAGCCCCAGAGTCACAGCATGCAGCCCCCTCCGCTCAGTGGTACAGAGCCACAGCCACTCCAACCCAGCAGTGTGGCACAAAGCTGCAGCTGCCCCAGCCTAACAGCACAAAGACCCAGCCAGCATGACACAAAACCTCAGCTGCAGCCATCTTCACTGTACTGCAAACTGAAGTCCCTGCCACCCTGTACTCCACCACCCCAGCTGACCCCCTGTCTTCTTCCTCATGCTGATGAAGTGTGCCCAGCCTGCCCTTCCGCAAGACAGCTGCTGGCCTTCTTCCTAAAGTTTTGCAAGGAAACTGCTGTGTGCAACCTTGAGAAGCAGATTTCTTGTGGCAAGCAACTGCTTCACCAAAGGCAGGCTGAGCATGCTTGGGTAGTGTCCCTCCATATTGTAAATCCCCTCCCTTGATTTTTTACAAGTGTAACCCATGCCATCTCAGTATATAACCTGGTTTGAACGCTGTTGGAAGGGGGGCAAAAATCTAATTCATCCAAGGCCCATTAAAGCTGAGTGTCTCATGCTTTTTCAGCACTTTCCTCTAAAAAGGGACGAATGAAGAGTGGACAAAAATTATCTATCACTATCAGGTTCAAGAACAGCTTCTTGAGAAAGGGGTATGCCACCAACTCCGTCATGGCAGATGTCACTATCCCTTCTCACAATGAGGCATAATCACCACTTGGACTCAACTTCTTGAGTGCCATAACCATGCTGAGACTATTCCTCTGAGCAGTCCTACAAGGACTCCCCTGGTTCCTTGTTACCCAAATGGGACCTGGTCAGTCAACTAGTTCTCTCCTGATGCAGTAAGAATGGAGAAGTAAGCTCACTTCACTGCTCTTATAGTCACAAGGCAAGTCCTAATAAAGGCCTTACATGTGCCTGGCCCATCTAATTATTCATTTTTCACCAAGTACAGCTCTAGTGTCTCTTTTCATTTCATGAAGCACCCCAGTTAGCCAGCAAGTTATATAGGATTCATTATTGGAGAATCTGCAAAGATTGCAGATTGGGCCCTCAATAAATTGAATCAAATCCATAGTTACTGTGAACTCTTCTGCCACATCTGACTATGTACCCAAAAAAGACAGATTCTTTGGACACAGAACATAATCCTGGTGTACTCCACTATCAACCTGACCATAGAGTTGAGAAGTTTGGACAGGAATACTGCTACACTGCAAAGAGGAAGTTCCAAAGGTGTTTTTCAAGAGGCAACTGGATGCTCTTGTTTTTCTTTGGAGGTATTTTGCTTCTCATTCTAGAAGCTTCTTTAGCTGATGAAAAGCAAAACTTCTCCAAAAAAGTTCAGTTGCCTCTTGAAAAAGCACCTTTGGGACAACCATGACCTGGATGACTGAGAATCTCCATAGATATGCAGAGAGGAAGATAAGCAAGCAGTCCCAACTGATTCCTACAACTGAACCTCATAAAACGGTCTCATATCTGGTTGTGCTGCATCAGCTCATGACATTGGTGCAACACCTGAAACCTGGGAGGGCCCATTTTTAGGAGATGCATCTCTCCATTCTACATGCATTACCTAACCACAGCTTAAACAAGTGTTGCACATTTCTATGAAGCTGCCCTCATCTTTTACCAGCTTGAGTGAGGTAGCTTTAGTCATTCTTAACTACATTGGTATTAGAAATATGTTTTCCCCCTTTTTCCATTCCCTTAAATTTTATTATAGTCAAAGATCAATATATTCCGACATCAGAATAATTTATCATGGGATGATAGAGGCAGAATAGGAATCAGTAATGAGGAAGGAGCCAATTTTATCCTGGTAAGTTTTTCTGCTGATTCAGAGATAGGAAAAACCCACAATGCGTTGTAACCAATTTTGATCAGTCAGTCAGAAGTTTTGATGTTTCTCCTCTGTAAGCATAGAACAATAGCAATAGCACTTAGACTTTTATACCGCTTCACAGTGCTTTACAGTCCTCTCTAAGCGGTTTACAGAGTCAGCATATTGCCCCGAACAATCTGGGTCCTCATTTTACCAACTTTGGAAGGATGGAAGGCTGAGTAAACCTTGAGCCTGGTGAGATTCAAACTGCCAAATTGCAGGCAGCCGGCAGTCAGCAGAAGTAAAGATTTTTAATTATGCTTATGGACATTTTTTTTTAGAACGATGACATTGAGACAGATATCAATAAACTGAAACCAAAGCAGGAATTGGGACGACCAGTAGAAGATTTGAGAATGTATGAACATTTTTTCCCAGAACTCTCAGAGGATTTTCAGGTAAGGATGCTGCTATTTTGAAATCTAGTCGTTCTAATTTGCCAGTGATGTTTTGGTAATTTTAGATAAGCGTGCCACTTCTCTGCCTAATTTTACATGGATAATAGAATGTTTTGGAAAGCATTCTGGGTATAACATTAAGTGGAATAAATCTTGCCAACTTCTTTCGGCTATTATATATCAAGAGAATTCTTAGCGACCTTAAAGGTTGAATTATTAAAGAAGAACAACAGCAAATGAAAAGCAATGGACCTGTCCTCCCACACAAGCCAGACATCTCTCTTCATCCAATTGTATTGTTACCAGAGACCCCAACCTGCTAAAGGACTGATAGAAAAGCTTAGACACCTAATAGAAGGAAGCAAATACTCCCATCAACTCCCACTACAGTGCCTGCAAAGAATCAAAGGCACAACCATAGATAAAATCAGTGTCTCATTTGGTGTCACAGCACTCTTTACATCCATAGATGCAGAATTACATCCATAACAGCACTACTACACACCACACTTGACCTGACCAAGAATCATGAACCTCATCAACCTTTGCTTAACCACACATTTTCAATTCAATGGACAAATATATCAACAAATCAAAGGAACACCCATGGGATCACCACTTTTAGGACTCACAGCAGAGACTGTAATGCAATGCTTATAATGCACTGCCATAGATACAGTCCAGTATGGATTTGGTATATAGATGATACCTTTGTCATCATAAAAATGACCAGCTAGAGAAAATGCATAAAACTATCACATTTTGAAAGTAATAACATTCACAAGGAAAGAAGAAAACAACAATATGCTACTTTTCTTGGATATCTTTTATCAGCAGAGGCAATGATGGCAAATTAGAAACGCAAGGTTATCGTAAAACTACCCATACCAACTAAGTGCTCCACTATCAAACTAACAACCCAACTTCCTACAAGAGAAGCTGCAGCAGCCCTGAACATCAGAAAAAGGAAAAAGATCATCTATATAACATCTTCCAGCAAAACGACTATCCATGCAACTTTATCAAAAAGTGCCTGATTAGTGAACCCAATATAGCACAGCCAATAAAGGCAAAAGGATAATACTGCCATACATCAAAAGCATCTCAGAAACCACCAATGGATTGTTACAGTCTGTTACAACCACATGGCATCACTGTAGCACACACATTGACTAAAGCTCTCCAAAACTTCCTAGGAAAACCAGAATACCCAGCAGCCCCAGAAAAAAAGGCAGGAATCATCTACAATGTAAGAACTATAACAGCCACTGTGTAATGCAAACAGGCAGAAGACTAGCAGAGCACATCCATGAACACCAACTTGAAGTCAGAAAAAAATGAGGAAATTCATGGGCAGACCAGTCCAAAAATATTAGAGCAATCCTGGAAGCCTGGCACTCAGACAAATCTGTCATCAACAGGCAGATAGAAATTAACAATATCTATATATCACTCAAAAGAGACAATCAAAAAGCCAGAACAGAAAATAAAAAGACCAAAACATTTCCTCACCTCAATCAACTCTCAGATATGCAGAAATAAACATCAAGCAGTAAAGTATACCCTAATCAAGGAACTATCAACTCAGTAAACAACAACCTAATCAAGAAAGAGCATTCCCAACTTGTCCAACTGACAGAAGAAGCCACTTGTATATGAACAGAGACCAACTTCATTTCCTTCTAGCACTGATGATGTTACCTACTTGGCTAATCTGCAAGAAAATAACCATGCTCAGAGAGCACCAAAGACACCACAGTTCAACCCTGAACTACAAATATTAATATGAGTTCTGTTTTGCAAAGAGTTGGGTTTTGTGATCTCTGCTGATTAGATTAAATACTTGAGATTTTATATTCTATCTCCATCAAGGTGATAGCAGATTCTTGGATAAATATACAATAGAATGTACAGTGATTTGTAGGAATGCATGCTGAGAGAAATCTTTGTACTTTACTGGGATACAAGCTGAAGTTTCATACATAATCATGGATTTTAAACTCTTTGGGAGAATTTTACTTTGAAATTAGATGATAAAATATTATATTGGAAACTATGTGTGAAAGCTGGAATACTTGCTTCAAATCAGTTGTTATGTAATGATTGTATGAAGGATTTTTCTCAGTTTGAAACAGAATTTGATTTTCCTGGTTTACAATTGTGGCAGTATCTTCAACTTAAACATGTTTTGATAGCCCAAAAGTGGGCAATTGTCATGGCTGCTTCTAAGGTATCTGAGATTTTTTTTTAATTTAATGGAATCCATGATTTATTTTAAGTCAATAGCATATCTGTACCGCAAAAAAAAAAACAGTTTTAAAGTGAATACTACTGGGATTTATCAACTATGGACTAAAGAATTGAAATATCTGAAAATGCCTCCTTAACTATCATAACACCATAAGAACATAAAATATTAACAGACTTGTTAATATAATCAATATTTGTGCTTGGGAATCACAAAACAAAGATAATTAAGCTTGAAATGCAGACAAAAAATAGTTAAATATTGCCTATGAGGATGGCTAAATAAATTCATGAAAATCTGTCAATTGTTATGCACTTTATTTCCATCAAGTTCACATTAATTGAAATATGTGCAGGTACTCACACAAACCTCATAGGGAATTAAAGCAGAATTAAAACTCAGCAGGTTTGTGTATGGTATTACTGCTTTATTCAATTCAGAATATCAAAAAATTGAGCAGGGGGCTCCTGCCTTGAGCAGGAGATTGGACAAAGACTTCCAAAGTCTCTTCCAGTCCTATGATTCTGATATATTTGCATAAATGTAATCTTGGTCAATTTTGTTGAGGTAAAAATTTGTATCCATGATCATTAGTAATCAAGAGCAGATATATTTTTACCCTTCAGAAATTTCCATATCTGACTTTATTTCATTCTCTTCTGTTGTGTTGTCTGCAATTTTTGGAGTCTGCCTGGACAAGGCACTCTCTTGGCAAGGGGACTAGAACTCATGGTCTCGCAATTTCTAGCCTGATGCCCTAACCAGTACACCAAATTGGCTCTCTTCTGACTTCATAGTATCTAATAAACCTGAATTAGAATTTGGATTCAGATTGGATAAATGTTTATTTGATCCGATAAGTCATATAAAGTGAACCATATCACTTTCAATATTAGCATGTAAACTCGTCCTGACATTGTAATTCTTTTTTTTCCCTCTTCACATTTAGCTTCTTCAAAAGGAAACTATCTACTATTTGTCTCCATTTCTCCATGGTTTATTCCTATCTGGATCAGATCCTTCTTTCTGATTCGTTGCTCTTTCTTCAACATTTCATGTTGTAATCCTCTAACAAGTATCCGGCATTTCTTTCTTTCTTTAATATTAAGGAATGTGACCTCATTTCAAAGGAACCAAAGTCTTTTTCGAACAACTCAGCTCCAGGAGGACCTATTGTTGTTCCAACTGCTGGAGAGGAACCATCCTTAACAAATGACATGATGCAACTTCATGTGAAGGAGAGTAATCTACAAAGTGAAGACTGTAATAGAAGACCAGGCTTTTTGGGATTGGTAAAAAATGATGGTATCATGGATAATAGTTTGCAGCATCAAGGTGATCATTTGAAATTGCTTCCATCATGCCAGTGCCTGAATCATGAAATTGTAAGAGACTTCGACCAAATTTCACTTCAAGATACCTCCAAAAGTGAACAGTCCAATATTTCTAAGACCGTGACAAAAAACGAATGTAAAACTAGCATTAGTGAAATTACCTGTAATAAACCTTTTCAACATGTTCCAACATGTGGAAGTGTTTTGTTTGAGGGACGGTCTGTCCAGCTGGGAAAACTATGCTGTTCTGGACCTGATCCTGAAGAAGAAGAAGTATCTTGTTCAGTTTCTATAGGAGAGCAAGTAACCATTGAAGTGCCTGATACAATACAATTGCATGATCCAGAACTCTATATTGAAACAGTGAAAAATACTAGATCTGTTCCTGAATATTCAGAAGTCGCTTATCCTGATTATTTTGGACATATTCCACCTCCATTTAAAGAACCTATCCTTGACAGACCATATGGTGTACAGAGGTAAGTTCACATTTCCCCCCTCAAACATGTTTAGAGAATGATTTAATATAGTGTGTATCATTCACAGTAAAATTAATATTACTAAATTCAAATATAACAGTTATTAATGGAATATATTTGGATCCAAGATTGATGCTGTAAATGAAGGAGAGACAGGCAGTTTTCATCCATTCAGCCCTGCAGTCCTTCTCAACATATCCCTTCAGATGAACTTGTAATTGTTGAAGAAAAAATGGAAGGGAAAGCAAAAGGTCCCACTTAATTATGAAATTCCTTTCAGAAATTTTGGATTCGACTTCTTTGATTTGCCTGTTCATAAAGAAAAATACTGTATTATTAGGTAATATATGAGAATGTTTTGTGAATGCAGAATTCTGTATATTGCTAGACAATCTGACCTGTTGGGTCATTGTTTTTGAGATATACAGAGAAACAAAATGATAACAGGCGGGCAAAAGATTAGAGGGAACAACAGCAACTTCAATTTCCTGCCAGCTTCCCCTTTGACTTTCTGTGTGGGAAGTTGGCAAGGAGTTTGGAAATGATGATCATATGACTGTGGCTGACTATAGCAGTGCTGAAGTGACCACAGCTTTGCCAAATTTCAACCCCACAAAAATGATTTACGGATTTTAGATGCTCCCTTTAAGTTAGCCCATTTGAAGAACATTGGCTCAAAAATTGCTGCCTTGTCATGCACCATTTTGCCCAATTTAAGGTTACAAGCAAACAAAGAGGAGAGTTTCAGTAACACATCTATGAAACTTTTTCCTATCTTTTTATGCATCTTAACATTTAAATAACTAATCATTTTGAGTATTTGCAAGGGAACATTCTAAATATTAGTATATATTTGAGTTTGAGATTGTAACCTTTTTATATGGATGTTGTGTAGTTTACTGAGATAAAATGCTAAATCACTTTCAAACCTGTAAAATGCTTTATGTTATATTGAAAAATATTATCATCTGCATCAAAGAATATAGAACGTTTAGAATTCTCAGATACTGCATAATCTCATGTTTTATTCCTTTTCTTCCACAAGGAAGAAGAGAATGGCTGCCAGTCACATGCGAACTCTGATGTATGTGAAAGAAATATTGGATATTTCTCCATAACATCGGGGTCTCTTATACTCCTTTTTTTGGCAATAGTTGGCAGTGAATGGGTGTGTGCATTTTCCTTGAACCTTGCTTTCTAAATTGATTTTGGAGGTGGGGGGAGTTCATCCAGAGATTCATAATTATTCTTCTTTTCTCAATTAAAATGACTCCTAAAAATTGATTTAACATATGTAAATTATCACTAAAGTTAGTGCTATAGTAATACATAAAGCCAATAGTAATTTCAGAATTGTGCTTGTGCATAAGTCATAGGCTAAATTGATACATTTGTAAGTCTCATTGTAAAGAAATATGATGGCTACAGAGAAGTAATAGAATTGAGATTCATATTTCAGATCCTGTCTAAGTTTAATGATACAGATAGTCCTTGGCTTACAACCGGTTCGTTAAACAACGATTTGAAATTACAGTGGCACTGAAAAAAAGTAACTTATATAGCTGGTACTCATACTTACAGCATCCCCAGGGTCACATGATCAAAATTCAGATGCTTGGCAATTGGCATTTATTTATGATATTTGCAGTGTCCCAGGATCACATGATCGCCATCCATAACCTTTTCAGCCAGCTTCCGACAGGCAGAGTCAATGGGGGAAGCCGGATTTGCTTAACAGCCACATGATTCACTTAACTGCAATTTTTTGCTTAACTGTGGTAAAAAAAAAAGGTCATAAAATTGGGCACGATTCACTTAACAACTGTTTTGGTTAAAAATATAAATTGGTTTTGAAAAATGAGGAGAAAATAGAATTAGCTGTAGAATAAATCAGGTGGAAAGCTGCTGTATATTTCTTGCTTTGTATTTGAAATGGTTTTGTTTTGTTGAGTGACCAGGCAGATAGCATTCATGGAAATGTGTCACTCATGATAACTTGAGTGAAGGAGGACTCTAACGTTCGTTCAATATACAAGTACAGCATCAAAAACATTTCCACAATTGTTGAATTTTAGTTAGTCTTGAAATAAGGAGAAATAAATATTTTTTCATAATCTTGTCCTGAAAATGTCAGTGGTTGTATTTTAAATTCTGAATGTGCCTTTTGCATGAATCTGCTTAAATGAGGACATTCAAAGAAGTAAAACATCTCTTGATTTTATTACTAAAACAATTTTCCTGTCGGCCATGTTAAACCTTTACTTGCTGTAAATCTATGAATTTGGACAAGTAAGATGAAATGCTTTCTATTTTTTTTAACATGGACTTAGTGTGAACAAATTCAAATATTTTTTTTCATCTTGATTGCTGTCTCTATTAATTGTTTTAATAATAGTTTGCAATTGGGATAGCATTATGTTCTTATTGCCAGATTGCCATTCCATTCTATATCTACATTATGTTTGGGATATCTTCTTTATCCCATGGCTTAGCTTAAATGAATTATGTGAAAATAATTTGGACACATATTAATTAAAATATTTTTCTTTGCTGAAGTGCAGTTCTCTGCTTTTTGATAATTATGTATGGTCGTGAACATTTTCCATATAAATAAGTAATTCTAACAATGAAGGATTGTGATTGATGGGAAACCTAAGGACTTTTCATATTATATTGTAGCATTAAGATTCTTAGGTTAGAAAACAAATATTTTGAATATATTTGAAATACCTGTAGGATTCAAAGTCTTAGAAACCAAAAAAATACTGTGCATTAAGTATTTTGAGGTAGCAAGGGCTCCCACACCTTTTAAATGAAATATTTGAATATAAAGTATGAAATATATGAAATGAAATATTTAGAAATAATTTATTTTAACAAGATTTTCCTTGAGATAATCCATGGTCAGTCATTCCAAGTTGATACTTGAGAAAACTTCAGACATTACGAATATGCGCTATGACAACTTTAAGAGCGTCTGTGCTTTCAAATATAGTCTGTTACAGGTCCAGATGCAGCTTAACATTTTGATTGAGATGTAAGAAATACATGCAATACATCTCAAATTATGAGAAGCTACCTGTTAGTCAATATACAGGCAGTTTTCCCAATAGTAACATAGACTATTTCTATCCAAAACATTTCAATGTACAGTGCTCTTTTATTGCTTGGTGAGATGCATTGTTTCCTGTGTAGCTCTTGAAAGGACTAAAATTTGTTCTATTCAACTTTTCAGCATAGGCATTTCAGCTTGTTAGTGATCTTCAGGAAAATTTCTACATGGTTAACATGTCTTGTAGGACACTCAGTCCATGGACGTATACATAAACACCCAGATACTCACCTACCTGCAAATTGTTTCTCTCTCATATGTATTATATTCAGATATTTAGTACAGTAGTTCCTGTAGCATGGTAACCTAGCTGAATAAAGCACCTCTCTCTTTTTTTCTATTGAGAGGCTCATCATATTTAATTAGAAATTTCCAGAGGTGAGAGGCTTGCACTCTAACCCAATCACTGCAATGTATTCAAACTATAATCGCATGAATTTTTAACATAACCTATTTTCAAACCTGAACTAGCTTTAATTACTAATACTAATTGAAATAATAATTAAATGCTAATACATAATGGGCATGTTTCCTGTAATAAGGAAACCAAACATTGGGTCTGAAAGCCTTAGTGTGTTATGTATAAGCCATTTTCTTTCCATTCAGAAAATAATTGTGGCAAGTTCCACAAATAATACTGTGTATTAAAATAGAAACTTGACTTTCAAACTCTTCTTTCTTTCCTTGTGCACTGATTCTACATGTGGCACTGTACAGTAAAAGTTTTGAAATATGGCATCTTACTTCCTTTTCTAAATAGGACAAAAATTGCCCAAGATATTGAAAGGCTTATTCATCCTAATGATATTATAGACAGAGTTGTATATGATCTTGATAATCTCAGGTAAGTTTTATATGAAGATCTTTATTTCATAATGATTATTCACCTATTCCATAATGATTACTTTCCCATTTTAAATTCAATAATTTAGCAAAAGTTAAAAATTAATGGGAGTACGACAATTACCTTGGCTATTTACAGTATAAAGTTATAAAAGTCAAAAACTTGCTAGAAGTAGAGTACTATATCTTTAAGATCAACTAATTTTAATAATTTGTACACAGTAAATATTAAAACTAAATGTAACTTTATTAATTAAAAAACCAGGATTCACTGTATTTTAATACACAGCTTTCAGGATTTTTTAGTTTTAGGGAACTGTTTTGTATCCTATGAATTATAAATGTCTTGGGGGGGGGAAACACTATTCCAATCCATCAACAAGTAGTACGAATCTTCACAAGCACTATTGAACATTACTGAGAAGAACATTTCTGCTGTCTTTTAACCAGGGAATGAGAAATTCAGATTTTTTAAATCAAGAATTCTTGGATTAAAATTGCAAATTTTAAACTAAATGTATAAAATAAAATAAAATAATAGCCAATGTTTCCTTTTGTTCCTCCATGTGCTTTCATATTCATAGACAAGAACACCTAATACCTCAGAACAGTTTAGAAGAGCAGAGCTGGAAACAAGAATCTGTTCTATTCACAGTAGTGGATGTAATGCTTGTTTTAACAGACTTATTGATGAAAAGGAGGGATAATGAATGTCTAATGACTATAGGGAGAAAGGAATGATTTTTGCCATTTTTCTAATGAAGCCAATAAGCACATCATGCCATTTGCACAATGTTCACAAAAGATGGCATAAATTGATGAAAATGATGTAAATACCAATAGAAAACTTGAACTACTATATGTCAGGTATCTTATACCAAGGAACTTTATGATGAGATTTCACTGAATTGAAAATACTTAATGTTTTATGCCCCTAATGCAAATATAAACAAGGTTTGAGCCTAGGAAAAAACAAGAAAATTCAGTGACAGAAAAAATTTAAAAAATGCCTGTACTGTGTAATTGCTGATAGTTATGTTGATGCTAGAAATCTGAATTTTTTTTATGTGAAGAAGTCCCACTTTCCTTAACATTGAAAACATGCTTGCAGTTTATATTTTCATTAGCTCACATTAACTATGTTGGGGAACTCTTAGTATAATTTAAACCAATTTAATATAGAAGACTTGGCACTCTGGTTCATTTGTATTCTTCCTCCATTAGTCTTCTTCAAATTCAAATTCAGTACAACAAAATAAATCATTTTTAAATCATTGTAATTTTATTTTATTTTCCAGTTGTTTAGTGCCTGATGAAGGAGATGTCTTGAAGTTTAACTCCAAATTTGAATCAGGAAATTTACGGAAAGTTATTCAGATCAGAAAGTAAGATATTGTTATTATTTTATTTAATAATTACAGATCAGTTGCCTGAATCTTGTGACTTATTTATTTCTGCTCATTTTTAGAAATGAGTATGATCTCATTCTGAATTCTGATATAAACAGCAATCATTATCACCAGTGGTTTTATTTTGAAGTCAGTGGAATGCGAACAGGCAGTGCCTACCGATTTAATATAATCAACTGTGAAAAGACAAACAGTCAGTTTAATTATGGTAAGATTAATTTACTTTTCTCTTGGAAAAAAAAAGGACACACATAGTACAAACACAGGCATGAAGAAGTTTAGACAATTGTAGATAATACCAGTATGTTAATTTATCACTACAGTTAATTGCAGAATATCAGTAATAGCACAGAAAAGTGATATAGCAACTGCTTTTTTATTTTAAAAAGGTTATCAAGTTGAGATAGACAAATTATTTACAGATTTCTAAGGACCAGATAGTAAGATAGAGAACCTAGCATGGAAACTGAGACAGCATTGAAATGTTAGTTATGCCAAACCATAATCCAAAGGACAAAAACTTAATTTTATATATGTATGCCCTCTTTTCTTTTCTCTAAGCTTTAATTAATCAAATACTGGTAGAAATTTGATCAAACCAGCTTGTCCTTTTATCAAGACTCCAAACAAGGATTGCAAACTATGGTTGATTTGACTTGCAACCTGAATGGCAGCTTGCTTAAATAATACTCTGCTGTTCCAGATAATAGCTGCTAACTGGTTTTAGTAGTCCAGTTCAGAAGAGAATGCAAAGGAGATTACTCCAAGGGTTTTTTTTTAAGCTCCAGAGTCTCTAGATCATGCTAGGGCTTTCTGTACTGATTGGTAATTGTATATTGTCCCCATAGTTTTCAAGAGACAGAAGCCAGGTTATCTAACTGTCACGATTAGTTTTAATAGCTCATAATACATACTGGCCATAAGAACCTTCAGATATTGAATTTACAATGAATACTACAATAATCAAGCTCTAATAATACATTTGCTTTCTTATCACAAGTTATCTTCCCATGTGATGCTGAGAACAATGTCTATAGATAGGTATATTTCTTTGCTGACTATGGGTGGTTTTGTTCTCTAATAGTGTACATTTTTCTCGAAGGTATGCAGCCCCTTATGTACTCTGTTCAAGAAGCCCTGGGTGGCCGGCCTTCATGGATTCGTACAGGAACAGATATCTGTTACTACAAGTAAGACTAACAGTAAATCTAATGCACTCAGGCTGAATATACTCCTGAAACATTTTGCAGCTACCTAGTTATAATGGGAGTATTGTGTGACCTATTTTGACCCCAGTAAGTAGAAGATAGATGTGATAAACTAGCATGAGATTTCATTGTCACTGTTTTGTACTTTAAACTTTTGCTTGCTTTCTTCCAGAAGAAAAGAAGAGTTAGAAATTTTCCCATTACATACCCAGTGGGGAATAGTGACATCATACATCACAGGGCACATCACTTGTGGCTCATGAATGTCCAAAGTGTAATCTTCTTTGCACTTTGTAGTGGATAAAGCTGATAAAATAATGAGCAGAATAGAGTAAAGTAGGGTGGGATAGAGTAGAGTAGAGTAGAGTAGAGTACAGTAGAATAGAATAGAATAGAATAGAATAGAATAGAATAGAATAGATCTTAAATGCATTAACTGCATTGATAATGAACATTTTGAAATATATCAGTGAAGACTGAGATATTAAAAATTATTTGGCCCAAAATAACCAATACCAACATAAAATGATGCATGTTATATATCTTTATAAATATTTTGTTCCTAGGAATCATTTTTCAAGAAGTTCAATTGCAGCAGGAGGTCAAAAAGGAAAATCATATTATACAATCACCTTCACAGTCACCTTCCATCATAAGGATGATGTTTGCTATTTTGCTTACCATTATCCTTACACTTACTCAGCTTTGATGGTAAATTATTTTAATATGAATATATTCCTAATAACTTGACTTATAATTTCATTATTTGATGATCATACCTTTAAATAATTATATTGCTCAGTATTTATCACAACATTCAAAAAGTAAAGTTTTGTATTATAAAATAAATAAAAGTTGAGGTTAAATAATCCTATGAAAGCAATGTCTTTTACAGTATTTTACAAATACTGTAAAAGGTTTAGTATTTTGCAATGAGATCTCATTAAGAATTTCAGAGCAAGAAGTTTGTTTGCTTTCTGTTTGTTTTGTTTTAGTTTGTTTCAGGTATGGTTACAACAGTGTGCAGTATATAATAAAGACAAATCTGATCAAGTAGTATCAGCATAGGAATAATAAATATAAAATTGCTTATAACGTAGAAAGTAGACCTCTAAAGGTAAAGGTTCTCCTTGCACATACGTGCTAGTCGTTTCCAGCTCTAGGGGGCAGTCCTCATCTCTGTTACAAAGTCGAAGAGCCAGCGCTGTCCGAAGATGTCTCCATGGTCATGTGGCCCGCATGACTAAATGCCGAAGGCGCACGGAACACATACCGTGGACTGTTATTTTCCACTAGTCGGGAGAACTTGGCTTTTAGGAAATCTTCTGGAACAGGGGAACGTCTACTTGATCCCTTTCTTTAAATGAGAAGTTCCTATCCATTCATAGAATAGAAAACCTGTATTTAACTCTTCCCCATAATATCCAACAAAATGGCTTTTAAAGTGCAAAGTGAAAATTTAAATTGCAGAAAGAGAGGATTTACCAACATTTAATCTTTTTATGCTGATAAAGAACATTTGCATTGAAATGGGAAACAATGAATTGGCAAGCCTTGAAAATAAATAAAATATTTTAAAGGTTGCTTTAGGTGACAGATCATACTTTTTTAGTTTGCATATATAATAATAGTAGTTATATTAACAGGTTAAATGCATAGAGAATTTCATTGATGGTTTACTTGCAGTAGTTTGGTATTTTTATACACTATTGCTAATGATGATACTACAAGTTCCAATATTATGAGTTACCTATTGCTTATATCTTAATATAATGTATGTTTACATCTTGTACAATTCATAAACTCTTTCTTACTAACAATGCAGTTTGATAAATTCAAGCTTCATGATTTTATGTAAGTTTTTGCTCCTATAATTATTTTATTCCTTCATTGCATCTGTGTACTAGGATAATACTTAAACAATACTTAAAACATTAGATGCAATACCAGTATTCTAAGGGGTGAATTTAGAAATTCCATTAAATATTTTAGCCAGGATTTTAAAATGCTTTATTAAAAGATAAAATTGGCTCTGAATTTATGTACTTATTTTTCATGATGAAGATGCATCTCCAAAAATTAGAATCCACAAACAATCCTCAGCAGATATATTTTCGGCAACATCTTTTATGTGAGACTCTCTCTGGAAATAACTGTCCTGTAGTAACTATTACAGCCATGCCAGAATCAAATTACTATGAACATATTTGTCAGTTCAGTAAGTATGCCTTTTTCCTTTTGATTATATTCAGAAAGTTTCAAATCAAATAAAACCTGTGTTTCTTTTGATTTTGTACTGTTTAGTTATAATAATTCATAGGCACGCATCAGAAAACATTGGCCACAACCATTCTCAGTTAGTTTCTGAATAAAGTTGTGAGAGCAAAACATTAGATGGCATTATGCTGGTTATATCTTTTGCTTTCATAAACTATTATTCTGTATGGAAAACTATTTCATCTTTATGAATTTATGACAAGCAGATGTAATGTGATTAATCTGCCAGGGATGTTTTAGTATATTTTTAAGCTCTTTCCAACTCGATGGCTATATCATGCTATTTTATTTGTGCTGTTTTTAGGAAATCGTCCTTATATTTTCTTATCTGCGCGTGTACATCCTGGAGAGACTAATTCAAGTTGGGTTATGAAGGGAACTTTGGAGTATCTTATGAGTAATACTCCTGGTGCCCAGAATTTACGAGAATCCTATATTTTTAAAATTGTACCAATGCTTAATCCTGATGGGGTCATCAATGGAAAGTAAGTTTTTGATTGAATTTAACAACAGAGTTCATTCCGAGGTAGCTATGTTTGGAATATAGATTTTCTAGATCAGAACTTTTCTGCAAAATGTATCTTCTAGAATCTTCACTAGCTAATACAGCCATGTTATTTTAAGCGAGCAGTTACTTTTCTTGACTCACATGTGAATTTATACTTTTTAGTATGTCCAATTTTGTTTAAAAATAATACTTTAAGTACATGTTCAGAATCTACTTTCCATAATAGTTTCTCATTTTCAAGTATTGAACCAAAGGTACTGTATAGTACTTTGTTGTGTAATTAAATCAAATATAATGTTAACTCATCCCAAATGAAGATATACCTATTATTAAGCTCAGTGTTGTTACTGCTCCTCCTCCTGACAATCTGCATTCAGGTATGGCTTTCTGCCGTTTTTTTTTATGTACCAATCTGGGGGAAATGCAATAGTGCTTTTTACTACTTAGCCAATGAGGAATGCTAAGTTTAGAAGAGAAATAAGTGCTATGAGGTTGGCATCGGAAGTGAGTCTTAAAATTATCAAAGGACCCTGTAAAAAGTGTATCTCCTGGAAAAACAAATGTAAGCGGAGTCATTCATTCATTCATAGAATTCTGGGAGTTGAAGTCCACATACCTTAAAAGTTACCAAGATGCTGATCTAGACAGTGATGGCTGTTGAAGATTGGCTTAGTCCTGGAAAAGTTAGAGGGTAAAGAAAATAATCTCAGTATTGATAGGCCAGATCTGCTACCAAAGTGATAAGGGGGGAAATGTGGTTTATGCCCCAAACAAGCAAGAGGCTCAAATAGAATCTCCCTAATTCACATGAGTGTGGAGGTGGGTAGGTGGGAAATAAAGCACAGCTAGATTCAGAATATTATATTAGTATAACCAATACTGTATGAATACATTTCAGCTTTCCTATAGAGTTTATTTCTTGATTTGTCTGCTTAGTTATTCTGACAGAATGCTTACAAACAGCTGGTAATCCTATAATGGACAGGGTAGTGTTACATTGCTAACAGGATGGTGGAAGACATCTGGAGCAGATGTTGGTATGACCTAGAGAAGTATACCAAAACCAAAGAGTAGGGATCATAGGACATGGTCTGCCTTT